>JASEKS010000365.1:0-88229 GCA_030770415.1 Pleoardoris graminearum
TAGTTTTTTATTTTCTTTTTTAGGGCTTCTAGTTAAGTCTCTATTAATAACTCTTTTTTCTCTTTAAGTTACCTTAAAAACTCTACCTTTTTTAATCTTTTTTATATTATAATTATCTTTCTCCTTCTTTTTAATACGTTATATAGTATAATATATACTAGTAAGAGATTTATTTAAAGTAGTAGTAATTAAAGTAAAAAAATTATTAATTAACGTACTTCGCGAGCTTTATAAAGCCGCGGCACAATATAATAATAAAAACTTAATAAATACTAAATAGCTTATATAATACTAACGAGGCTATATATAAGTAATATAAATTTTAAACCTTTAAAAGTTATACTCCTTCCTTTTAGTAAGAGTTATAGTACCCTACTAAATATAGTAATATTTATACTCTAATTTATATTTATAGATTAGTAACTACTTATAATCGTCCTAAAGGTTATTAGCAATTACTACTTATAATTATATATAAGGTAATTAGATATTACTAGGCGTATAAACTTTAGAACTAATAAAGTTATTAGGCAGTTACCTAGTACCTATAATAAAATATCTAGCCTTTAAAATAAGTCTAACTATTTACCTATATTTTATACTATATTATTTTTTATTTTTTAAAGTTCTGCTAAATATCTATTTAATTTTTTTTAAATTATTTTATACTATTACCGTTACTGCCGTTATACCTTAAGCTACTAATAAAAACCTATTATCTATTCTTATTATAGACGCGCCTTTTATTAATAAAATTATATAAGAACTATATAGTAATATTATAATTTTAGTTTTAAAAGTAGTCTATAATACTTTAGTAATTAATAAATTTTTCTATAAATAACTTATTAAGATAGTACCTAAAATAGCTACTAGCTAAACTAAAAAGTAGAGGTCTATTACTTTTTATATATTTAGTTATATATTTAGCGTATACTACTAGAAGGACTAACGCGTAAAAAAGAATTTCTTTACTTAGATAGAGACTATAAAGTATATATAAAAGATAAAAAAGGGTAAATAGTATAAGAAACTTATAATAAGCTTTAAATAATATTAAAACTAAATAAATAAAATAATACGCGTTTAGGAGTACGCGCTTAGAATTTAAAATACTTTTAATTAAGTAATACGTTACTATAGAGCCGGGTAATATTAAATATACTTTTATTCTTAACTAGTAGGTATTACTAACTAGGCGGTAGGTATTTTTCTCTTTTTATCTACAGGCGGCGTAGGTGCTAATAATAGTAAATATAACTTTTCTTATCCTATAAAGCTACTAAGTAAGCTAGATATATACGTAACTTACTTTAATAGACCTTTATAGTATTGTTATTTTAGTAAAAAGTTTAATAAATAATATAAAGACTTACGTAAAATTAAGCGAAAAAATATTATTTTAAATTACGTAATAAGTCTACGATAATATTATTAGTTTATAATATTAATAGGCGGGGTAAAACGCAATATAAAATAGTAACTTAAAAAAAATAAATAAGTTTTTTATACTCATACTCGGGAGTAGGTAGAAGAATTATTTACTTTTAAAAGTAAATTAATATTATATTTAAGTTTTAAGAATTTTAGCTCTATTTTAAGGAAATAGGAGTTTAAGTTTATAAAAGTTAAAAGATATTATTTTTTTACGTTTATCTGTAGGAGTTATATTAACTTAGTACTAGTACGCTATATTCTTACTTAATATAAAAGTAGGTAAAAATAATAGCGCTATAATCTAGGACCTATTAAATATAAGATTTTTAAAATTTTACAGCTAGTAGAGTAATAACTTAATAAATAATTTATTAAGTAGTAGCTATAATAACAGCGGGGTAATAACTATAAAATAATAATAGTTTATTATAGATAGAACTATAGGTTATATATAAACGTGTTTAATATATAGCGCGTTTAAAATAGTAAATATAATAGCTTTTTCTCCTTCCTATAAATATTATATATAAAGTTTAGAAATTTTTTATTATTATTATATCTACGATATCGGCGTACTAGTATTTAATAATTAGACTAGGTAATTTTTAGTATATAGTATAGATTTTCGCTAATAGTAATAACTAGCTAGATTATATTAAAAACTACTCTAACTTCTATCTCTGCGCTATATAATAGGCTAGCCTATTTAATAAACTAAAAGATTTTTTAATTAACGTCTTTAATTCTAATTTAACCCTAACGCCTTTTTTTACTTAAAATAGTTATAATCCTTAAGCTTAATAATACCTATAAGAACACTAAGGTTTACTTTAGATTATATAGTAATATAGTAAACTTTATAATATAATAATATAAAAAAAGTAAAACTTTTTTATTTAAGATAGAGAACAGCAGTGTTAGTAGTAGTAATAGTAGTAGTAATAATAGTAGTAATACTTTAATAATAAAGGAAAAGGACTTCCTTAGAGTAGTAAAGAAAGTAAAGTTTTAATAAAAGAAACTTATTAAGACAGTTAAAATTATTTAGGCGTAGGAATATATATACGCGTAAAAGTAGAGTAAGTAATAATAATAAAAAAAGGGTATACTATAGCACTATAAGGTAGTCGTAAAAGCTTACTATTAGAAAAGTTAGTAATTATTATAAAAAAATTTAAAAATTTTATAGGGAGTACTGCGCTGTATTTTAATATTTTAATTACTATCTATCTAAAAAGGTTATAGGTTATTAGCGCTAGTAGAAAAGTTATTATAGTTACTACGTAAAAAGTTTATTAAAAGTTAATTAATTACGTAATATAGTAAAAGTTTAAATAGTTAGTCTAGAATTGCGTAATATTACAGTAATAACCCTAGGAGAGGGAGTTAAAAGATATTATAATATACTATAATATTAATAATATATTATGTAACTAGTAATTATATAAGTCTTAGTAATATTTTTATAATTAATATAATTTTATTATTAGATTACTAATATACTTTAAAAATCTAGTTACGTGACCTATACTAGGCCTAAAATAGTATAGTTAAAATTTTAGTTAAATATATTTACTAACTAAAAAGTTATAGGAACCTAAAAAAGGGGTTAAAAAAATTACTAGGTTTAGATAATTTTAGTTATTTACGTATACTTAGTAAGCAGTAACTAAAATAGTAATTAAAATTTTCTTAATTTTCTCTTCAAAACGGTATTATTCACGTATTTTTAGCTTTATTATTTAATTTTATATAATTTTTTAAAAAAGTTAACTTTTTAGATTAACCCTTTTTTATATCACCCCCCTGTAATAAAGAAAAAAAAAATATACTTTAATTTTTAAAAGAAATAAAATATTTTAAAAAATAATTTACTATAATTTATAATTAGTATATTAGGTATAGATCGTGAGATTACTATATAGATTATTATAGGAAAATTATTTACTATATGCCCTTATTTACATTTCCATCTCCCAGTTCCTTCGGACTCGCTCCCTCTTCTGCATAACCATCCGGCAGCCGAGAAAGTCCGTCCTAGGAGAAGTAGTTTCCATCCCGGGCCGCCCCTTTCTGCCGATTTTTAAAGCCCAGTATACCCAAGCGCAGTACCTCGTCACGGGCTGGACCTCGTTAGACGGCTGTGCAAGGTCTCTATAGACGATACACGCTGTCCTCGCGGTAAAACTAAGCGGAGAAAGTGTAGTTGCCTGCGGCGGTGAAGAAACGATAATGGCTGGCTGTCAAGGAGCGCATCGGTTAACACGAGGCACCGGGGGGGGGGGAGATACACGCGGCGAAGAAAGAAAGAAAGTGGGGGCCAGTCACGCTCAAAGCGGAGATGGTCAGCTGCTGCCTAGAATCGCACGCTGTACTGTAATTTACGTCTTCCATGAACTTGGTAAACCTTCCGGTAAGCGATGCTCGATCTACAAATCTAGACCTTGTGTAACGTACGCAGCAGATGTAGCGCAGAGTAGGCATTGCATGGCCAAATCGCACCTTCGCACGCACACCCGCACCGGGGCAAAGAGACTCCACACAGACGGGCGAGCAGATAGATGCACACTTGAATAATGGATTCCCATTCCATTCCATTCCGATCCAATCCCATGGATGTCCCAATGCCTAGATAGATACAAAAATTCCCGTACCCAACACAACCCTTTTCGCTACCCCAATCTCACCACGCACGCACGCATCCAAAACCATTACCGCGCAGACCGACCCCCGGTCCCGCGCCCAGAATGATACTAGCATGCCGCCGAAAAGATGCCAGCCGCCTCCTTCGCCACCGCATCGAAAGCAGATTTTTTTTTTAGAAAAAAGTAAATTGCCCGCTATGCCAGTAAAACAAATCGTGAGAAAAAAAAAATCAAAACGTACAATAAAACAAGAGATGGAGGAGGTTGGGCGCCATCGCTGGCGTCGCAACGACCGTCTACAACCTCTACATGTAGATATATGCTTTTGGAAGGGAGACGTTGCCTCCCAAAAGCCTCGAGAAGAGAAAGCGAAAATCAGTCATGTCGTGGCCGCTTGGATCACATAAGCCATCGTCAGTCCGTTAGATAAGAGTCGCGCGCTCGTAAGGGAAAAGGCCCGGTGCCGCCGAAAGAGTGTATGTAGTTGGGTGTGTGGCGACCAAGCAGAGATCGAGGTCATGAACTTGGCGTCCAGGACGCCGGGGAATCAAAACAATAAACAGATGGTAAGCATCGAACATAAGAAGTCGTCATCATGCCTTTTTGGGTCGTCAGCCGTTAAGAGCGATCGTAGTCCGCATATAGACTTTCAGAACACGCAATCGATAGAACCGTGGATCCGTCAAGAGGTAGGCTGGGTGATGTCGGGCGCAAGTGATGAGTTTGGTGAAAACAGAGGTGAAGACGAGAGCAGCCTGGACAATAGAAGGTAGTGATGACAGAGATGAAGTGCTTCATCCCAGCTCCTCTAGTGGGCCCGGATGACGAGCTTGGAGAGGAACTTGTTGGATAATGAGTCGAAGTCGTTTCGGTCGAACTTGCATTCACTTCTTGACCGCAAGTAGGTATCTGCATGCCAAGTTAGCCTCGGGTTTCGGCTGAAACAGACGATGCTTCGGCTTACCATATTTGGTTACATGTGCACGGACCTCGGTCATCGCATCGCACACCGCCGGGTTGCTGTTCAACAAGTGGTGGTGTTTCCGCGTGTCCCACTCTGAGAAGGCAGGAAGCTTCTGTGAAATGGCCGAAAACAGACCGACAATGACACCAACAGGCGTCGACTCCATGTCGTTGCAGAACTTCTGGACTGCGGGCTGGTCGGGCACACGGTAGTTGCAGTCGAACTGGATCAGCTCCCAGACAGCGAGGATGATGGCGGCGAGCATGAAGATGGTCGGCCAGTTCTTGAGCTTGTCACCGCTGTAGACGGATGAGTAGAGCGACGAGAGCTCCTCAAGGACGTCCTTCTGGAGTTCGCGCCACATGTCGGCAAGCGCACACTTGACCTGGAAGTTGATCATGACGGGAGCCACCGTCTTTCCGTGGAACTTGGATTGGTTATCCTCGACCTTGCCGATGTTGTGCTCTTCTTCGCCGAGACCCTCGACCATGGTGACGTGCAGAGTCAAGTTGTAAGCGACAACGAGCTTCAGCGCTTTGCGGATGACCGGGAGCTTCTCCCGGCGGTAGAAGCGGTAAGCAGTCTTGAGGATTTCGGTGACAAAGTAGGTACCCTCAAAGTACTCGTCGATGAAGGCCTCGAAACCGCGGTCGATGTGGCGGTCAAGGTAGTCAGAGAGCATGCCTCGCGAAACACCTTCCATTCCCGCAGAGAGCTTGGCAGTGTTGATCTCGAAGTGAAGACCATTCAAGCTCTCGAACCAGTCAACGCCAAAGCACTTTTCATCCCGAACGTAGACCTCACGAGCCATGATTGGAAGGTAATGGCCGTAGCCGTGGGTGATGTAGATGGGACGCTCGTGGGGGGAAAAGCCCTTGATGTTGCCAATGGAGAATCCGAGGCTGACATGGCGCTCGTAGTCGGCCTTCCAGTCCTTCATGAAGTAGGCAATGTCCTTGATGTCGATGCGCGTGCAGGGAACCTGCCAGAGACGAGCGTGGGATGGCTGGCAGCCACCGCACGGATCACCCTTGTCACAGGTCTTCTTGAGGAACTTGCACCGCAAGCAGGCACGTAGCTTGCGGATCTCGTGGGCCTGCTGTCGTTGTTCTGGCCTCAAAGGACCGCGCCGTCTGCCTACACGCTTCTCGCCCTGTGCATCCTTCTTTGTGGAGTGTGCTGGCGGCGTCTTCTTGGCGATGGTCTTGGCGGGCTTCGATCCAATGGGTGTGATGACAGGAGACTTTCTCCGGCGGGTGGGCGGTGAGCTGACGGCCGACGACGTCGGCGAGGAGGAACTGGAAATGGGCTGCTTCATGTCGACGGGCTGGACGCGAGGCATGGGCGGGCTCACAGACTGGTTCGGTGAGATGTAGTTGGAGTAGTCCTGATCGACGTTGGGGAGGCCATGGTGGCAACTCGAGGTGTGAGTGTGCGAGTGCGGTGAGTGGGTCAAGTCGAGCTGATGCTCGGCTTCAGACTGAGGAGAGTGCATTGGGTGCTGGATCTCTTCAAAGCTGCTGAATGAATGTGCCGACCGCGGAGCGTCCGACTGTTGTGACGAATCCGAGTTTGTCCGGATGTGCAGCGTCTGGGCCGGATTGATGATGAGTTGCGCGTCGTTGGAAATGTCATACGAGTTGCGGTGACCAAAGTCGACGGTATTCCAGCCGTCGTCGCCGCTAGAAAGGGACCTGACTTCAAGCCACTGCTCCGTCGGCGAGCCACTGCCCACGCTCGCTGAGACTGCGCTCGAGGCGGTGAAGTCTTGCGCGTTGGAAATGTTGGAGAAGTCCTGTGCAAAATCCGCCATGCCAAACGGGGCCATGTGCTGGGCCATGTCCATGGACGTCGTAGCCATCATGTTGAACGCGGTCGGGGCAGTCATCGGCATGGAAGTCATCAGCGCCTGCGATGTGTTTATGGCGAAGTCAACAGGCGAGGTCTGCAACGGAGCGCCAAACGTGGTAAAGTCGGTGGCTCCCATAGAGGCCATGTCGGGGCCAAAGGCTTGCTGGGCGTAGCCATTGCTCGCGGTCAAGTTGATCCAATCGGTCAACATGGGGTTCGAGGCCATTGCGGACGGAAAGGCGAGGCCTGTCGTCTGGAGCTGGTGCGGTGCCATGGCACCGGTGGTGTTGGGGAGGCCATTGGGGTTGTGGGTGGCGGTCGTGGCCACCGTGTTTACGCGGCGCTGCTGCTGGTGTTGCTCCTGCTGGTGGCTGCCATCGTGCTGCTGTGGCATTTGGGCGGGCGGGAGCGGCCACGTCTGGTGGGTGAGGTTGTAGTTGAACGACGGGCGGTTCGGGTCGAACGGCTGGTCAAAGGCGTATAGGTCGATGTTGTCGAGGTTGGCCTCCATGTTTGTAATGGAGGAGGACGGGTGCGGAGGGCGCTCGGCTGGACTGAGCGCTGGACTGAGCGCGGTGCTGAGCAGAGCGGTGTGATGTGGGAGGAATCGAAGCGGAGAATCGAAGAGGCGGGCGGGGGCCCGTGCGACGGATCAAGGCTCACGACACGATGCGAAAGGGCGGTGACGGCCACGAGACTAGCCATGCACGCCAGCTGCAAGCAGCGCGCCCAGCCAATTACCCCCGCCTCTAGGAGGAGAGGGTCGCTCTGATCGCCCTTTGCTGGCCCCGCGGAGCCATGGGTGGGCTTCACAAAGGGTTAACCGGGCTCCCCAAGAGCAGCCGAGTGGCTTCATCCAGAGATGCTCGCCGTCGAGGGTTCCTGGACGCGCTCCAGCACCTCGAGGCTCGAGTGTTGCGCCGTGGCCGCGCCTAGCGAGCACATCCTCTCAGCGTCCCACGGAGCAGCGTTCGCCCGCCCAGCGCTCCACCAGCACTGCTCTCCGCGCTGGCTGGCTGCGCTGCCCTGCCCGTGTCAATGCCGGCTGACGCGCCGCTGGCGGGCCAGTCAGACGCCGTCGCACGCACCTGTGTCGCCATGGCCTCCCGCTATCGATAGTCTTGCGTCGGCAGTCCAGTGCTTCGTCGTCGCAGGCGTGCGGCGGCGGCTGCGAACGTGACAGTCGGTAATGTGTTCAGTTGCTTTGAACACGAGAGAGCGCCATCCCATCTCGCGTCGACGGCGATGCCGTGGTGGCACGGACCAGGGCTGGCGGGGCTCGCCACCGGATGCCACTCGTCGACGGCACCTCACATTCCACACTCACCGACTCCGCCAGAAGCGCCTCTCAAACGCGTGCCATGCGCGCCCACGCTGCGCTCTCTCTTGGGCGTCTCCTCGTGCTCCTGGCCGCCATGGCCGTGGAATGAAGCCTTTCGGTTCCCCTTTTGGTCGTTTTGGGACGCTGCATGCGCATCAGCGACGGCTGTCGTGGCACCGCTCATGCACATGGTCACACTGAAGGCCGCCTTGCGTCCGTGTTTCTCGTCAAGACGACCGCTCGTCCAATCCGCCCGTGCTTGGCCTCGCATCTTGCAGCCCCACCCAGGCATGACGGGAAGCCGAGGACCCTGATTCTCATTCTGCCATGGTGCAGCAAATGCATGCCTCGTGACCGTCCAATTGTTTCATTCCCATCGTAGATCCCTTGCTTGCGATGGCATGCATGTATCATATAAAAAGAGGTAAAGTGTAGCGTCGAGACACTAGTCCAAAAAAGGTATAGGCTAAAAAAAGCGCATGCATGTATATCGGGCGCCCCTGTAGTGGTTGCGGGTCTTGTCCCTTCGTGTGGAAATGAAACAGAACCATACTCGGAGCATCATGGTGGCTTCGTTGCACCGGCCTTGCCGACGTTGCTCACTGTCCGACCGAACGCCGTTTTCGCCTGGTAGAGCCCCCATGCCTATTGCGCCGCAGGGCAGAGCCAGCCCAGCGTTACCGTAGTTCAGCGACACACCCAAGTGACAGAAGACTGACAGATGCGGAAGAGATGCTTCCTTTTTGACCTTGACCACGCCGACCGTATGGCAGCTGTTGGATACACCGTAGAAAATGGTCCGATCGGTTGATTAGCGAGATGCCGTAGAGGTGCCGAGTGGTCCCAGGTCAACCCTGGTATACAGATTGGCGTTCAAGCAGGCGATGCCGGATCGAAGCAGAGCAGAAGCAGAGCAGATGATGCTGTGAAAGCCCAACGGCGTTGTCATTAGCGGCCATTGTAAGAGATATGGAAGTGGCCAGGTTTCTGGGGATCCATTGCAGCTGCGCTGCTCCAGGTTACACCACACAGCTTCCGAGGTTCAACACAGGACTGTACAGCTCAGTATCGCGTCGTAGTGACCGATTCAAAGCCCAAGCGCAGACATGGCGCCAGTGTGGTGGGGATGGTGAAGGCTGGTGCTGCCTGGCGTGTGGATGAGCGTCGTGTAGAGTTCATTGTTGTCCTCATGGGGAGCCGCATGGCGTGGGTTAGCAGCGTTGGTAGGCGTCATGCCGCAAAGAAACGTGCCGTGGAGTGAAGAGGTGAACGGTCGCGCTTTCCTCGGTTTCCAGCGGGTCAACTCTGGGTCGCCCCATCGTGACTTCCTCAACAGTCTCGGTAGCGAGAAGAACAACCCTCCCTCTCCAAGAAGAGCATAATGTCCGCGGGTCTGCTTCTTCTCCCATGCCCTACAGTTGGACAAGGTCGCCAGCGTCGCCTCGTTTCGCATGGTGACGACAGCATACGGCATCAAAGACCCTCCAGCCGGTAAGGTTCGGGCGCAGTCTGTATCGTGGATTAGTAATGGACACTGTAGGTTCACTCCAAATGGCCGGCGTCACCTCTCCGATCACGTTTGCCGACCTGGTCAACATTCTAGCGCAAGTCATCGCCCGGGCGGCGTTCACCCCGGGCCCCCTAGGCAAGCTCATCTTCTGGACAACACTTTCCATCATCGTCTTGAGCGGACTCGCGGCGATAGCGTACGGTTTCTGCGTCACCGTAGCAGCCCATATATTCCCACTCGATAAACGGGAAACGCCGCTGCAAGAGGAGATGATGCAGCTCAAGGCTGCGTATCAGCGTGCAACAGAGCGCGCAGTGGCTCAGGAAGAAGAACTTGCACGACTGCGCTTGGAGCTTGAGCAGGTGCGTCTAGACAATGGGCAGCTCCAAGAGCTCGTCTGCAGCCTGGCTCTCACGAGCGACGACCAGAAAGCCTCCCTGCTGCACACGCAGCGCACCAACGCCAGGCTCAAAAGTC
The DNA here is from genome assembly GCA_030770415.1 of Pleoardoris graminearum. Taxonomy (NCBI): domain Eukaryota; kingdom Fungi; phylum Ascomycota; class Dothideomycetes; order Pleosporales; family Didymosphaeriaceae; genus Pleoardoris; species Pleoardoris graminearum. The sequence continues at coordinate 10,206 of JASEKS010000365.1, forward strand.
AGAACGCGGGGCTGGCCCACGCCCGGATGGCGTTGCGCAAGCAGGTCCTCGTGCTTCAGCATGAAAAGCGGAGGCTAGAACAAGAGAAGCTGGATCGGAACATACTGTTGCGAGAGATACATTCCGTAAAGATGCTCGTGAAAGAGAGCGCCCTCACCGCAAACCATCTTGGCAAACGGAGGACCACCAAACGTGACGGGTGCGCGTTTACAGATACAGCCGAGTCCATCGTGTCTAGTGATATCGACACGACGAGCACGGCATCTGATTCCTCTCCCAAGTCAGCATCTCGGGGAAGCGGCGACTGCGAAACCGACTGCGACCTGCTCAGCCTCATCTCCCTCTACGCCAGGAGCGACAACACCGCTACGCTGCACGATGCTGCAGGACGGGCCACCCAAACCGAAAGCCTCCTCAGGAAGAGGATTTTCAAGAAGATCGAATACGCATTCTCGCAGTGTCGCTCGCGGGGATGGTTCCAGGATGACTTTGACATCGTACGCTTTGGTTCGAGAGTATCTAAAAGGCACGACAGTGCGACAGGGATGATGGGGACTGATTGCAGCTGAACCGTAGACCTTTTTTTTTCCACCCAGCTTAAGCGGACCGCTCAAGGTTCCGTCATCGTTGCTGGGCTCCTATTCGAACTTGATCAGGGCTGGAAGCATGGTTGAAGAAGAATACAGGAACGGAGGCGCCGGGTTATGCAGCGAACATGCCGTGCATTTATCGGGAGGGAGGGCTAGGAACAATGAAGTTGGCATAAACCATTGAGAAGGAGGTGTGCAGGTAGGGCTATAGGACGAGGATTAGGAAGGCACTAGATGTAAAGGAAACTGGGCCGGGAGGAAAAAGGTTCATTGCGACCAGGGCGGGACATCGGGGTCACAGAGCGGAAAGTACGGCAAAATCGACGGTCGTACAGGGAGGAAAGTTGAAGAAGCTTAGGGAATGGGAACGATATGGGAGATACGACGAGTTTGGGTCCACACTGGGGAGCTCGAAGAAGGGGGCGCTAAGGCGCATTGGACGAAGGGAACATGGTTTGGTATGCGAACGACAGGAAAGAATGACTGGCTCAACGGGATATCACATCGGAAAGCAATTGCATCTGCATTTCCATGCACCTTGAACCGCGGCCTCTCACCCTTTGGCTTCTTAGACTACACTTTGAACGCTCAAATTACAAAGCAATAGCGCAGAGCAGCTCAGCAACCATTGCCCCTCTGCTGAACGCCCACAGAGACAGTCTCATACCACCCCATCTCCCGACCAAACTACACCCTTCACCATCCCCTGCCCAGCCAACCCATTGTCCTACGCCACCACATCCCCAGTCTACCTACCCACTCACCCTCCACAGCCTCCCCAACGCACCCCACCCCCCAAGCACGGCCGTCGCCCCCGTAAACAAGATAATCCCTCCATACTCCCCATCCACCCCCCACCCCTTCCCGCCCCTCAGCCACCCCTCCCTCGTAACCAGCGCCCCGCTCAGCGGCCCACTAATCACATTCCCGACCCCCCTCCCCCCAGCCAGCAGCCCAAACACAAACCCCGTGTCCAGCGCCGGACTCTGCGCCTTCAACTCCGTCAGCGCCCCGCTCCACGTGCTCGAGAAGCCGCCGGCGAAAAACCCATAGCTCAGCGCGAACACGGCCGCGAGCCCGAGCCCGCGGCTCAGCCCCCAGAAGAGGAAGACGGCGAGGGCGGACCCGAGGGCCGAGACGAGGAGCGCGGGGGCGACGCCCGCGCGGTCGCCGAGGGCGCCGAGCAGGATGCCGCCGGGGATCGAGGTCGTGTTGATGAGGGCGAGGACGAGGGTGCCGAGGGTGGGCTCGAGGTGCAGTGCGTGCACGGCGTACGAGGCGAGGTAGGCGTAGGGCAGGAAGTAGCCGAGGGACTGGGCGATGTTGCCGGCCATGAGGGCCCAGAAGGCGGGGAGGCGGAGGAAGGTGGTGGAGATGCGGCGCGTGGATGCGGTTCTGGAGAGGGGGATGCGTGGCTTGAGGGCGTAGAGGAGGGGCGCGGAGAGGAGGACCTGGGAGCGCAGGTCAGACATGCTCGGGGTGCAGGTAGAGAGGGACTCTCGTACGGTTGCTACGCTCCATGCCTGCAGCGTGGGTCTGGGACCGAAGCGCCGCAGCGAGGCGTTCATGGCGAACGGGAGGCCGACGCCCGTCGCGGATTTGCCGGCCCACATGATTCCATAGGCCAGCCCTTTGCGCTTCACGAACCACTCGTCCAGATACAGCGTCGTGGGCGTGAAGAGCAGGCCGCACCCTAGCGCGCTGAGCACACCCTGCGTGAGGATGAGCTGCCACACTGTGGTAGAAAAACTAGAGAGCAGGAACCCGAGGAAGGTAAGAAGCAGGCCGATGGGGCCGAAGAAGCGGCGGAGGCGCGGCCAGCGCGTCAGGAGGAAGAAAGTGAAGGGGGACATGAGATACATCACACCCTGGTATAGATAGCCAGTTAGCACACCCACAATCCAAGCGCCAAGTAGAAAACAGAGTCTTGCGGGACGAAAAGGGCCGGATGCGTACGTTGACGGTGGTTCCAATCGTGGCCACATTGCCCACGCCGCCCTTCAGTTCGTCGCCGTGGCTGGAGTAGTACTCCTGGAAGACTCCGAAAGCGGCAGAGAAGCCTGAGCTACCGTCAACTTCGTGTCGTTACCCGGGTCTGGTTGGGATCTTGTACCCCAGACCGGTACCTGGATTAGGGAGCAGCCGGCCAGAACCAGCCAGGCGGATCTGCCAGTGTCGGTTGGCGGTAGGCCGGCTTGCTCAATCTCTGTGTCTGCTGCTGTTTCGTTGTGCCATGTTGCCTCACGGTCGGTCACGGAAGAAGGCCTTGTTTGGGAGTGGGTGCTCGATAGCTCAACTTGTGGTTGTACTTGTGCCATGGTCGAGATTGTTGTACGTTGTGCCAAAAATCTGGAAGTTCTAAGCACACTCTGGACTGTGAATTGTAGGGACGCTTCTTATTGACGTCACAGAGCTGTATCTGTTCGTTATGTTTAATTGTTTATCCCGGTACGATGGTTAACAGATGGCGTCGCACCGTGCAAAATTGAGTGCAGATGGATTCGGGAATACAAGCGGCAGTTGGAGGCTCCCAAGTCGAGATGATCTCAAAGTGTCAAGTATTCGTTTGATATGTCATAGGTATCTGCTTACTCTTTGGCGAGAAAAGCATCTGTGTGCACTGGTTGCTTTTGGCGCGGGGTGATCGACATGTTCCTCCGGAGGTAAGGTATATTTCCGGCTGATCGCTGACTGGTTGCCGTCAACTGGGCTTTTGGCTGACCCTGGCATCTTTCTATCATGATGTCGGCCGCGGATGACCGACGTAGGGCTTTGATTTTTGGTTGTTTCCCCATGTGACGCCGTCAATGCCCAGGTGCCCAGATGCGAGATATGGACCTTTCGGCGACGGTCTGAGAAGTCGGCGCTCTTCGATGCGGAGCCGTTGTGTCACTTTATTAATATTACATATAATTATATATAAAGTTAATAATTTCTTTACGTTTATCCGTGGGAGCTGTATTAACTTTGTATATACTACATCCTTACTTAATATAGGTAAATAAAAATAAAGGCGCTATAACTAGAGCCTATTAAATATAAATTTTTTAAATTTTATAGTTATAAAGTAATAACTAAACTAATAAACTTATTAGGCTGTAATAATAATAATAGTAGAGTAATAATTATAAAATAAAAATAGTTTATTATAGGTAAAACTATAAACTATATTTAATATTAGGTGCGAGCGCTAAGACGGGTACGTCTACGCTAGTCTACGGTAGCGTTTTAGTATATACTTTTACCTTACTCTAAAGCACCTAGTTAACTTTTTATATATAGATTTTTATTAAATATTAATATTAAATATTTACTTTTTTAAATTTTTATAATATAATGTACATATCCCTTTACGCCTATAAATAAAATACTTATAAAATTATACTTTACGTAATAGACTACCTAAATACTAAATTTTAAAAATTTATAGTCTACTAATTATATAGCTATAGTAGACTAATCCTTTATACTATATATAACGCCTATTAGTATAAATAAAATAGTAAAATTTTATATAAAAACCCTATTTAAATAGACTAGTAATAGCACCGCCTAAAAATCGGCTAGTAATAGTGCTATTTAAAAACTAGTTAGTAATAGCACTACTAAGAAATATAATATCTAAAAGTTAATTTAGTATATACTAGCTAATAATATATTATATAATTAGTTAAATAGGTTTCTTTACTATTACTACCGCAATTACCTAATATAGAAAAAAAAATTATTTTTAAGCTTAAGATTAATAAACTTTATAAGAGTATAATTACTAGACTACTAAGTGCTATTTATAATTTTAGTAAATAGTTTATAAATAGCCCTTTTACTAGAAAGGTTAAAAAGAATCTAATAGTAAATACTAGTAAAGAACCCTTAAAGAATAATTACTATAAGAGTAACTTTAGCGTCTCTTACCCTATTTTACTAAATATTAGTAATAATAATAATAAAAATTTTAATATAATACCTATCACTAATTAATTTATAATAAATTAGCGATTACAGTATAGTTTTATAATTAATTATAAAATATTTATTGAGTAAACTAAAGCTATAAAAGCCGACGTCTTATTATTTATTAAAATAGTTATTATAACTAATAAAGAATACCTTAAAAAAATTTAAGTATAAATATCTCGTCCTAGCGCGTACCCTATTTAATAAATAATTTATAAATAAGTATATTATTACTACTATCTCTTTTACTAATAACTTTTAAGTAAGTATTATAGAATACCTAAAAAATTAGTTTATTATTATTTTAAAGTATTTCTGCCATTAAAGTATATTACGCAGTAATTTAAATATAGTTAAATAAATAATTAAACTTATACAGTAATTAGAAGTAAAAGCGTAAAAATTATAATATATTACTAAAATAAATATAGCGCGACTAAAGCTATAGATTTAGTAGTAGAAATAAAATCTTAATAGTACTTTTTAATTAGTTACTTATATTTATTAAAAGTATAATAGTATAAAAAACAACGTATATATTTTATAAAAAAAACTAAATACTAAATAATAGTACTAACTAACTACTAATAAGGTTTTTAGTAAGGCGATCTAACGCGGTAATAAATATAAGTAATATTTTACTATAGTAATTTAAGAAGCGCGTAAACTCTAAAATAAATTAAAATATTTAAATATATTAGTAAAAGCTTTCTGTAGCATTATAGCTAATAATAAATTTTTTTAAAAAGGATAAAAAGTATAAAAGAATAATAAAAATAAAAAGCGGAGAATAGTACTATATAAGTTATTATAAAATTTTATATTCTTAAACCTATTTAATAATAGTAGTAGTAATGGCTTTAGTAGTTTTAATAGTTTTTTTTTACTATAGTAATATAGAGTTAATATTATTTAATAAAGTTTACTCTATGTTTTATAAAAATTAATAGTAACGTAGTAGTATATTAGTATTAATAATTAATACTACTATTTTTAAAAAGGAGCATTATTTAAATAATAGATAAAAAAATATTAATAAGTTCAGCAGCGCCGCTAATAAGAATCTAAATATATAAATTAAAAATATAAAAACTAAGTTTTAGTAATTATATAAGCTTTTTTTTAATAAGTAGTTTAAAATTAGGTATTTTTATTAAATATATAAAAATTACACGTTTATCCGTATCTATAACCGCACTATTATAATATTAAATAACCTATATTAAAGTATATAAGAACTAAATAATAATCTATAAAAAGTATTTAATTTAATTAATTAATAACTTATTATACTTATAGAATTTAACTTTAGTAAGTTATAATAATATAATAATAAACTCTTTAGTAAATAGTTAACGCGTTTTAAAAATAAGATAACGCGAGTATATTTAGGACCCGCTTTAATAAAGTTTAAGGCTATAATTAATTTTAATTTATATTTAATAGCTGCCGCGATAAGCGTAGCCCCAGCTAATAAAATTTAAATATTATTTATTTAATAATTATTTTAATATAAGACTCTTAAGGACGTTACTTATAGAAAGCCTAAAAAGAAAAATAATAAAAATAATAAAAAGTCTACGCAGACTAGCGCTCTTATTAATAAAAAATTTAATTTTAATAATAGATATAACTTTACTTTTAACTTAAATTATTATTTATTAAAAGAATTCTGTATAGTTTAAACTAAGAAAGTATATATTTATTATTTAAGACCCGGCTATATACCTAATTAAAATTAGTTTAATTTTTATTAAAAGGGCCCTATAGCCCTAGTACTAATTAAATAGTTTTAGATAATAAATATTTAAAATACTAATACTAATAACGTCTATAATAGTAACTATAATATTAGATATTAAAAAAAAAGTATAATCTTTAAAAATAGTTATTTTTAGAGACTTTTGTCTATATATAAAAAGGAGATTTTTAACACTTTTTAGTATTATCTTATAGTAGAGCGACGCGCGCTAATAAGTTAATTAAGTCTATAATTATTATTTATTTTATTAAGTAATATTTACTATACGGCTTATAGTTTATAAGAAAAATAACTTACTACTACAATAGTACACGGCGTAATAGATTATCTACCTAATTATAATAAAAATCTACTAGATAAGCTACCTTATAGCACTTATATAAAACTAAAAATATAAGTTAATACGCCTAATAAGATATTAGTTATTATACGCGTTCTTTTAAATAGGAGTTATATTAAATAAATTATTAATACTAATATTATATACGCTTATAAACTCTAAATAATTATAATATAAAGTTCTATTATTTTAAAACTTACTAATAGTAACGTTATAAGTAAAATAATATATATAATAAGGTATATATAGCAATTAGAGGATATATTAGTAAAAATTAATACTAAATTATAAATATTATTCGCTATAACGTAATAGTTAAATAACTATAGCTTAAGACTTATAACTCTTTATATAAGTAGAGTAAAAGGATAATAGTATATTTGTATATTAATCGAACAATAGTGTGGCTGTGGTGGCTCGGGGTGACTAAAAGGGGTTTTAAAAAAGGAGGAGTATGTGCATGCCTTCATATAGGATAATAGTATTTAAGTTAGACTATTACTATAGTAATTATTTATACTAGTTTCTATTTATTAAAGTAACGTATAACCGGTATAATAATAGTTATACTAAAATAATTAAACTAAAAGATAAGGACAGCGTTAATATAGTAATTATTTTAATTAAAACTACTATAAAGATAGCTTATTATAATTTAAACTTTATTATCTAAATAATACTAAAAGACTATATACGTTTTAAAATAAGTAATAACGTAAATATTATATAATATATTTATATAACTTTTATAAAAACTAAATAGATTACTGCTGTAGTTACGTAAGCTAATTTTAATAAATTTTATTTAAAACTTAATTAACTATACCCTATAATTAATAAAATTAAATAAAAATTACTAAAATAATTTTACTATATTACTAATTTATAAAATTTTAAAAAGTTACTAAACTATCTCTATATTAACCGGGCGTTAATTATAAAATATACTTAAAAAAAGGCAGCTAGCTAATTATATAATACTATTTTAAAGCGTTACGCAAAGAGACTAAAGTAATTAAAGCCTATATATAAATTAAAATAGTAAAAGAATATATTTATAAAAATAATTTTTCGTTTACTACTCTACTACTAGTTATTAAAAAGTCTAAAAAAGGTATTTATATATATATTAACTATTACCGCCTTAATAAAATTATAATTAAAAATTATAATACTCTACTAAAGCTAAAAAAGCCGCTTACCTATATAAATAAGATATAAATTTTTTTTAAAATTTAATATTATCGCGGCCTTTAATAAAATTAGAATTAAAAAAAGTAATAAATATAAAATAGTCTTTTTTATATAGTTTAGTCTATTTAAATATATAATTATACTTTTTAGATTATATAATGCTTTAAATACCTTTTAGTAATATAGTTTTAGCTATTATATTAGGATAACTATACTTTACTTATACGAAGTAATAGTTGTCTGTAATATTATAAAAAATAGGAAATAGTATAAAATAACAAATAATAATAGTTATATTTTAATATTAATATTGTCTTCCTCTTTATTATTTATATAATAGCTAGATAGGGGTTCTGTACGCTAGTGCGGATTATATAATTATATAACTATAGTTATATAATTTATACGCACCGTATTACTAGCGAATCTATTTAGGTTAACTACTTTATATATACTAATAACTTTTCTTTTTATAATAATACCGTATAAATACTTTATTTTTTTATATTTTTATTTTCTTTTTTGTATAAGTATCTCTTTATTTTAATATATTCTTATATAACTAAATTGTAGTCTGTTATTTACGCGTTATATAATAATAAGAAATAAAATAGTATAGTATACTACTATTTATTAATTAAAATTATAGTAAACTAAAGTAAAGAGTTAATAACTTTATACGTTATGTAAAAGTAAAAAGTAAAATTATAGTAAATAGAAGTAAGGAGTTATTATATAATAGTTAAGAAGGGCCGGTCTAAAGCTATACGGAATAATAATATATAAAAAAAAAGTTTTTTCTTCTTTATATTATCTCTTTTTTTAGTTTTTATCTATTATTATCTTTATATATAGTTTTAGATATTATCTTTTTTTTTTAACTTCCTAGCTATCCTTTTTTATATAGAGTTAATCTTTAATAAAACTTTTAAAATAGCTTTAGTTCTATACGGATAGTAGTAGTAATAGCTATAGTAAATTATAGTTATATTTAGTTTTATCCTTATATAGACTTTTATACCTAATAGTTAAATTTAAGTTACTATTTCTACTAAAATAGTTACTAATAGGGTATTTTTATTAACTCTTTATATTAACGTATATATATATTCCTGTATAATTCTTTCCGTATAGTAATATTTTATAGAATAATAAGTATATAGTATACTAGTTGCCCTTATATAATATAAATATTATTTTACTTAATAATACTAACTTAACTTTCTTTACTACGAAGATTATTTACTATAAAAACTATTTTTATACGCTTTTAGTTTAGTTACGTAGAATATTTAAACTATAGTTATATATATAGAGGTATAGTAGTAATACTAAATTTTTACTTTTTATAAAGTATTATATATTAGCAGGATACTAAAGTAATACGTATAGTTTTTATATATAGTAGTTATATAAAGCCTGGTATAAGTATTATATTTAATTTTTTTTATTTTTTTCTTTATTTTTTCTTTATTAATATAAAAGAGGATTAGGGATATCTAAAGAAAAAAAAGATTTTTCTTTTATTTTTCTTTTATTTTCTTTAGGTATAATATTTTAAAAAATTTCCTTTTAACCTTTATACGATAAAGTAAAAGAATATAATATATAAAAAAAAAGAATATACTAAAAAGTAATTTATATAATTATTTTTTTTTACTATTTATCGCCGTACGTATTAAGTTGTTTAGTAAATAAATTATTCTAAATATTTAGATTTTCTGTCTAGTATTATAACTCGGTTTAGTCTTTAAGTACTTATATAAAGATATTATATTCTTAAATATATTTTTTTTATAATAAATCTAGATTTATTTTTATTATACGCTTTTTACTTTTTTTTATTAACGAAGCTTTTTTTAGTACTATTATATTATTTAGTTTATATAATTAATTATATAGTTTTAGCTTACGGTACTAGCGCGTTTATATAAAATAGTTTAGTTTTAAAGAGGGTTATTCTTATCTTTTATATAAATAAGGGTTTAATAGAATATATAATTTAATATACTCCCCTTTATTTACAGATATAGGGAAGAGTTATAAAATATATAAAAGTATTTTTACGTAGTATAAATTTAATAATACTTTAACCTCTTTATACGCCCTTACTAATTTATAGTAGATAAATAAATCTAATTAATTACTAGTAATAAGTAATTAAATAAATTAATTAATCTGCTTATACGGTAAATAAAGAAATCTAATTAACTATTAGTAATAGAGTAGTTAAACGAATTTATTAACTAACTACTAATTAGTATTAAGATAACTATATTTTACTTATACGAAGTAATAGTCGTCTATAATATTATAAAAAATAGGAAATAGTATAAAATAATAAATAATAATAGTTATATTTTAATATTAATATTATCTTCCTTTTTATTATTTATATAATAACTAAATAGGGGTTCTGTACGCTAGTGCAGATTATATAATTATATAACTATAGCTATATAATTTATACGCACCGTATTACTAGCGAATCTATTTAGGTTAACTACTCTATATACATATTATATAATTACTTAAATGACCTTTATTTTATATATTTAAATAATATTATTATTTTTAGTAAAAATAATAAAAATTATAAATAGTACTATTTTTAGGTATTATTTAAACTTTATAAAGCTAAACTATATTTTAATATTAATAAATATAAGTTTTCTATTTAACGCGTTAGGTATTTTAGTATAATTTTATTAGGAGATAGATTAGAGATAGACTTAGTTAAGGTTAAAACTATTATAGAGTAGCAATAACCTAAAATAGTTAAAAATATTTAGGTATTTATTAGTTTTATAAACTTTTATTAATAATTTATTTACCGCTTTTTTTAGGTAATAAAACTACTAATTAAGTTAATACGCAGTACTATAGGAAAGGTTATACTAATAATTATTTTTAAAAAGGTTTTTAAGTAGCTTAAACGCGCCTTTATTAACACCTTTAAACTTACTTACTTTAACCCTAATATATATATAATTATTAAAACTAACGTGTTTAATTAGGTTATTACTAGTATACTATTATAGTATAATAAAAACAGTATTCTATAACTTATTATTTTTTTTAAAGATAAAACTAACTAAGTTTAACTACCCAGTCTACAATAAAGAACTTATAACTATTATTAGAGCTTTTAAAAAGTAGAGGTTTAAGTTTATTAGTATACTTAACTCTATAAAGGTATTCTCTAATTATAAAACTTTAAAATACTTTATAGTAACTAAATAGTTAAATCGCTATTAAGCCTAATAGACTAAGTTTTTATTAGAATTTAATATTATAATTAAATATAGATCTAGCAAAAAGGGTATAAAATCTAATATATTAATATAATAAACTAAAGACGTTTTTATAAATATATATAATAATTAAATATAGTACTAATAGTAGGTACTACAATTTTTTAAATAATTTAAACTACCTATATACGTCGTGTACGATAGCGGCTCCTAATAGACTATATATTTAGCTAAAATTTTAATAAATATAATAGAATTAGACGCTGTAAGCTTATTTTAATAGATTTATAAAATTAGTAAGAAGCTATTTATTTTTAATAGTTAGGACGAGGATACTACTTTAAAACTTTATAATAGTTATAAGGATACTAATAATATAGACCTATTAGGACTATTTAAAGTAGTTAGTTTCTATAATAATATTATTAAAGTTATAATTAATATTATAAAGAGTAGTATACGCTGTATACTCTACTAGTTTTATTATAACCTTAGTATTTATATTAAATTATAAGATTATTACTTAAATAATATTCTATTATACGTTAATAGTAAGGTCTTTATATTATATAATAATAAATTTTAAATACGCCTTATACGGCTATATTATAATAACTACGCTATTAGGTATAATAATAAGTATAAAATATATATATAACTATTATAATATTATTACTAGTTATACTATATAAACAGCGTCGCCCACTATATATATAATTATTTTATTTATTTTAGGACAAAATTAAGACGTAAATATAAGTATTAATAAAGACATACACATACTCCTCCTTTTTTAAAACCCCTTTTAGTCGCCCCAAGCCACTACAGCCACACCCTTTTGTTTAATTAATATACAAATATAAAGATTAGTATAGTTTACTATACTTACTATTTATACTAAATATATATTAGATAAGCGTATTTATTAATTTTATTATATTATTATTTAAAAGCTACTATAATAGTTACGATTATAAATATATTATAGTTTTAATTAACTAACTATCTAAAAAGAAAAAGTTTATACTTTTAATATTTTTTTATACTAAAACTTACGTTTAGGCTTTTATTAAGTACGTCTAGTATAAGGTGAGACATCTATTAAAGTTTATAATTAATTATAGTATATAATTTACGTTTTAGTTTTAGAAATAATTATATAAAAGAATTAGTATAACGCTAAAACTATTTATAGTCTTTTACCTAAAAATAAATAAATAAATAAAAATTATTAATTAGGTATTAAAAACTTATTTACGCTATTTTATTAATTATAAGGAAAATAATTAGGTAAAATTATTACCTATTATAAAGTTTAAAGTAAATAGTAATATTACGTTAATAGGTATAATACTATTTAAAACTATAAAGAGATATTTATTATATATAGGTACTAAACCTCTTAGTATACTACTAAAAAAATAAAAAGTAATATACGACGTGTAAGCTATAAATAAGCTTTTTATATATATAAACTATATAAGATAATAACTATATTTAGCACTAATATAGGCGTAGACAAAGATAAAAAAGTATACTAATAATTACTAATTTCTTACTCTAAAGATCCGCGTAGGCGACTAAGTTATATTTAATATATATAATATTTATACGTATTGCTCTAAAGGACTAAAAAGTAAAAACTTAAAGCTATTTAAAATTATTAACGTCTATAATAGATAATCAGACAATTATTATAGTATAGACTAAGTTTTTAAATTTAACTTTACTAGTTATGCTACGCTTAAAAATATTTATTTATAATTTTACCTATAGCTATTTTACTTATAAAATATAACACTGCTGCTAGAGTAATAATAAAAGCTATAAGGTCTTATTACTATAAAAAAAGAGCTATTTATTTATAATATTAAAGTAATACTAAACTATAAAGTTAATAAATATATAATTAATCTAAATACCGGCTGTAAGGGCCTATTAAAATTTTTTATTAAGTAGAAGGACTATAATAACCCTAATTTATAATTTTATTTTAATATTATAGACTATTAAAAATATTTTATAGAGTACTATCAGCGGTACCTATAGACGCCTAAATAATTAAATATATTTTACTTAAAGACTTATAATATATAAATAGCTATTACCTAACTTATAATAAATAAATAACTAACTAAAATAAATAATTAATAAATAGTTAATAAATAACTAATAGATAATTAGTAAATAATTAATAGATAATTAAAAATAATTAATAGATAATAAGATATAGTTAGCAGATAAGTAGTATAATAAAATTATAAAAATAATATAGCTTAGTATAAAAGACTCTTTTAAAAGTAAAAGTAATAGATAAAAGGAGCTTTACTTACTATCGTAATATTAAGGCTTATATACCCTCTTTAATTACGGGTTGATTACGTAACTATATTATCTAATTACTTACTTATTATATATATATTTAGTCTCGATTATCTTATTATATAGATAGTATTAATTTATCTTTTACTTTAAAAATAAGTATTATCTAGTTTATTATAGTTATAAGTCTAGCGCTTTAGAACTAAAAAATATTTCTCCTTATATAACTTAATACTAGTAAATACTTATTTTTATATACTTTAATTATTCTTTACTGTCGCACTAACGTATTTAATTATTAAACTAAGCCTATTCCCCCCTTTTTTTTTAATTACCTACTAATTAGTCTATTATAATAACTAACTTAATTCTAATAGGGCTCTATTAGCTAATAAGCTATTTAAGCTAGCCTAATTAATATATTTAATTTTAATTTCTTACTATACAGAAAGGGATTTAGAAAGAAGTTAACTCTAATAAAAAAAAATATTATTTTTATAAAAAATTATTAACTATAGTACCCTTTACTCCCTATTTAATTAGCTTTTTTTAATACTAATAATCCTACGATTAAGAAATAACACAAAAAAAATCTTAAAGAATATAAAAAATAAATAGAGTAATATTTTATATAAATAGTAGAATATAGAATACTATTTACTAATTAGTCTATAAATAATAATTATTTTAAGAACCTTAGGGACTAGATAAATAAAATAGTATACCCTAATATCTTAAAATTAATAATAATTAAAATCCTTAATTACTAGAAGCTAATACTTTAAAAAATAATATATATACTTAGAGCTAATCTTATACTAACTAATACTAATATATAAAATTTAATATAAGTATAGTACTGTACTTATCTTAAAAAAACTAAGTATAAAAAATAAAATTCTAAATAATAGTATAATAAATAAAAGCTCTTTTATAGAAAGGCGTATATATATAAAATACTTAATATAAAAAAAAATAACTATTTATAATTTTCTAATTATACTAGAGTAAAGAATTACCTCTAACTAGATATAATTAATAAAGTATAATATTATGTATAATTTAACGCTTAAATAACTCCTTTTAACCCTAAATAAGATTAGAAATATTTTTTTTATAATACTTTAGTAGTAGTCTCTACGCACTAATTATAAAAAAAGATTAATAGTATTTATAACACTTAATAGATATAGATCTAATACTAATTTAAATACTAATAAAAATTAAAATAAGTATTAAACTAAGCGTAAACCTATTTATTTATACTTAAAATCTATTTATTACTACTAGAAGCTAATTTATTACTATAGGCTTAAGACTGTAATTATAAGAAAATATCTAAAAAAATTATTACTAATTATACTTTTTAGCGCTAATAAAAAAAAAATTTTAATTATCTATAGTAGACTATATATACTAATTTATAAATAAAAATTAAAAAGAAAAGTTTTAAAAATTAGAAGGCAAATACCGATACTAAAATAATATATTTAAAAAAATTATAGTTACTATTATAGATTCTTTAATACTTATATTAAATAAAAAGAGTATAAAAGTTTATAATACTATAATATTTAGCGTATACCCTCTTTTAGAAAGTATTATTTTAGATAGTAGTACTACTATATATCTTATTAATAATACCTTAATACTTATTTCTAAAATATTTAAGAAAGTAACCGGAATTAAAAGTGTTAAAGCTAAAATATAAGTATTAGTAATTATTAAAATAGGTAACTAAATTCTAAAATAAGTTTTATATAGTATAAATAGCCCTTATATAAAGAATTTAATACTTAAAATATTATAGTAGTAAAAGACTTTTATATTAATATTATTTTTAAAGCTTATTTAGGGAAGACTAGTATTTAGTATTTAGGTCTTAATTATATTTTACGTATAGGTACGCTAAAGTAAAATATTATTCTAATAGAGCTATAATATAAGTATAACCTTACCTTTATTAAATATAAACTAATTACCTCTTATCCTATAATTAATACTATAATAGATAATTATAAAATTTAAAAATTAAAAATTAATTATCCCCGTATTAATAGCGAGCAGATATAGTATTAGTAATTAAAATATTTAAAAAAAATAGTATTATAAGTATTAGTATAGTATACTTAAAATATTAAAATTAATAGTATAGCTTATTTAAAGTATATATACTACTTTACTACTTATATAATATAAATAATTTTTAAAAAACTAAAGAAACGATTACTACAGCTATTTTTTTAAGTATTATAGAATTTTTTTAATATACCTACTAGCAGATTAGGCGAGTAATAAAGTATAATTTTAAAAAATAACTTTAGTAAAAAAATCTATAATTATAACCTCTACTTAAAAGACTTAAAATTAATTATAAAAGTTTTTAATGACTTTACTAAACTATTTTTTATGTAATATAATTTTAAGATTTATATACTTATTTAAGATAATAATACTACTATAGTACTATAGTATAGTTATTTATAATTTAAAAAATAGGTAACTAATTAAAAAATTAAGCTTCTTATAACCCTATTATATACTTATAAACTAAATAGCAGCGCTAAGAGGGCAGACTAAAAAATAATTCTAAAAGTAATTAAAATATAATTAAGCACTAATTTATCTATTAAGTTTTAGTTTAAAATAATAGATACTACAATATAGCTATATAAAATAAGTTTATTATTATTCTATAAAATATAATTACTAAATAAAGTACTTAATAGCTAGTTTAAGTAGTACTTTAGATAGTAAAAGCCTATAATTATAGAAAATATAATAGTAGATTTACGCTTTAATTAAAATAAAATTTATGTATATAGTTACTATATTTACCTTTTAAATAAAGAGCACTTAGTAGGCCGTAATAAGTATAGATTTAAAATAAACCTATAGGGCTATATTAGGTATTTAATAGGCTATTATACTTTTAATATTTATAAAATATAGGTCCTAGTACTTAATTAGGTAATTATAACTTAAAATATTATTTTTAATAAATAGCTCTTCTATAAAGGGCTATCTAATTATAGGATACTTAAAAAAAAAGTAGTTTTAGTTATTAAGATACTCTATAAAAATAAGTTTATAGACTTAGGCGTAGTATTTAATAATATATACTTACTAAGCTAATCTGATAAGTAAATAAAGAATAATAAATATTTAAACCCTAATTATAAACTTAAGAGTAATAATTATAGTTAGCGTAAAAAAATAATAGACTAGACCCCTTTTAGTACTACTAAGAATTTAATAACTATATAGAATAATTATTTAGCTAGTAATTATTTAAGACTCTATATAATATTAAATAAATAATTAAAATTTATAACTTTAAAAGTAACACCAGCGCTAGACGCCGCTTAAAATAATTTTATAAAAAATTAGAAAGTACTTAATAGTTACTAAAAAATATATAAAACTAAAGAGACTAGTTTATTAAATCCTAAAGATAATTTTTAAAATTTAGAGTATAATTACTTTATAACTATTTTTTAAATTATAAATAATACTTCTACTACTATAAGTAAAGTAGAAATATTATTAGCTTAATATTACTAAAAGTGTAATTAGGGTTAGGCAACGTAATTAAATAAAAGGCTATAATAGTAGGGACCTAAAACTAAATATATAAATATACCCCTTTATAAAAGGCAACCTAAGAATAATAATTTAAATAATTAGCTAGAGAGTAAAATAAATTTTATAAGTACTTATACAGTAATCGCAGATCTATAAAATAATAATTTTTAAATTAATTTTACGTATATATTCTTTTCTAGCACTATAAAGGTATATACTAAATTATAAATATATATTACTTTTAATACTATAATAATAGCTACAATACTTAAAAAAATAATTAAAATATTATTTTTTAATTACTCTACCCGCCGTAATCTATATTATATATATAAAAATAATCTTCCTTTACTACCTACGACGTAAAAGCAGCTTATTTTATATTTTTTTAGTAATAGATTTAAATAAGTCTTATATATTAAAATTAATACGCTTCTAAAGAAAGGAATTTAAAAAAAGATTATAAAAGAAAAAATAAATAGCTAATCTTTACTATTAAAATAAGTTTAAACCTATAAATTTAATTAAAATAAGTATTTTATTAAGTATAAAGTATATATTATTATAAAAGGAGATTTTTAAAAAATTAATTTTATATATTTTATATATGCTACTACGCTCGCAGCGAGATTATTCCGTACTATAATAATACTTATAGTAGAATTTAACTTAGAAATTCTATAGTATAATATTATTAAAATATTTCTTAATACTCTAATATTAATAAAGAATCTAGTAATATATAAATTACTTAATAGATTTAAGAAGTAAGGTATATATATTAGACTTAATTAAGTATTATATAGCCTACGCAACTCGCCTTACCTTTAATATAAAAAATTTTTAAGCGTACTACGCGCTATTAGGTTTATAGTATTAAAAGAAGAGCTCTATTTTTTTTTAATTATAAAAAGATAGTCTTTATTTTATTTTATATAAATAATATTCTACTACTATATTATAAAAATTATAAAATAATAGCAAAGAAGCTCTAGAACTAGATTACTTTAAAATATAAAATTAAAGTAAAGGGGCCTATTTAATAGTTTTTTAGAGTTAGGGTAATCCGTAATTATAAAAATAAAATAATTATACTTATTTATAATATATATATTAATAAGTTCGTGAAGAAATTTAGTTTTAATAATAATAATAAATTTTTTAAAATATTTCTCCCTTTAAAAGAGTTTATTAAGTTTACTAGAAAAGCTTCTAAGTAGGATATTAAGTAATATTAGGAACGTATAGAATTAGTTCTATATATAGTAATTATACTTTAATTAGATATTATATTTATAATTTTAAAACTATTATAGTTTCTAATAAATCTAAGCCTATAATACTTTACTACTATTAATAAAATAATTATTTATTTATATTATACCTACTAGCAGGCAATTTAATATAGATAATATAATAAACCTAATTTTATAATTTATAGAGACGTATTATTTACTAATAACCTTAAAATATAAAAGTTATCCTATAGCTATATTATAATAATATTTAAAAATATAATTTTTTAAAAAGTAGCTAAATAGTCTACTATTACTATTTTAATAATAGAAGCTAAGCTAATCGCGTTAGAATATATAAATAAAAAAGTAATAGCTTTAAAACGCTTCTTTTACAAAATTATATTTAACTTAAAATCTATTTAGAGAATATACTACGATAATTAATAAATAATTAGACTTATAGTTAAAGCTAATAAAAAAATTATAACTTAATTACGCTATATTAATATTTAAAATATATAGTTACGGTAAAAATATATAAAAAAATTATTTAAAGTAATCTATTTATAAACTAAAAATATACCTACTAATAAATTAATAAAGGCGCTTGCGCGATAATAATTTATACGCTTTAAAAAGCTACTTAATTTATAAAATATATAGTTACTAATTATTAAGTAAGTAAAAAGTAAAAAGAAGAGAGCCTATTAGACTTTATCTATTCTAAATAAAAAAAACTTAAATAAAAAAAATTTAAAATAAAGGAAATCTATTATAAAAAGAGTAAATAATTACAACTATAGTATAGCTAAAGCCTTATTAAGCAGCTTATATAATTACTTAAACTTATACTTCTAAATTTTAATTAAATAAGGACGCCTGCTTAAAGTCTAAAATAAGTAAAAATAGTTTAGAGTCTAAAGTAAATAAAAGTAGTTAAAAGTTTAAAGAGGAGGACTCTAATTATAAGAGTACGATTTACTCTTTATCTTTTAATACTTTAGTAGATAATTATAATTATAATACTACTACTCTAACCTTATATACGTATTATAGTTTCTTAAGAATAAATTAGACTACTTTTAGCTTAAACTTAAAATAAATTTATTTAAGCAGCTAGTAAAATACTTTTCTATATTAATATTCTAGTCTATTACTTAAGTAGTGTTATTAGCTACCTACTACTTAGGCGTATAATTATAGAATACTAAACTAAAAATTAGTTATAATTAAAAAAGGCCTTTTAGAATACTTACTAGCCGGCTTATTATAGCCCTAGCTACTAAGAATAGAACCTAAATATTAGTTTTAATTAAAAAACCCTAATAGATTTTAATTATCTAGTAATACTATATTAGTATCTAGCGCGTAAGAAGTCTAGTATTACTTAAAAATTTAATAAGTAGTTTTAGACGCGGATATAATTTTAGCGTTAAACTATAATAAATTAATATAATTTTTAAAATAAATTTAAAAAAGAATTACTTATCTTAGAGTTTGTAGTATTATACTTAATTATAAGTTTAATAAAGGTTATATAGATAGTACGGGTACTAATAGAACTATAATAATTAGTACTATATAATAAAAATATAATTAATAAAATATATAATTAATTATATAAATAAATTATATAATAATAGCAGCGTATACCCGTAAAATTAACATTTTTATAATAGACTTCTATTAAATTACTAAATAGAGCGCTGCGTATATAGTCCTTATAGCTTAAAATAAACTATTTACTAAGCTTAGGAGCCTACTTTTTATTTTTAGTAATTATTTAACTACTACTATTTTACTTTTCCTTTTCTTTATCCGGGCCTAAAAAATTAGCGTTATTATTATCTAAGTTAAAAGAATATGTAAAAAAAGTAATTTTATAAATTAATTACTATAATTACTATAACTATTATAACTACTATAACTACGGCTATTATATTACTATTTATTATAAATAGAGAAGTAAGTACTAAAACGTCTAAAAATACTTTATAATTAGTTAGTAATATTTAAATAGGTAAAATAAAGTAATAATAGCAGCGTTACCTACTATAGTAAAAATTATTATAAACTAAAAAAAAGAAAAGAAGAATAATTTAAGTAGCTATTATACTTAACTAGCGCAGTAGGGCCGCTTTTACTTACTTAATCTACTACCTATCTATTATACCTATAACTTTACCTATTTACTAAATACAAAAAGTATACTTAAGTAAAAAAAAAAGTAATAGCTAATTATAAGATAATATAAAAAATAAACGTTACTTAAGAAAACTAATAAAATAAGCCGCTATAGGTAATTTACTAAATAAATTATTTAGAGCAGTAAATTTACTATAAAAATAGATAGCGTTTAAAGCTATAAAAAGAAAATCTAATAAAAATTAAATACGTCGTAAGCTTTATAATAGAATATAGTAAGGCTAGAATTTATTTTAAATAATTTTAGACAGGCTTACTACTAAAACGCAGCTTACTTAGGGGGTATATTATAATATTAAGGCTTATATACTTTTTTTAATTACGGGTTAATTACGTAACTATATTACCTAATTACTTACTTATTATATATATATTTAGTCTTAATTATCTTATTATATAGATAGTATTAATTTACCTTTTACTTTAAAAATAAGTATTATCTAGTTTACTATACTTATCTATTATACTTATAACTTTAATAGTTAGATTATAATAAAAGTAGTTTTATAGTTTATTATTTAAATAGTTATATATTTTACCGTTCTAATAAAAATATTTTACTTTTATAAGTATCTTACTCCGTCCTGCTATATAAAAGTTAAAAATATATAAAACTAATTATAAAGCTTTAGAGACAAAGCTTTTTAGAAAAGAGAATAGTATTATAGATTAATACGCCCTTACTTAGGTATAAGCGCTAAGATAAATACGTCTACGCTAACCTATACTAATATCTTAGCATATACCCTTATTTTATTTTAAAATTAGCTCTCTATACATAGATTCTTATTAAATATTAATATTTAATATTTACTTTTTTAAGCCTCCGTGATAATAGTAAATATAATAACTTTTTCTCTTTTTTATAAATACTCTATATTTAGAAATTTTATTATTACTATTATTAAAACTATATTATTTATCTTTTTTATTATATTTATATTAGTATTCTGGTATTTAATAATTAGACTACTAAGTAACCTCTAGTATATACTATAGACTTTTACTAATAGTAATAACCCGTTAAATTATATTAAAAATTACTTTAACTTTTATTTTTACGTAGTATAGGAGGCCGGTCTACTTAATAGATTAAATTCTCTAGTTAATATTTTTAATATTAATATTAAGATTTAGGGTAGAGTAGCAATATAGTATAATATATAAGACAAATTAAATATATATTATCTATAAGAGTAAAAAAATAAATTATTGCCTAGCTAAAGCCCCGTAGTATAAACTATATATTTTTTATTACGTAAGCACGCTTCTATTTAAAGCGAAAATACCTAAGTTATAATAATTAACTTAATTCTAATACGCCTTTTCTTTTTAAAATAATTATAATTCTTAAGCTTAATAATAGTTATAAAAATACTAAGGTTTACTTTAAATTATATACTAATATAATAAACTTTATAATATAATAGTATAAAAAAAGTAAGACTTTTTTATTTAAAGTAAAGAATAGTAGTAATAGTAGTAATAATAATAATAATAATAATACCTTAATAAAAAATAAAAAAATTTTTATAAAGTAATAACCAAAGTAAAGCTTGAGTAAAAAAAGCTTATTAAAGTAGTTAAAATTATTTAGACGCGGGAATATACGTATATATAGAAGTAAGACTATAAAATAAGTAATAAATAATAAAAAGAGAATATACTATAGTACTATAAAGTAGTTATATAAAAGCTAACTAATAAAAAAGTTAGTAATTATTTTAAGAGAACTAAGAGGCTCTATAGAAGATATAGTATTATTATATATTTATATACTAATCGAACAAATAGTGTGGCTGTAGTGGCTCGGGGCGACTAAAAGCGGTTTTAAAAAAGGAGGAGTATATATATACCTTTATTAATAGTATTATTTTAATAAAAGTATATATATACTTCTCTATTTTTAAAACCTCTTTTAGTTACTCTAAGCTACCACAGCTACACTATTTGTTTAATTAATATATAAATATATATAGTATTATTTTAATACTTTAATAGCTATTAATAAAATTATAAATTATTAGTAATAGTAAAAAATTATTATAGTTACTACGTAAAAAACTTATTAAAATAAGTTAGCGTTAATTACGTTATATAGTAAAAGTTTAAACAGCTAGTCTAGAGTTACGTAACGTTATAGTAATAACTCTAAAAGAGAGGAAAGTTAATATATATTTATTTATATCTATTATAAGCGTCCTTATTTATTTATATATAAATAAATATACGTTGTTTAAAAATAGCGAACTTATACTATCTTTTAAAATAATAAAATATACTTTTAAAAGCTTAATTTTATACTTATTATTAAATACTTTTATTTTATTTATAATATATTTTTTATTATTTATATTTACCTTTTATAATATCCGGCCTAATTATTTTACTTTTATAGTAATTTAATAAGTTAAAAATATCTTTATTAATAATAAAAATATATACTCTCTTAGTAAGTTTAGTATTAAATATAACTATTAACTTTTATAGTATTAGAAGTCGTAGTTAAACTATTAGTAAGTATAAAATAATAAGTAATATAATTCTTTACTCTTAGGTACTAGTACTTAATATTCTTTATACAAGTTTTTTTTTATAGAGGAGTCGCCTTTTATTAGAGTATTAAAATTACTATTTATAGTATAAATACTTGTAAAAAAAATTTACTATTATTTTATTAAACCTCTCTAGTTTTATATTCTTATTCAGTACGCCTTTTTACTATAATTTACGTATTATAATCCGTGCTGGCTGTCGCATAATCTGTTCAGGTCGGTAACGACGATAAAAGAGGCCCTCTGAGAAGTCGGGTCTCGGGATTCGGCTCCCCTCGGCGGCATGCACAGCTTCGGATCGAGCAATGACTCTATAAAGGACAGGATGGGGATATAATTGCAGGGTAGAAGAAACACGCAGCGCCCATTCTTGTATCAGCCCTGGTCTGCAACACCTCATCTGGCAAGGAAGAGCGCTGTTCGAAACTCACGATTCCAAGCATGTCTACGAAACAACTGGAGAAGCGCACACCGCCCAAGCGATTCATCACTACGCACAGGGTCGATGGCAAAGCGGTGTTCGCGAAGCGGTTTGGCGAGGACACAGAGATGGTGATCAACCCCGATGGTATTGCCTTTGGGCTCGACTACACAGCCAAGGGCCTACCTATCAGCATGGAGAACGACAAGGACCTCGATGTGTACGGTGGCTACTTGGAGAGCCCGCCAGGCCTCACCATCTCAGGCGGCAATGTCCTGCGCCACGTGGACATCCCCCCGAGCACCGAGTGCACCATGCACCGCACCGTGAGCCTGGACTATGGCGTTGTGTTGGAGGGACAGGTCGATCTGTTGCTGGATAGCGGCGAGCAGCGCACGATGAAGGTCGGCGACGTTGCCGTTCAGCGCAGGACGATGCACCAGTGGATCAACAGGGACCCGAACCAGTACTGCCGCATGCTGTTCATGCTGGTCGAAGGCAAGCCGCTGGTCATCGCGGGCAGGAAGTTGGGCGAGGAGCTGGACGAGATGCCGGGCGTGAAGCCGTCGGAGTAGCAAACCTTCGTGTGTGGCAGCGCGCATTATAGAATAGCCAGAGTGCAGCTGGGTGGGAAGCGGTGGCATGGGCAGTCGAGACGCAAACGAGCCTCGGCCCGCCAAGCCGCCACTTCCCAATCAGATCCAGCACATCACTGCGCGACGTTCACACCTCCACAATTATTACCAAGTCGTACTATACGACCTATCTTGAAATCCTTCACTCGACACGCTTGCATGCGGTGCGTGGCTGACAGTCTTACCATGCAGAACATTTTCCGGTAGCGGGGTATCGCGAACGGAACAATACTAACGGACCATAACGAACATTGCATTGTTCTACACGACCTGGCAGCCACCATTTCGGGTATCCGTAAAGAAGCCATAAAACTAACAAGATGACGTCCTCGCGTCCCGACTTCTCGCAGGATCCTTCTCCCTCGTCGAGGCTCGAAGAGATTCTGGACGACAAGCTTCGCATCGAAGAGCTGCCCGATTCGGACGGGGAATACGAAGACATAGCAACCTTGAGCAAGGAAGAGCAGGAAAACATGGCGTACCTTGAGAGTGTCAGAATTCCCATTGTGGACAAGCTGAAGACCGATTCATCAGAAACCCAAGATGAGACGCTGGAAGCCGTTTTACCCTTTCTTGAAGGCAACCCGAACGGTTTCCCTCTTAACATGTTTGGAATTCCGCAGCTCCAGAAACAGATCCATATCAAGTTCCTCAAGAAGGCTTTGGGAGACTATCCGGCGCCCTTTGCGATGATGGATGCCTCAAGGCCATGGCTCGTATACTGGAGCTTGCAAGGGCTCAGCGCGTTGGGCTACGATATCTCCGAGTTCCGCGAAAGGTAGGCGCCATCCACCTCACCTTCCTAGCAAGTGTTCTGTTCATAATCATGCACATTTCTGTTCTCCCCGTCTGACCTTTGTCAGAGTCATCCACACCTTCTCCCTTGCCCAGCACCCAGGCGGCGGCTACGGCGGCAACTACGGCCACCTCCCCCACCTAGCCGCGACATACGCCGCGGTCCTCTCCGTCGTCATGGTCGGGGGACAGGAGGCGTACGACTCCATCAACCGCAAGAACCTCTGGCATTTCCTCGGCCAGCTGAAGCAAGCCGACGGTGGGTTCAACATGACTGCCGGCGGCGAAGAAGACATCCGCGGCGCATACTGCGCGCTCGTCATCCTCTCCCTACTCAACGTCCCGCTCGAGCTGCCGCAAGACGCACCGGCTCGTAAGCAGGGCCTCTCCAGCTTTTTGGATAACCTCGGTGAGTGGGTGGGGAGGTGCCAGGCTTTCGACGGCGGCATCTCAGCAGCGCCGGGGAACGAAGCACACGGCGCGTATGCATTTTGTGGTTTGGGTGCGCTGGCAATTCTGGGTCCCCCAAAGGAGACTTTAAACAGGTATCTCGATTTGGACAGGCTCGTTCATTGGCTCTCGGCACGCCAGTGCGCGCCCGAGGGCGGCTACAACGGCCGCACGAACAAGCTCGTCGACGGGTGCTACTCGCACTGGGTGGGCGGCTGCTGGGCCATTGTCGAAGCCGCGACGCCCTCTGCGACAACGCCCATTTGGAATCGCAACGCGCTCGCAAGATACATTCTGTCTGCGGCGCAGTTCGCCAAGGGGGGACTGGTGGATAAGCCGGGGAAGAGACCAGATGCGTATCATACCTGCTACAACCTAGCAGGCTTGAGCGCCGCACAGCACGTCTACGAGTACGATGACGAAAGGGCAGTCGAAGGGGATCTAGATGCGCCCTACCACTGGAAGACGCGAGGGCTATACGACGCATCGCGGATCTGGGACCCGAAGGACCTCGTTGGCGAGGTCCATCCCATCTTTGTGATTCCCTTCAAGGCCGCGCACGAGAGCCGGAAGTACTTTGAGGAGAAACCAGGGTTCTAATGTACTCTCTTCCCATTGATGCAACCCCTCTGCTGCGATGTTTTTCACGTGTAGTGGATACATAGCTGAATACGACATGTATGGCAGACCAATACTTGTGCCATGCCATGCTAGGATGGACATGGAGGTGAATGCCGAAATCATCCATCTCCATCCATGTACACCACCAACGGCGCCTCTTCCACCTTGTCCCTCAGCAGCGCCTTGATGGCCCCGTGCGCCGCGTCCACGTCGTCGTAGTACTCCATGTCCTCCTTGCTCAGGAACACGGTCCGCGCAACGAACGTGTACCCCCGGCTCCGCGCGTCGGCGTGCGTGACGTGGCCGGCCGAGCTCTGGATATAGGGCTTGCCGTCCTGCGGCACGGTCAGCTCGCTCAACAAAGGCTACCCTATCCCATCGCTCTTTGCCGCACGCTGCTGCAGTGTGCTGTCCCCACGCCCACGCCCCATTCCGAGCTCGTGCCTAAGCGGCGTCGGGAGCCGCAACTCCTCGCTCCGCTTGGCGCGCATACTGCATCTCGTCACGTGCAGGCTCGGCTTGGGGAGCGCCGAGGGCGTCCATTCCTGGGGATCCACGTGCACGACGGGACTGACTCGTGCCCCGATGGCGCGCTGGCGTCTTGGCCGTGGCACCGAGTCAGGGAGCTTTTCACGTTACCTTTACGGCGTCGCGAGCGAGCGAGGCGTACTTTGCTGCTGCTTGCTGGACGACAGCTGCGTCGGGGATTTTGAAGAGGGTGAGCCGGATGAGCGGCGGCGGCATGGTCGTGCGTGCGGAGGAGGACGGGCGCGAGGTGGATTGGGCGTGTTGGATGTGTGCTGTCAATCGGTGTGAGATGTGCAGTGAGCGGTGCGATGGCTACGAGGCATGTTTGTGGAGTAGATATGGGGTCTCGGAGAGTGAGGAGAGCCAGGCGGATAAGGATGGGATCCGGACGGCGTGGGTGCGGGAGGGCTGGAGAGGCGGGCGTTGTTACGGGCTGGGGGGTGGGTAGAGGGAGCATGGAGCGAGGAATGACATGTTGGCTTCTGGTTTCGACAGAAGGCGTTTTCGTACCGAACGAGGAGCCTTGCGTGCATGTGTACTGGAGCCTACCTAGGTGCCTAGGTGATGTTGTACCGAGTAATGCAGTGGCTGCGAGAAGAACTGAGATGGATCATGATCATGGCATCGGATCGCCCTGAGGGTGGATTGACCCCACGTCACCGATTGCCCTGCGCTCGGCCAACGAGAATTGACCGTCGTGCAAGCCAGCACGTTCTCGTGTCCAAATGTCAGCTGTGGTGTTGCAGGCTACGTCGCCTACAGAACACGCCGATGCCGTCCTACGCACCGCCCGAGTCGAGTCTCGCCGTCTGCGCTGTCGTCCTCGCACAATGCTGTGCTCGTCGCACGCTTGGTAAAAACGCACTCGCGGCCAGTGGCTGCCAGTCCCGCCGCGTTGTACCTGTGTTGTGGTATCGGCGCAGGTTGCATTACCCAGACAAGACACGGCACAACTGAGCCCTCGAGCGGGAGCGCTCCGGCCCTCGACCCCCCTGGTGCTGCCGCAGCACGTCACGTCTCACAAGGCTGGTGGTTTGGTTGGAGGGCGACGCTGGGCGAGTGAACCGGTGGGTCAGCGCCCGGAAGCAGGCCGATTCGAACGCCTCGACGACGCCCTCAACACGCGTTCACGCGACGCATGGATTGGAGTTTTGCAAACAAAGCATGGCCTCCACATGGGGATGCCGCTGTATACAGTACACAGATCCGTCTCGTCGCGACTTATGCACGTCAACGGGGGCCAGCGGCTGCCACGCCGCCGCTGCTCACCGCCTCTCTCAGACCAGAGACCCAGGCCGAGCCGTCGCAGTCGTCGATGCTCATCCACCCTCCCCATCGAGGAGGGAGGCCTTGGGCTGCCCCGCCCCGACGCGCTCGTTCTGCACTTCACGCTGCCCGGGCACGTACCTTCTGCTTTCGCCCATGTAGCAGGTACCGCCGGACGGTGGGCCCCAGCGCCGTCCTGGTACTGTACCGCTGCCGCTGCATCGTGGCCTGTGGACGCTCCTCGACGCCAATGCCAACCCGTCTGTTGTCTGCATCCGAAGCACCGCTGTTGACGCAAGAGCTCGTGTCTCAATATATCCCCAGAGATTGCTGACGGCGGATAATCTGCGCCCTACCCCGCGATCCTGACGACTCCGTCCGTCTCGCATGTCCCCAGCCTCGCGTCCTCAGGAACGCCCGTCGCCCCGGTCGCGCCAAGCATACGGCCTCGCGATGATGCTGGCCTGCAGGGCGGCGAGCAGAGCCATAGGCCAGGCCAGCTCCACAGCGGCGAGTGCTGCTCACTCGCATCAAGGACAGCTAACGGCCGTTTGGTCCAGGCCCAAACCGGTCGTTGGCGCAGGTCGCCCGGCCGTCCAGAGCAGCAAGCGTTTGCCAGCTCATAATGCGTCAAAGATGCATGGTAACACCAAACCCCGTTCGCCTCCAAGGACCCGCGATTCCCGGCAATCAATCTCGGCCGCTCGCGAAAAAGCCCCTGCCCTGCCTCCAGGAAGACCCACGCATCGACGCGCTACGCTTGTCCTTTGCAAGCCACGATTCGCATTTGCACGCTGTCACCATGGCGTGGAGCCCGCCCCTCCAGTTGTCCTGCTCGTCCGCCGCGACTCCCGCGCATCTGTGTGACCGAGTCAGAAGCTTGGTGCCCCCAGCTTTGCTCCGCTCGAACAAGCCGGCTCCTCCTGGTGTCCGATCCAGTTCGTCTCCATGCCTACCCAGATCCTTCGAGCGGAGCCATATGGCCATCTCGTGCCAAGTCTGCGATGGGCATTTGGGGCCACGGAACACTGGCAGGGCTTGCAGCGTCTGACGTTGCGATGCTTCGCACTTCTCCTCACTTGCAAACAATGCATTAGCGTAGGCTCGACGAGTACGAGGTGCATTGAATATCCATTGCCTTCTCGTCTCGCAGTGCCGAGCACCGTTGTCCTGGTACGTAGTCGTTATGCGTCCGGATGAGGGCTGAACAGCCGCCGATCGAAACGTCGAGATACAGCCTTGACAAGTGGGCCCTCGAACAATACTTCCGATCACCAGCCGTCCCATCACGCTACTGCTGCAGCGGGGTGGCGAGTGATGTGCGCTCTGAAAGACCGGTGAAGCCGTGTCCTTTACCCTCCGAGGGTCTTTTTCTAGCTAAGATGCTGGAACCCCAGTCCTCACTGGCGAAAATGCACGCCAGCACATCAATATGGGTCGTTCCCACAGAGCCGCAACAAGGCCCGCAGATTGTTCATCTCTGCACGTCCAATTGCCTCCGCATCCTGCTGGTAGGCGAATGGAACGCGGTTGCATGTCCTGAGAGGCCCGCTGCTACCGCATTAAATTACACTTCATCCCACGCTGCCGCTCTTATGGTTCCCACCCCTTCCCCCTTCCCCTCTGCAGGCCACCTACTCTCCCTTGCTCTCGCTCGTTCTCGATAGCCGCTGGCCTTGACTAGACAGCTGTCACTTCTTACATTGGTAGTTGTCAAGTCCCCCAAACCCATCGGTTGTCGTACAACAGGAGCCACGAATTCCTCCTTCGGACTTAATCACCGTCGCCGCCAACGAGCGTGTGCCAGTTCAGCAAACCACTTATTTTATTTTTTTTCCTCTCTCAGTTCGGGTCTGCATTGAAGCGCTCGTCTGCACCAATTGCTGTTCCTTCAACACGTCAGCAACCCAATTACCATGTTCTACATAATGTACCTTACAGGTATGGTGCTTACAGTCTCCTTCAACCTGGGTCTCCGTACCACAATCGTGGGTGCCGTGCAGATGGCCACCATGAGTTGTCCATGTGTCAATTGGCGCAACCAGCTTCTTCTGGGGACACTCCCCGCATCTCATCCCTTCCCGCATACCGCTTACCGCTTTGCCGGGCTAGGAACCCGTGGGAGGGAGTGCAGCGAGGCCAACCCGTCGCACTTCACCCTATCTATTTTCACCGTGCTGACTTTGCCATAGGCCTCTGCCAACGCCGCCACTGGCCGGACCCACACTTCGAGACCTACCGCACCCGACTAGGTTACGGCTGCACGGTACGCGTGAACAACAGGGAATATTCGACCGATGTCGAGTACGAGACGGATGAACTGGCCAAGAACGCTGCTGCCACGCGGGCCTACATGATCTGCCGCAACTTCTCCGTGAACGACGGCATGTACCCGGGTCAGCGCCAAGGCCTGCCCGTTGCCATTGGCACCGGCCGTAGAGGGACCGTCTCCTCCAACGAATTTGATAGCTCAAGTTCAAGCGGCGGCAACAGCCCGCGCAACTCGGACTACGGTCTGGATGGCGAACCGGCTAGCCGAAGGTCCAGCAAATCCTCGACATCCTCCCTCTCCAACTGCATGTGTGGCCGCGGTACTGTACGTGCATACGAAAGGTGCACCTACTGTCTCCGCGAGGCAGGATACCGCTGCTAGGCGGCACACACCTCTCCCATTTTGCCTCAATACCATCACGACAACAAAAAGACTTGAAGAGCTCAGGCTCAGCGATACCACGATATCCACGAATTGCATTATCCACTACATGATCGTCACGAATTTATGAGTGTTCACTTCCTTGCACCATGTTCGTCTATTCCTAGAGCGAGCACGATTTCGGTTCATACCCACCTAGTTATGTTATGGCATCATGACACCACTCCATTTTCGATTCGTATTCCCTCTCCTCTCACTGAATCTTGACCCGGGGTTAGCATAGCGACGGCACTGCAGCGTTCCAGCGAGGATATGGCTTTTGGGTTGGCTGTCTCCTTTCAGACTGCAAAACTTTTCTCGGCTTGTTTCCCGACTTCCCCCGCACTTTTTACGTTGATGGCGAAAAGGAAAAAAGATCACGACGCGTTGGCCGCACAGCCCTACGATGTACTCACGAAGTCGACGAATGAAATTTTGAAATCATTTCGGAGCTATCCGTCTGCGTCTTGGTGAAATTCGGTTCTCTAATCGTTTGTGATTGGGTACGGTGTGGACAACGCCAAGCCAACGGGCATTTCTTGAAAGGTCACGCAGAGGATCCGATACTGCGGCGACGTGGCTGGCAACCAAACCTAGGCGGCCGATTTTCCGCATCAATACGCGTCATGTTTGCGTATGCAGGACGTGCGGCGGCCGGGCTGTTGACCTGCGTGGTCGCGAAACGGTACCCTGGATGACTTTACGTTGAAGTGACGGCCCCGCTGCCGAACCGTAAGTCTCAGCGACTGCATTGTCTGACAGTGCGCTAGCATCGTCTTCTCTCTTGGAGGACCAGCTCCCTTCGTTCTCTCGACTGTCCCAAGACCGCCTCCCTTTAGATGTGTTGAGCAGCATCGAACAGCCCCTAGCGTACCACACCGCGAGGCCCAGCCGTTTTTCATCATGTTGAACAGATTTTTGCAAAGCCGCGATCTCACAACGAGACAAGTCCGACCTCTGACTGTTCTAGATGATATAGTCTGGCCGAATTTTAATACGATGATGCCGCCTTTAGAATATTTGCACTACGGCGTCATTTTCTCTTTCCTTATTCCATATCCATGGTTCCGAAGAGGAATCGACGGCATTGGCATGAACGCCGGCTAACGCTCACTAGCTGCGACGGACTTATCAACTCCAGGGGCAACCAACCACTTGTCGTCACAAAAGGACTAAGTTTGCTAACTTTGCCCTAGCACTCAACAGATGTCTCTGGAATGGATCTCTAGACTTTAAGACAAGAAGCGGCTTCGTTTGGACCCTCGCCTGAAGCGCTTCACCCCACTCATCTTGGAGACTTCGTGGATTTCAATACTTCAGCAGTATGTATGCTGGACCATGTTTAGAAGTCTGCGGCTGATCCGTTTCCTAGTGGGTCAAGAGCAGAGCCATCACGCTCCTGTCCTACATCGCGCGGCACTTTCAACGTCATCTCCTTCTCTATCGAAACTGCCTTTCGATTGCCAGGCTGGAGCTCCCGCTGGTACCATCCATGTTATTACGCATGAGTGTCTGGAAGGAGACGCTCTTCGCTGTGTGATCAAGCCTGTGAGGGATGATGTTCCTCTCGAATGGAACGACTATGTTCGAGCAGGCGATCTTCTGCAGTATTTCGAAGATGCACCTTCGCCATCGTCATCGCCCCTGTCAGCTGTCCCGGATCCCTCACCAAGTTCTGCCCCAAATCAGCCTTCCAATTCGGCCAATCCCCCTAGTGACCTGGCTGACTCCTCTTCCTCTGTACAAGCAGAGGCCCTTGTGACATCAAAGACGACTTTGGGCTCAACGGTGGTTCCCATAGAGACTACCATTTCTGTGGGACCTTCCAATATCGTCGTACCACTCGGTTCCATCGCCGTGCCTGCCGTGTCTTACACGACCACCACTGTAACAGTGACGCTCCCTGGGGACCAGTCACCTGCTGGCGCCGAGACTCCTACGCCCCCTCCGTTCTCGATGATGCGCAGGCCCATGGGTGGCTGGCCCTTTGAGAGAAGCAAAACCCAAGCTCATCCCTCGGAGCCTACGTCCAATGTCCCCTCCGCCGGCGGTACATCGGCCTTCTTCTCCACCGCTGCGACTAGCCCCACCTTGCAGTTTACCAGCGACAACGAACCCACGGCCTCCCCGCCCCCCTCTGCTCCGGAAGGGCCCCCGTCCGAGATTATCCTCGGTGGCCCCGCTGGCATGTTCCCCCATCGTCTGGGTCCCCCGCCTTCTGCTCCCGCCGTCACGGACGCCGCCGCCCGCTTGTTCGTCGCCGCATGCGGCAGCCGCGTCGAGGACACGGGCTACAAGCGTGCACCGCGCCGCCGGGGCACGCGCGACGGCGTACCCGACAACGGCATCGTGCTCGCGCCGCCCATTGCGCGCATCGTGCTCGGCGCCGACCAGACGATTAATCCGAACGCGAAGCTGCTCCGTAAGCTGAGGGCGCAGCACCTTATCCCGCGGCCGGAGGCGCTCGAGGCGAAGCGTGTGGAGGAGAGGGATGTGGACGTGGGAGAGGCGCCGCGTGCGGAGGGCAGGGCGCTGGTTGCCAGGGCGGACGACGCCGCCGAGCGGTACGATACGGCGCTCACGGTGACGGTGTTCATTGCGGCGGTGTTGGCGTTGACGACGACGGTGGTGGGGGCCGGGGCGTGGGTGGTGGTGCGGCGGAGGAGGGCGAGGGCGAGGGTAAGGGCCGAGAGGGAGTAGCGACCGTGTTGTGGGGGAAGGGGGCGGGGGCATGGGGTGTTTGTGCTTCTTACCAGGTGCGGAGGTGGGACGGCGGGGTTGGAGGGTCTGGTCTGGGTTTGCGCTTGTCCGTTGCAGTGCCAGGTAGCGCAATTGTAACCTCCTGCGTCGTACGCCGGCCCTTAGATATTAAAATTGCTACTATCTCTCTAAGATTATAATTTTTAGTTCTATAAATAGAGAATAAAATTAATAAAAATATTTTTTATTTTTTATAAAAGTAAAAGAAAATTTAAAATTTTATATAAATTTTATTTATTTTTTTTATAAATTAATAGAGTTTTACTATTATATTTTTTCTATTATAAGTATTAAAGAGGATATTATATAAAAAAGTAAAATATTAGTTTTTAAATTAATAAAATTTATTATTTATATCTTTTATAGTATCGTATTTAAAAAAAAAAGGATTAGCTTCTTTTTAGTAGTATATTATAGAATAGTAAAAAAAAATATAAAATTTTTTTTAGTTATTTTTATTATATAGTATTATTATATAGTATATTAAAAAGATTATATAGTTTTACTACTGTTAAAGCTTCGGGCTAGTAATTGCGTGGGTTTGGGGGTTCGAGTGTGGGGCCGACGTCGAAGTATGTATGTGCAGTGCACCGCAGCGTCAGCGAATCTTGGAAATCATTTCCTTGTGCTTTGCGCCGTTGTACGCGGCTCCGTCGACGTGGCTACATACAACCTATTCTCTCTCTCTCTCTCTCTCTCTTTCCTTTTTGGGGAGGGGGGGTCTCTATTTCGCATCGAGGGTAGCGTGCAGCGTTTGTCGTTCGTTGGTCATCACGCGCGTCACGCGTGATGTGATACGAGAGTCCCCGAACCCCGACGATAAAGTTTGGAGCGGCCTGCGGTGCGAAAGCAGGGTAATCCCATCCCATCCCACACGCGTCCTGGATATGCGAGATTTCAAGTCCCATACATGAGTACTAGTAGGCAAATAGTTCTAGTCCGTATGAATTCGTCGATCCCGAGATTTACCCACCATGACATAAGAGCGGGCGGGCGGGAGGGATCAAATTCTCATCCCCCGGGGGTTCTACGGTGAAGCGAGTGTGCCGTGTAAGTAGCGAGACTAGAGATCATCCCGCGTAGGGAAGGCGAACTTGGGCTTTGTACTCCGTATAGCCGAACCGAGTAGGTACGCGAGTTGGATCCGCGTGCTCCTCTTCCTTTTCGTCGGCGTCCTCGGGAGGAGGTTGGAACGTTCGAGTGTGAGGAACGAAGGAGGAGAGCGAGTGTGGAACGCGTGCACGGGCGTGATTTCCGTCGCGGGGGCTTTTGTGTCCGCGTAGCGGAGGTGGGAGGTAGGCGGTTTTCGTCGCCATAGAACTGGGTGGGGGTCAAGGTTTAGTGCTCTGCTGAGGGAGTGCGGTGCGAGGAGGGAAAGCACGGGGCTCGCATACGACGAGGATCATGGATTTTTAGTCCCCGCTTCCCTGGGCATGGAAAACTGTTGTCATCGCGTTGTCGTTCCCGTGGGCTGCCTGCGCCGGCGTTTTCGTCCCGTAGTGGGGAGAGGGAAAGCGTAGGTCCCGGACGCGTTCTCTTTGGCGATTTGAACGTTTTCGTCTTATAGGGGTGTTCATTGTCTGGTGGTAGGCGCTCGATTTGGATGGACGGAGGGGGAGGGGCGAAAGCGCGGGTTCGGCATGGAGTCGGAGAGTCGTATTTTTAGGCCCTGTGGAAGTGTTCTTGTCTGAGTTTTAGGATCCTTTGGCAGGGATAAGTGGGGAGCGAAAGAAGAGATTCCGCGTATAGTTAAAGACTTCCGTTTTTTAGTTCCCATGGAATTCTTGTGCGGAGATTTTCGTCCCCTTTTAAGAAGTGGTGGAGTGGAGGTGTGAGGGGCGAGAGCACAGGTCTAGCATAATCCTTAGGAAACCTTGATTTAGTCTCCTTTGAAAAACTCGGGGGTTTGATTTTAGTCACCCTCTTTGAAAGGGTGGGTGTGGCGGCGGAAGCACGGGTTCCGCATGACTTCGTCCATCACTAGGTTTTCGGTCTCTGTGAAAGAGATTCTTGTTGGGTTTTAGTCTGCCTCCTTGAATGGGGTGGGTGCGACATCGAGAGCAGAGATCCCGCATACCGATAACGCTTTCGATTTTTCGGTCCCCATAAGCTTCTACGCGTTCTGGTTTTAGTCGTCGTCCTGAGGGGTAGTGGAGCGGGTGTGGCAGCGGGAGCACAGGTTCCGCGTGTCCTTAGGCGCTCGAACATTTTAGTCCCCATGCGCAACGCAAGTGGTCACTTTTAGTCCCCATAAGCTTTTGCGCTTTTTGGTTTTAGTCCTCTCCCTCAGAAGGAGCAGAGTAAAAGCGAAAGCACCGGTCCCGCATAATTTCCAAATACCTGCGTTTTTAGTCTTCATGATGCTTTTGCCGTCCATTTTTAGTCCCCATAAGCTTCTGTGCGTTCTGTTTTTAGTCTCCTCCTCGGAAGGAGTGGAGTGAGTGTGAAGAATGAACACGGTGCGAAGGGTGGTTATTTATATTTCTCCGGCT
Source organism: Pleoardoris graminearum (assembly GCA_030770415.1). Lineage (NCBI taxonomy): Eukaryota > Fungi > Ascomycota > Dothideomycetes > Pleosporales > Didymosphaeriaceae > Pleoardoris > Pleoardoris graminearum. The sequence continues at coordinate 45,868 of JASEKS010000365.1, forward strand.
ATCAAACCTCTGAATGCTGGTGTCGGCATCTTGACGAGATGCGCACCATCACCAGCGGCGCCTTTGCGCCTTTGGTATCTGCAGGTAACTACATGCGTAGAAGAAAAGAGGGCGGAGTTCACATTCCACTACTTCCACTTTTTTAGTCCCTTCGATAAAGTGGTGAGAGTGTGAAGAAGCAAACCAGGTGCGAGAGGGCGATTATATACTTTTCACTCATCTCAACTTCGCCCTGAAGAGGCTATTGCTGGTGGTGGCGTTGGAAGGTGTGGTCCATCATCAGAAACGCAGTTGGGCGTTTCGCGCTACAAGTGCGCCTAGGAGAAGAGACGGCAGGAAGCACATGCCATGGTGATGTGAAATTTTAGGCACTTCTGCGGAAGCTGTGAGGGTGTGGTGAGAAGGAAAGCGAGCACGAGAGGGTTGCCTGCTTATATACTTTTTGCGCATCGAAATTCGGCCCCAAAGGTAAGGTTGATGATGGTGTTGTAAGTTGCGCTTCATCACCACGATTATATTAGCAACGCCTTTAGGCCTTTAGTATTAGAGTAAATATCGTGCGCGGACAGGGAGACGGCGGAGTTCACATAGGTAGAAAAAGTAGTTATTTTTTAATCCGTTCTATAGAAGGAGCGCAAGTATAAAGAACTAAGATAGTACAAAAGGTAGCATTTATATTTGGCCATCGCAGCTTCGCGCTGATGAGGTCATCTTTATAAGGTGCGCTTCATCATCACGATTGACGTCTTTGGTGCCGCAAGTGCGCTGGCTCCGGAAACAGAAAGAGGGCAGGGTCTGCATCGAAAGCTCCGACGTAGATTATAGTGCCTTCTGCATAAATGATAAGAGTGTGAAGAAGAAGAGTAGGCGCGAGAGGGCATTTATATACATTGTAACTATCCTAGCGTGCGCTCATAACGTTGTCATATTCGTCACAAGATGCTCTTCATCATCACGATCACGCTTTTGGGCCTTTGGTATCTGGAGACAACCACATGCGCAGACGGAGAGAGGGCGGAGTCTATATATGTACCCTTAGAAGCGACTTTTAGTTCCCATGTAGAACACCTCGCATTCTTTTTAGTCCCTTCCGCAGCAGCGGCGAATGTGTGACGAGGATGTGTGTGACGAGAAGAGGGCATTTTATATGTTTCGGTCGTCCGAACCTCTATCTTCAAGATGAAGATGCGCTTCATCGTTGTAGTTACATCGGCGGCTTCTCGCGGAGTTTGGCACCGTGAGTGGGTTCCTTTGTGCGGACAGAGACGGGCAAAGTCCATTCCAGTCCTTTGGTATTGTTTTAGTCACCATTTAGGTACAGAAATAGCGATTTTAAGCCTCTTTTTGGGAAGCAGTGTGAGTGCGAGAAGGGCAGATACGTGGTAAGAAAGGCGACTATATACCGTCTAGCCATCTTAACAGTTGATATTGTCGCCGTCATTATCATTAGATGATGCACTTCACCACCAGAACCTCACCGGCAGTACATCTGACTTCCCTGTGGTATATCATGCCGAAAGCGGGAGAGCGGACCACATAAGCCGAAGTTCGACCGGTTTTTAGTCCCCATGTTCCTTTAGATCGCTGTGTTTTAGTCCTCTTCTTCAGAGGCAGCGGAAAGTGTGGAGGAAAATAGTAGTGGGAAAGGTGAGATTTATACGTCGAGTCATCCGAACGCGGCTCCTTTATGACTATGACTTTCGTGTTTTGAAGATGCCACTGATGCTATAAGTTGCAAGGGCCTGTGCTAAGTCAATGCCGCGTCCATAGGCATGCCCTTGAACCTTCTGGATTTGACCAAAGGCTGGACAGAGGTTGGATGATCAACGTGCATATAAGCGCGGAAAGTGACGACGCAGATTGTTCTTCACATGGCTTCACTTCCTCTTCAAGAGGCCTAAAACCAAGAACATAGTACGCGATGGGGGACTGTTGTTGGGGTCTAAAAGCAAAAAGCCTAACAGACGATGTGCCGCTTCTACGGCTCCCGGAAATAAATGTGAGACGAGTTCAATCTCCTCTGGAGCAAAGTGATGTGAAGAGGGAGACTGTGCGGCTAAAAAGTCTCTCACGAATACTTTATGGATGCGTGCTCTAGAGGCGGCCAAAGAACCAGGTCGCAAAGATTCCAAGGCGATGGGGTCGGCGTCAGAGTGCTGGTTCGAAAAGTAGCTTGTGGAGGCCATTGTGCGGCGATGGCCCCGTTGTGAAGCCGGAGTGTAGTGATGATGACCGTCACCACCATTCGCGTACGGGCCATAACATCATCGCCGTCGATGGAAGCCCCGGAGTGCTCATATTAGTAGAAGGGATATACGATTCTGGACATCGCACAGACCCCCGAACTCCCGCTCCATTGTTGATGCGCGCTTGCAATTCTGGTCCATAGAGAGGCGTTGGGATGGTTTTATTCCCCAGTAAGCGGAAGAGGAAGTGTAAAGATCAAGTGCGCTTCAGACGCGGGTTTATATATCTCCTTCCGCACCTCTTAGTCGTTCGTCTGCATGACTTGGCGACTGGTAACCTTAACACACCAAAGCCTTTTTACGCGCACTTTAAGAAGTTGAGACGATTCGAGGATATATCAACTCTGTTATTGTTGGGTTAACGTTCTTCTTCACACACTCTGCCAATTTTTGGCGGACTAAAATCCAATCTCGAGTTATTCATGTGGTACCGCTTTTGAGCCGTCTAAAAGAAAGTATGCAATCGGATAATGGAGCGCTGTGCCTTGTCTCCAAAGCCTACCCCCGGCTTCCCGCTGTAGGCAGATGACTCTAATGTCTGGACTATTTATTAAAATATGATGGTGAGCGTCGCTATTGTGTGCATGAGGGGACGTTGACGTGATCGAATAGCATATAAACCCTCTCGATCTGTCATGGTTTTACATACCTATACCATAATAACTTTGCACTGTGAAATTGACTAAAAGATGAAATGTCAATTCGCTATGTTGGCGGCGACCTGCTGTCTAAAATTCGCGTAACCAACGACCTGTGAACCGCTGCCTCGCCTGTGTAAAAAAAGGTTTCTTACCGGGCTATAGAAGGAAAGTCTCTACTGTAGGCATTTACGCTCACTACTAAACTAGTATTAGCATTTACCGTTCTTCTATGCCTAATTTATTTTATTTAGTTACTTTATATTATAAACCTACCTATATTATATACTATTTCTAATTTTAGTTACTTATTTATTATTTTATTAGCTTTCTACCTCTTTATATTTATACCTTAACTAACTAATAAAAAAGCTTATATCTATATTTCCTTGTTTTCTATTTAATATAGCGTTAAAATCACTATATAGTAAATACTATATATATATATATATTAAAAAAACTTACTTAATAATATTTTGTTTAATAAGGTAATATATAAGCACATTTACTATATACTTTTATATATACTATATATTTTAAATAGGCACTATATTATAACGTAGATATAATACTCTATTTTTTATAATACTATTAGTAAATCATAACCTACGTCTTACGTAATACTACTAGTATATTTATATTTATAGTTTTTAGTCTTTTATATATTATACTACTACTATTGTTCGGTATACTATATTTTTTAATAGTATTTTTAAGTAAAATATACTATATAGTTTCTTAAATCTATAAATAAGTTTAATATTAAATTTCTAAAAATATAGATTCTACTCTTACTACGCTTCCCTATTAAGTGATTTATATATAACTTAACTAATATACGTACAATAACTAAAATAATTTTAAAATTTAATATAGTTTTAAATTTTATAGTCCTTTATACCTTATAGTACTATTAGTAAAGAGGCCATAGAGCTAAAAAGTAGTTTATATTATTTATTTTTACTAATATTATATAAACATATTATATTAAACCTAAATTATATTATAAAATTAAGTATCTGATTATTATATATTATATAATATTATTATAGATAAATGTAAATAACTTAAGTAAAATCTAATATAGTTTTAAACTACGCAGCGTTATTATATATATATATATATATATATAGTATCAATAAGTACTATAAAACTAGTTATTATTATATAATTTAATACGGAAAGAAGCTTTAGAAGAAAAGTATTAATTTTAGTTAAAAAGCTATTTTTAAAAAGTATAGAGAAGTTAGATATAAAAAGCCTATTACAGGTAGTAAACTTTTAAAAAAAATATACGTATACGTATAATTTAGATAGAATATACTTTATAATATAAAGCGTAAAGACTAAATTATAATAATAAAAATAACTAGTCTATTTATAAGTATAGTTAATAAAATTAGTATTTATAAAATTTATTTATATAAAATAAATATTTATTTTAACAAAACTAGCGAGATAAATTATAAAATTATATTAATTAAAAAACTAGTATACGTTAACTGAAAGTAGAGCTAAATATAAATTAAGTATAATATATATACTAGGCGTAATACATAATTTTATACTTATAATTAAATAGTTTTTACTAATATTAATTTTAAGTATACTAGAATTATACTATAGATTTATATTCTAAGTAGTCTTAACTATATTAAAATAGTATATTAATATATAATAGTCTATAATACTAATAACTTAGTAATATATTATTACTCTAGGTATTAGAAATATTAAAACTGATATAATATAAAATAAGCGCGAGTAGGTATACACTCGTAATATAGTTTATTAAAATAAATAATTAAAAAAAATTAATAAGTAAAATAACACTATTATATATATATATTTATAAACTAATATACTAGCACCGATTTTTAACAGTAGTAAAAAGAGATTCAAATTTTTTTTAATTAGGTAATAATCCGGCGTAAATAGTAAAAAGTAAATATAAATATAATTTAGTCTACGTATAGTAAGAGGTAAAAGAATAAAAACTAGTAATTAGTATAGTAAGTTATATTATAAATAAAAGGAGTTTTATAAATACTGTTTACTAATTAAAATAGGAAGAGTAGCTAGTTATAATTTTTTTATTTTTACACTTATAGTTATTATAATATAATAGTATTTATATATTATAACTAATTTATATTAAATAAATACGGCTAAGACTAATATAGTAAAAATTGTAAATAATATAGACTAAATAGGTAAAATATAGTAAGAAAAAATATTATACTTAAATCTAAACTTACTATTTTAAATTAAAAAATAATTTAAAATACTAGATAATTGTAAAGTCTAAATAGTTATTAATATAATTAAATATAAATCCTATTAGCACACTAATATACTAGGTAAATAAAATTTACCTATATAGTATCTAAAAGTACTAATAAAACTTATTTAATAGGTAATTAAGCTTTCGTCCCTCTTAACTATTAAAATATAATAAATATAGTTAGTAGAAAAGAGTAATACTAACTATATTCTAATTACTATTAAATAAAACACTATTTTAAAAGGTAGAATTATAGTTATAGGTAATCTTTAAAAATAAATAAATATTTAATATTATTTATAATATATCCCCTAATACCATATACTAATTTTTATTATTAATAGTTTAAAACAATGAGTAGTCCTTTATAAGACTAGTAAGGTTATAATACTTTTAATAAGACTTCTAAAATATATATTATACAGCTTAGAATACTAGCTAAGATTAATATAATATAGGTTATTATTAAAATTATATAATACTACTTTCTTACTATTTAAGCTTAATAAAAGTTATTATATATATCCGCATTTCTAGAAGTTATAAAAAGAAGTATTTATTTATTTAAGTCTTTTATACGTAGATATACTAACTATATAATATATTTAAAAATTTAATACTTTTTTAATAGCGTAAAGTTATTAATACTATATTTAATAGCTATAGTAGTTTAATAAACATTTTTCTTATATCTATTTATATATACTATATAACTACTTATACTAAAAGATATAAAATATACTTTAATTATCCACGACTATAAATTTTTATATTATTAAACTTTATTAAAATTTAAATTAATAATATACTACAGCTATAATTAATACTTAAAAACTAAATATTATATATAATATAAAGTTTAAGGCGTTTAGTATTCGGTATAAATTAAGAGTATAAATATATTAACGCTGCTATTACTTTAGAAATACTAGTTACCTAATAATATTATATTAATAATAATAATAACTTATTATATAATACTAATATTATTTATATTAAATATATATTCTTCTTTTACTTATAGATCGGGATATACACTTTAGTAATAATAATAGTAATAAAAAAACTAAAATAAAAGTAAACTATTATAATAAGTATTAGTATAAATAGATTTACTACTATATTTACTAATTTTAAAACTTTAATAGAGTATATATTGTTAATAATAATTCTACGCTATATAATAGCTTTTATAAATATTACTATATCTTCCTATTTATAACTTATACTATCTCTATTATAAATAAATAAGTTACTATAATAGACTAGCTAAGTACTATACTTTTAAGTACTACTATAAAAAAGATATAATTAAATTTATAATACTATAATAGCAGAAAAGTACTACTAGACTTAATAATAATAATAAAACACTATTTTTAATTTTAGGTACTTATATTCTACTCGTAAAGACAAGGAAACGTAAACTAAAATATAATTTATTAGTTTTACTAAAAGGGTTAGAGAGTATTATAGTATACTTTTAGTAAAACTAGTATTTTTATTAACTATAAAGTTATATCTCCTTTTATTACTTTTAATTTTAAATTACTAATAGTGCTGCATAAGGTATAAACTTTAGTAAATACTGGGGAGTAAAACAAAAAAAAAGTAATTCAAAAAGATACCTTTTTTAAAAAATTATATAAAATTAATTAATAAGCCTAAAAATACGTAAATAATGCCGTTTTAAAGAAAAAATTATAGACATTTTAATTAGTATTTTAGTTACTGCTTACTAAGCATAAGTAAATAACTAAAATTACCTAAACCTAGTAATATTTTTAACTCCTTTTTTAAGTTCCTATAACTTTTTAGTTAGTAAATATATTTAACTAAAATTTTAACTATACCCTTTTAGGCGTAGTATAGGTTACGTAACTAGTCTTTTAAAGTATATTAGTGATCTAATAATAAAATTTTATTAATTATAAAAATTTTACTAAGGCTTATATAATTACTAATTACGTAATATATTATTAATATTATAGTATATTATAATATCTTTTAGATTTTATAAACCTAGACTCCTATTTCCTTAAAATAGCACTAAATCTTTTAAAACTTAAATATAAAGTTAATCTCCTTTTAAAAGTAAATAATTTACCCTCTTTAATTGCTACAACTTTAAATAAGTTAGAAAAGACTATTTTTAACGCTATATAACGTATTAAAAATAAAAATAAAAAAAATTATAATATAAAAAAGATTAAAAAAGGTCGAGTTTTAAAGTTAATTTAAAGAGATAAAAGAGTTATTAATAGAAACTTAACTAGAAGTTCTAAAAAAGAAAATAAAAGACTATTAATAGAAAATAGTCTAACTATTACAAAAAGGACTTTACAATTCTTTTTAAAAGAAGAGGGCTACTTAATTAATATGAGTAAGAAAAAACTAATAATTAATAAAGAAATCGCTAATAAAAGAGTAAAATACGCTAAAGAATAATTTAAAAATATTAAAAAGATAAATTTAAAAAAAAAAAATATTTTCTAATAAGCTAGTAATATAAAGGGGCAAAGCTAGAAGATAATATTATAGAAAAAATAATAATAATAGAGTTAGAAGAGTATTAGCTGTTAGCTAATTACAAAGTAAGTTATTTTAATTTTTTTAAAAACTTAAAATATATAACTTTTTATATATTTTTAAGTTATAGTTTTAGTTTTTTAAAATTAATTATATTAATTATTTTATAGGCTACGATCTTACCCTATAATTTTAGAGTACAATTTGGGTAGGAGGTAGAAGTAATTTAGTATTTATTAAAATACCTAATTCTTTTACTTCTTATACTAATAAGGACTATATAAATAAAGTTCTTATACTTAAGGTTAAACACTATATAAAAAGGGATAAGTTATATAACCTTTTTTTTACCCCTTTGTTTATTAATATAATAATATATATATATATATATATATATATATTATTATTATATTACATTAGAATTATAATCTTTATATTAATATTAATTTAGGTTCGCAATTTTAACAAGATAATATCCCTATTTATAAAACTAGGGACGTACGAACCATCGCCGTCCTATAGTTATTACCCCGCCATCGTTGCAGCTGCTGCCCAACAAGTCGTCTATTAAGTTATCGCTCTACTAGCTATAAAATTTAAAAAATCCTATATTTAATAGGCCCTAGTTATAGAGCCTCTGTTTTTACCTACCTATATTAAGTAAGAACGTAGTATACACAAAGTCGATACAGCTCCCATAAATAAACGTAAAGAAATAAAACTAGGGACGTTTTAACTTAGTTTAAAAATAATAAAATTAAACTATTTTTTTACCTAGTCTATAGTCCTAATTTAGTCCCTATAGAAAATATATAGGATTTATTAAAATTAGGGCTAATTAAAAATAGAAAGGCTAATTTAGGTATAGGAAATAGTTTAAATAGTATAAACGCCTTTAAAAGAGCTATTAATAAGAAGAATAAAATACCTTAAGAAGCTATTAATAATTATATTTTATTACTCCCTAACTATTATAAGGCGGTTATAGAAGCTAAAGGCTATTATACTAAGTACTAGTAATATATTATTTACTAGTTAATTATTAAAAATGTAAAAAATTAACTTTTATATATAATTATATAATTAATATAGTAGCGTCTTCACGGCTCTCTACCGTAAATAATAGTTATTACCTTATATTTAACTATTAAGTTAATCTTTTGCTAGGTATAGATAGTATTAAAAAGTTACTATTTACCTATATATAGTATAGTCCTCTAAATCCTCTGCCTATATTTTATTAATATATAAACGCCTGCCGACACTTAAGCGTATATATAACCTAAACCTAAATATATACTTATCTATCTCTTTTTTCTATTAACGCGTAGCAGCTACTATACCTATTAACTTAGTAATTATTACTATATTAAGCACCTTCTATAACTATACTCTATCTATTATCTCTAGTATAAAGTCTATTTTTTATTTTTTTACTATCTTTTTTTTATATAATTTTACTATAAGCTATTATAGCTTAGTGCTTTATAGTATAGCCGAACTAATATTATAATTATTATTTATAGTATACTATATTTAGACGTACTATACTAGTAAGTATAGCTTAATACTTTCCCCTATAATTATTATTATTATATACTTCTCTTTTTTAGCTCCGGTAAGTACGTAATACGTAGTATTATAATTATTTTTTTTTTTAGTATATTAAGACTCCCTCTGTATATTAGTATATATAATAAATATTTTATTTCTGCCTCTACTACTTATACGTAAAGGTTATTATTAGATATACCTTTATAAATACGTATATAAAATACAGGTATACGAGACTTAGTTATTATAATTTTATTTTTAAAATTAATTATTATACGTAAAGTCGCTATTAGTATATCTATAAATATTAGCTAATTTTACTTTATAAGTTACTAAGAATAAATACTATGCCGGTATCTATAATATACTAAATTTTATTATATATAATTTTAATAATAACGTTAATAATAATTTTAATAATAATACGGCAAAGTAGATATATTATAGTATAATAGTACTATAGTAGCCTAGTCTAAAAAAAAAGAGTAAAGGTAATAGTAGCCTAATACTACTAATATACTAAACTTTAGTATACTAAGCTATACGCTAAAACTATAAGTTCGAGTACTATACTAATTTAAAAAAAATATTTTTTATAAATTTTATATATATTTATTTTTTAACTGTATCCGGGGAAATAACTTTTTTTAGCTTATACCTTTTTTAGACTAGTGTCTTAGCATTATACTTTACCTCTCTTTATATAATATAATTAATATATAAATATATAAAAATATTTAATATACTAATATAACTTAGTATCTATTATTATATATATATAAATAAGCAAATTTTATACCTTTAAAAAAAAGTTATAATAGCCTAAAGTAGGGCCCTAAAAATTTTCTATGTTTACTGATTTTTTTACCCCTAAACCACTTAGTAAGCAGCCCCTGATAGGGTGAATAGAATCTACTAGTCTATCTCTTTAAAACGCTATTTTTTTCGTATTTTTTCGCCTACTAATTACGAAGTTATATTATTTTAAAAAAAGTATCTTTTTTAATTACTCTTTTTTTGTTTTACCCCCCTGTAGTATATTTAAAACTTATATTATTTATATTTACGTAATTATCTTTTTACTAAATAATAAATATATTTAAATAAATTATAGTAATATTTCTTATACTTTAATAGTATATTATTATTATTATTTAAAATATAATAGCTATTTTATATTTTTATATACTATTAGTAGATCTCTTTAAATTAATAGTAATTACTATAATTTTTTAAATATTAACTAACTTATTCTATAGTTAATAAAGATATACTATAGTTAAAGTATATTGTAGGTTATATTACGCTTTTTAAATTTTATAATATAGAACTATTTGTACTTATATCCTTTTTATCTTATATATTTATTTATTATTTTTATATTATAGAGGCGTCTAGGGAGCTGTAAGTATATATATTACTAGTAGCTTTTTTAGAAATTTTAGGTTTTACTATATAGCTAATAGTTATTAAATAATAAATAATATTTATAGCTAACGCGCACAGCCGCTTAAGTAGAAGAAAAGAATTTAAATATATAAATTATAAAAGTTATATAAAAAATTAATTAAGAAAAATAATTATATAAACTGCTACATATAGTACTACGAAATAATTAAGATTTTATATAAAGAGAACTAGTAAAAATAAAAATAAAATAAGATTATAATATAATACCTTAGACGTTAGTTTAGAATTAGTATATAATTATAAAAAATATTAAAAAAAACTATAGTAGGAGATTTTTATAATAGTATATACTATAGCTAACCGTTCATTATTAAATATAACATATAATATATTTAATAAGTATTTCAAAAGTAAGCTTAGTAACTCGTTAAAAAATAGTATTTAGGTTCTTTAATAAAAAAAAGTTTTATAATATATATCTTCTAGATTAGACAAATTTAAGATTAATATATTATATTTTTATTTTAAGGATTTAATATAAAGATACCGATACCAAATACTATATAATTCTATTTAATTAAATAGATATATAAAGTAATAGTAATATTTAATACTCTAAATAAAATAGTAAGTAATATAATTACTAATAGTATAATATTTTACCTAAATAATAGATTCTAGGGAGAAGTATACTATAAAAGAAATATTATTTTACTAATTATAGTCTAATAAAATAGTAGAGGGGAGTAGTATATTACTAATATAATACATGTATTTTAGTATAAATATTTTTTTAGTATATATAGAGAAATATTAATCTCTATTTTATAGAGAGAGTAGACAGTAGAAAGTATTTATATTTTAAAAGAAATACCTAAAATTTTTTGTACTTATTAATATAACTTTTATAACTATAAACGTAGTAATAGAAATATATATAACATATATAATAATATATATAACTTAATAGCTAGATTATTTTATTAGGCTTAAAATAGTTTTTAGTATTAAGTCCTAATTATACCGCTCGAGTTACTTACTTTTTAAATTAAAGTTTTACGCTATTAGTTACTAATTCTATCTATTATATACTTTAAATATAGTTTATTTTTACTAATTATGTATATATTATAAGGTATTTAAAATAATTAAAATTATTTCACTAAATTTAGGAGGTACTAATCGGTGTAGTAATATTATATAATTTATCCTCTTTTAGCTGCTATAGGGCTATTAAAAACCTATTAGCTTAATACTAAGGCTAATAGAGTTATATAATAATATTAAATTTTATATAAATAGTAAATAGCTCCACGTTAAACCTTTATAAAATAAACAATTTTTTATTATAATATAATACTCTTATAAGACTAGTATACTCGTAATAATAAAATTTATATTTTTTTTATTTAGTAATAGTAGAGAGATAAATAGAAACTCTAAATAAATAATAGAAATAGTAAAATAAATATGAATAATTATATAAAAAATTTCTATTATTATAAAATTTAAAGACTTTTTATTCTATTTACTATATAGCAATACTCGTTACGTTATAAAAAATAGTAAAAATTTTAATAAGTAAATTTATATACGGGCCGATTATATACTATAGCTAGCTAATTTATAAAATAATATTTATAATAAATCTTACTCTAATACTTTAATAAAATATAGGTATCAGTTAAAAATAGTTAAAATAAAGACTATAAAATAATTTATATTATTTATACTATTAAAGCTCTATAAGATTATTAAACTTATTATAGTATAGTGAAATTTAGTTTTATTTAATTAAGTAAAAAGATTATAATTAAGGATAACGATTCTTTCTAAAAAAATTTTAAAAATATTAGTTAACTTTATTTTGTCTATAAATGTCTTCCGTTTAGATAGATAAAAGTATAATATTAAAATATTATTAGCGCTAATATAACTATAACTCTTATTAAACTTTTAACTAACTATTATACTAAACTTTATAGTTAAGCTTAAATCTATAGATATAAAAGGTATTATACTAATAGAAATAATTACTATTAAAAAATAAAATTAGTAGAAAACTATATTTTTAAGTACTATAATATATGTATAAAAAATTTATAAATAAATTATTTTTATATTTATACTTATATTTACTAATTCTTAGTAATAATAGGCGTATAATAAGAGAACTAACAGAGCTTACTGTTTTATATATATAATTAGGTCTCTTTAGTACCTATTAGAAACTATTCTAATTTTAATCTAAGTTATATAGTAGTAGTTATTAAAAGTTATCTCTTATTAGTTATATAATTACTAGTAAAATAGATTATTATAACTTATTATACTATAATATTTTCTCTATACTACGCTTATTATAATTTATTACTTAGCTTAGTTTAGTAAAATAAGTACTAAAAATACTAAAAAAAATATTTTATAAAATACTAAAAATAATTATTAACTAGTTATAGTTAAATAAGAATAATAGTATTAAATAAGTAAAATCTAGCTATAATACTATAAAGGTGCTAAGAAGTACTAATAATTTACCTTTTATAAAATATATAAAGCTATAAATAGGCTGGTTAAATAGGTTGCTGCACTTCTTTTTCAACTTTAATAACTTTAGTAATACTAGGCCTAATTAGGTAATTTTTAGCTTATTTAGGCTAGTTACTCTAAAATTTTAATTTTGTTAAAAAATTACTTAATTAGGACTAGTATTACTAAATTTATTAAGCAACCTATTTTTGTAATCCCAACCCAATCCCACAGTAGGGTTACTCGGATAAAAACGTTAATAACTTTATTAATACTAGTCCTAATTAGGTAACTTTTAACTAGATTAAAATGTTAGAGTAACTAGCCTAAATAAGCTAGAAATTACCTAATTAGGCCTAGTATTACTAAAGTTATTAAAGTTTTAAGAAAAGGCTTAGCAATTTAGATTTACCAGTCTAGCTATAAAAGAAACTATTTAAAAATAATTAAAACCTAATAAAATTATATATTTTAAAATTACTAAATAACTATTTTTTAAACTAAATCTCTATAAATAGTATGTTATATAACGCTTACAGCTCTTATATAGTAAATATTAGTTTTTAATATTAAATATTATTTTTTTAAATATATAGTAATAGAAAAATTCTTTTTAAATTTTTTTTATAATATTTAGTTAACTTTTTTTAGACGCTCTAGTTCCTTTTATATATTTTATTAGGATTTTAGTACTTTTAATAATTATATACCTATTACCTTTATAATATAATATAATAATATACTTTTCTATTATAACTAATGAATTAGAGTTCTAAAACTAATTTTTATTTTATTAATTATTAATACTCTAGCGCCGTTCTATATATCTAAAAAGTTAAAATAATTTTTTTATTTAGCTAAAATAGTTTTAAAAGTTTTTTAATACTATTTTATAACTCCTTACATCCGCTAATATAATTTTCGCTTATATTTTTTAAAACTAAGTAATTTTTTTTAGGAAGAAGCCTCTAAGCGTATAGATTATTTAGGCTTAAAATTAAATAAATCTAAGTAGACTTTATAATAATACTAAGTCTACTTTTTAAAACTTTTTAACTTCTCTAAATATATATATAATCTAGATATAATACGTATATATATTAATAGTACTTAATAATATTATATTTTATTTCTAGTTACTTACGTAGATTAAAACAATAAATTAATACTAAATTTAATATTTTATAAAAATAAATATCGTAATTTTTTTTAAAACTTACGTTATATATTTATAGTTATTTTAGATACTAAAATAGTCTCTTATTATTATTAATACTATTTAAGTATATAAATAACTAACTATAAAATATACTCTACTTATAAAAATAAAAGTAAATTTTAAACTCTATCTATTTAGTATTTTATAGTTTATACTTATAGCTCTATAATAGCCTCCGTACTAAGTACTATAAAGTATTTAAAATCTAGTTTTAAATTAAGAGTAGGGCTAAAACTTCTAAATTTAGGGCTTTTTATTTAAAGTTAATAAATATATCTATTACCGGTCTCGATAAAGACCTAAAAGTTTTAAAGTTATAATAAAATAATTAATATAAAATATTTTATTTTATTTAGTTATATACTAAACTATTTATTTATATTTTTCTATACTAGCTATCTATTATTCTTCCTTTAAAAACCCTTTTTTATTTATCTCTAGAGGTCCTCTATAGTATTAAACTATAGCGCTCCTCTATATATTAGTAACCTTTACTTTACGTTACTCTAATTAAAATTATATACGCCTTTTATACTATAGACTATAGCCTCTAATATACTAAGTTACTTATTAAAGAACTATACTATTTTCTTACTCTAACGCTTTATAATTATTAGCGTTAGCGTTATTATTAGTAGTAAGTAACTTACCCTTATTTATTAATTACTTAGTATAGTAGTATAGCTATAATAGTTTTAGTATTATTTTTTTATTTAGTAGTACCCCTAAATAGTAGATTTTTAGCTTTTTTATAAAATATTACAGTTTCTTTTTATACGTAGTTAAGTTTACGCCTATATTAATAAAATTATTTTACTTTAATATAGACTTTTACAGGTTATCTATAAAAATAGATAATAGTATAGTAGCTATATTAGATATACTTATTATTTTACGTTTCTTATTTATTTAGTTTAATTTAAAAGCTTAAAATATATATTATACTCTATAGTACAGGCTAAAGTAAGTTTAGTATATATATTTTACTAAAATTTTATTTTTTAACGTACTAAAAGCGCGTATTTTAGTTATAGAGTAATAGTATACTATTATTAAAAAATAGTACTTTAGACACTGCGACGCGTACTATAATTATAATATATTAATATCTCTTCTTTTATAAATACCTATTTAGTATTAGTTTATAATAGTAAATACGCTAGTATAAGTTATTATATAAGGTAATAAACTACACTAAGCTGCGATACTATTAAGTACTATTAAGTAGTTATTATATACCTATTTTAGTACTACCTTTTCTAATTAAACTTAGTATAGTATCTTTAAGAGCCGGTCGTTAAGTTATATAATATATATAGCACTTTTTTTTCTAGTTAGATAGTTACTAATAGCAACTTTATTACATAAAAAAAAAGTATATCTATTATATTAATTATAAAATTATAATAAGCTTTTAATATAGCTATTATAAATTTTATAATATAATTTAATAATTAATTACGTAAACTTTAGTAGTTTTTCTAATATTTATTATTATATCCCTTAAGCCCTAAATAAATAAAATATAAGCGTTATAGTTTTATAAATAAATAAATAATAGTATTACTATAAATAGTTTATAATAGTAATATAAATAGTATATTTAATATTAATCTTATATATAAGAAAAGTAATAAAATAAATCTAAAAATAAGAATATAAGTAAAATAATTAATTAATAAACTTTTAACCTGGTTTAATAGAATTAAGATAATAAGTTTTTAAGAAATTTATTTAAGGCTATAAAAAGGAGGAAAATTAAGCCTATATAATAATATTAGCCCTTCCCCTAAGGTTATTATTATAATATTACGTAATCCTAGGCTAGCTGTTTAAACTTCTACTACGTAATTAACGCTAACTTATTTTAATAAACTTCTTACGTCGTAACTATAATAACTTTTTACTATTACTAATTACCTATAATCTTTTTAATAGTAATTAAAATATTAAAATATAATATAGTACTCTATACAAAATTTTTTAATTTTTTTATAATAACTACTAACTTTTTAATAGTAAGCTTTTATATAACTATTTTACAGGGGGGTGATAAAAAAAAAGTTCAATTAAAAAAGATAGCTTTTTTAAAAATTTATATAAAATTATATAATAGGCCTAAAATTACGTAAGTAATACCGTTTTAAAGAAAAAATTATATAGATTATTATTAGGATTTTAGTTACGTTATATTTATTACCTATAATAAATTAAAATTACCTAAATATAGCAATTTTTTTAGCCCCTTTTTTAGGATCCTATAACTTTTTAGTTAGTAAATATATTTAACTAAAATTTTAACTATATTCTTTTAGGCCTAGTCTAGGTTACGTAACTAGATTTTTAAAGTATATTAGTAATCTAATAATAAAATTATATTAATTATAAAAATAGTGCTAAGTCTTATATAATTAATAATTACGTAATATATTAGTAATATTATAGTATATTATAATATTTTTTTACTTTTATAAACTTAAACTCCTATTTCCTTAAAATAGAGCTAAAATTCTTAAAACTTAAATCTAAAGTTAAACTTCTTTTAAAAGTAAATAATTTTTTTTTTTAATTACTACTACTCTAAAAAAGTTTTAATAAACTATTTATAGTACTATAAAAAGAATTAAAAAAAAGGAGAAAGATAATTATAATATAAAAAAGATTAAAAGGGGTAGAGTCTCTAAAATAACTAAAAGAAAAAAAAGAGTTATTAATAAGAACTTAACTAGAAGCCCTAAAAAAGAAAATAAAAGACTATTAATAAAAAATAGTCTAAATATCTTAAAAAGATTTTTATAAAGGATTTTAAAAGAGGAGGATTATAGTATTAATATAAGTAAAAAAAAACTAATAATTAATAAAGAAAATACTAAAAAAAGATTAAAATACGCTAAAAAGACTATAAAAAATATAAAAAATATAAATTTAAAAAAGATTATATTTTCTAATAAGTTAGTAATATAAAGGGGATAATAAAATAAATAATATTATAAAAAAAGGTGTAATAATAGAGTTAGAAAAGAACTAGCTATTAGCTAATTATAAAGTAAGTTATTTTAATTTTTTAAAATATTAAAATATATAACTTTTTATATATTTTTAAGTTATAGTTTTAGTTTTTTAATATTAATTATATTAATTAATTTATAGGACAAGACCTTAAACTATAAGTTTAGAGTATAATTTAAATAGAAGGTAAAAGTAATTTAGTATTTACTAAAATACCTAATTTTTTTACTTTTTTTACTAGTAAGAACTATATAAACAAAGTCTTTATACCTAAAGTTAAACCCTTTATAAAAAAGGGTAAGTAACTTAATAGGTTTTTTAGATTATTTTTTAATATAATAATATATATATATATATATATTATTATATTATATTATAATTATAAACTTTATACTAATATTAATTTAGGTTAGTAATTTTAATAAAATAACGTTCCTATTTATAAAATAAAGGACGTTTTAAACTAGTTTAAAAATAATAAAATTAAACTATTTCCTTATCTAGCCTATAACCCTAATTTAGCCCCTATAAAAAATATATAGAGTTATTTAAAATAAGGGCTAAATAATAATAAAGAGGCTAGTTTAGGTATAGGATTTAGTATATAAAGTATAGAAGTCTTTAAAAGAGTTATTAATAAAAAATAGTAGAATATACTATAAAAAGTTATTAATAACTATATTTTATCTCTTTCTAACTATTATAAGGTAGTTATAAAAGCTAAGGGTACTATACTAAGTATTAATAATTTATTATTTACTAGTTTATTATTAAAAATATAAAAAAGTGACTTTTATATATAATTATATAATTAATATATAAATATATAAAAATATTTAATATACTAATAAAACTTAGTATCTATTATTATATATATAAAAATAAGCTAATTTTACATCTTAAATAAAAAGATATACTAACTTAAAGTAGGGTTCTAAAAATTTTCTATATTTACTAATTTTTCTTTACCCCTAAACCCCTTAGTAAGCAGCCCCTAATAAGGTAAATAGAATTTACTAGTCTTTTTTTTTAAAATAGTATTTTTTTTGTATTTTTAGGTCCCCTAGTTAAATAGTTATATTATTTTAAAAAAAGTATTTTTTTTAATTAGACTTTTTTTTTATTACCGCCCTGTATAGTATTACAGGGGTATAAAAAAAATAAAAAAATACTCTAAAAAGTTAGCTTTTTTAAAGTTATATAACTTTTTAATTAATAAGCCTAAAAATATAAAAAAAATACTATTTTAAAGAGGAAGTCTAGTAGATTCTATTTACTCTACTAGAAACTGCTTACTAAGGGGTTTAAAGGTAAAAAATAGTTAGTAAACTTAAAAAATTTTTAGGGCCCTACTTTAAGTTAGTATAATTTTTTATTTAAGGTGTAAAATTAGCTTATTTTTATATATATAATAATAGATACTAAGCTTTATTAGTGTATTAAATATTTTTATATATTTATATATTAATTATATAATTATATATAAAAGTTACTTTTTTACATTTTTAATAATAAACTAGTAATAATAAATTACTAGTATTTAGTATAGTAGCCTTTAGTTTCTATAACTACCTTATAATAGTTTAGTAAAGATAAAATATAATTATTAATAACTTTTTATAGTATATTTTATTACTTTTTATTAATAACTCTTTTAAAGGCCTTTATACTTTTTAAACTAGATCCTATACCTAAATTAGCTATATTAATATTATTTAGACCTAATTTTAATATACTCTATATATTTTTTATAGGGGCTAAATTAGGGCTATAGACTAAGTAAGGAAATAGTTTAATTTTATTATTTTTAAACTAGATTAAAACGTCTCTAGTTTTATAAATAGGAATATTATCTTATTAAAATTACCAATCTATATTAATATTATTATAAAAATTATAATTATAATATAATATAATAATATAATAATATATATATATTATTATATTATTAAAAAAAGGGGTAAAAAAGTATTATAAAACTTACCCCTTTTTATATAGAGTTTAACTTTAGGTTTAAGGACTTTATTTATATAGTCCTTACTAGTAAAAAAAGTAAAAAAATTAGGTATTTTAATAAATACTAAATTACTTCTACCTCTTACCTAAATTATACCCTAAACTTATAGGATAAGATCTTAGCTTATAAAATAATTAATATATATTTATATATTAATTAAACAAATAGTGTGGCTGTGGTGGCTCGGGGCGACTAAAAGGAATTTTAAAAAAGGAGGAGTATGTGTATGCCTTTATATATAATTAATATAATTAATATTAAAGAACTAAAACTATAATTTAAAAATATATAAAAAGTTATATATTTTAATATTTTAAAATATTAAAATAACTTACTTTATAATTACCTAATAGCTAGTTCTTTTTTAACTCTATTATTACTTTTTTTTTATAATAACGTCTATTTTATTATCCCCTTTATATTACTAACTTATTAGAAAATATTATTTTGTTTAAATTTATATTTTTAATATTTTCTAATTATTCTTTAGCGTATTTTAATCTTTTTTTAGCGCTGTCTTTATTATTTATTAGTTTTTTTTTACTTATATTAATACTATAATTCTCCTCTTTTAAAATCCTTTATAAGGATCTTTTTAAGATATTTAGACTATTATTTATTAATAGTCTTTTATTTTTTTTTTAGGGCTTCTAGTTAAGTCTCTATTAATAACTCTTTTTTCTCTTTAAGTTACTTTAGAAACTCTACCCCTTTTAATCTTTTTTATATTATAATTATCTTTCTCCTTTTTTTTAATTCTATTTATAGCGCTATAAATAGTTTATAGAGGCTTTTCTAAAGTTATAATAATTAAATAAGAAGAATTATTTACTTTTAAAAGAAGTTTAATTTTAAATTTAAGTTTTAAAAAAGTTAGCGCTATTTTAAGATAATAGAAGTTTAGGTTTATAAAAGTTAAAAGATATTATAATATACTATAATATTAGTAATATATCACGTAACTAGTGATTATATAAGCCTTAGTAATATTTTTATAATTAATATAATTATATAATTAAATTACTAATATAGTTCGAAATTTTAGTCACGTAACCTATACTAGGCCTAAAAGGGTATAGTTAAAATTTTAGTTAAATATATTTACTAACTAAAACGTTATAGAAACCTAAAAAAGGGGTTTAAAAAATTACTATATTTAGGTAATTTTAATATATTATAAGTAATTTATAACTAGTAACTAAAATACTAATAATATTCTTTATAATATTGTCTTTAAAATAGTATTATGTATATATTTTTAGTCTTAGTAATTATTTTATATAAATTTTTAAAAAATATATTTTTATTAATTATACTTTTTTTGTCACTCCCCTATAATAAGATTAGTAGTATTATAATTATTATTTTAGTTAAAATACTATATATAGTTAGGCTTATTAACTTTACCTTAATAATATAATATAGTTATTTTAATCTATTATTAACTATTACTATACTCGTTATAAATAATATATTTAGGAAGGAGAGAAACTATGTAAGTATTACTATATAGAGGAAATACTATAATAAAAATAATATATTTATTAAACGGTTACTATAATCTTATAAATAGTAATTAAGTAAATTTAAAGATACTATCTGTATTTTAATATAAAGTAATAAACTACTTTTTAATAAAGTCGTATATTTAAAATTTATTTAAAATATTTAAAATATTCTAGATTTATACTCTTATTACGACTTTAAAAGTACTACTACGATATATTTTATAATAAAATAAATTTATAATATTAAAATATATTTATTTAATAAATATTAGAGGGAAATTATAGTTAAAAAGCTAACAGATTATTTTATAACCTTACGTAGATTATAATTTGTAAAAATAAATAAACTATTTAGCTATTTTATACTCTCTTATTAAGTATTTTAAATAATATTTTAAAATAATTAGAATCTATAATGGTCTATATCTAAGAAATTAATTTTTTATTATAATTACTACTTTTAGAAAACCGTTATTATAAATCTAGGTTTACTTATGATTATAGTTATTATTAACTAAAAGTATATTAGATTTTTTATTAAATTATTTTAAGCGCTATTATTTTAAACAGTATAGTCCTTTTACTATTATTAATAGTAAATAAATAATTTATAAAAACTACTTTATTTTATATAGTTTAAGTAGTATATTACTTATTTTTTTAAAATTATTATTTTAAGTATATTTAAGGCCTAGGTAATATAATAAATACGTTAGATACGTCTACTTTTATAGTTAATATATCTTTTAAAATAAAAATATAGCGTAAACTAATACTAGTTATAATATTATTTTTATTTTAGAGTATTTTATATTTTATTTTTAAGCAGGAGCCGGAACCGAAATATAATATTTAAATATAAATAATAAAGAAGTCTACTTAGCTTAATTATATTATACTATTAGATTTACCGTATATATAGACAGTAAAAGTAATAAAAAAATTAAAAATAATATATAAACTATAAATTAGAGTAATTTAATATTAATAAAAATATAAGTGGCTATATTATAAAGTTATAGTTTTTAAATTTTTATGAAAGAATTTAATAATATTTAAATATTATAAAAGTCTACGTTTTTAGTTAATATATTTAATTTTAAATCTTTAATTATAATAGTAACTTTTTATTTATTAATATATTTATAATTTTTATTTTATACTCTTTAACTAGTATCTAGTTTTAGTTTTTATTCTCTAGCTTTAATTAAATTTTAAATATAGTAGTAGCTAAAATCTACTAAAAGTAAAAAAGGTAAGCTTACGCTAAAAGCTTTTTATTATTTAATAAATAGGTAAAGTATATAACATTTTACTATTTTTTTAAAAATCACTTATATATTTACTGTCTTAATAAGGGTTATATATATTTATATATTAATTAAATAAAAAGTATGGCTGTAGTGGCTCGGGGCGACTAAAAGGGGTTTTAAAAAAGGAGGAGTATATATATACCTTTATAAGGGTTATATTAATTAGTATTTTATAACGTTAGTCTTTTATATATTATTTATAATAATATTATTTTTAAAAATATTCTAGTACATAATATTACTTCTAAAATATAATAATTAATATATTTTAATAGGTATTGCGCATTATGCCTAGGAGTTTTAATATTTTTTTATATTTATATATTACCTAGCTAGGTAGAGAATTTACTAAATATTAAAAAATATAAATTATATTTAATCTTATTTTATTTTTAACTTAGTCTTTAAATATTAGTTTTTAATTTCTTAAAGGATTGCTATTTAGTATTAATAAATTTTTACTCTATATTAAAGTAAGTACAAAAATAGGTAAGTCTATTAAATATTAATATTTATTATATTATAGAAGTACTATAATTAAATAATTATAGTATTAATTTATTATTTATTATATATATATCTATTCCGCGTTTTTATAACTTTTAAATTTTAAAATAAGTAGTCTATAAAATACTACTAATACTACTACTATAAAATACTACTACTATAAAATACTACTACTATAAAATACTACTACTATAAAATACTACTACTATATATTAGTAATATATATTATAAATTTTATATTACTTATAAGCCTATTACTAGTATAGATAATAAGAACTTATATTATATATTAAAGTCTCCTTATATATTTTAGTATTTTATTTACTATATTCTTATATAATACTAGCGTTTATTTTTTTTCTCTTTTTTCTCTTTTTTTTCTTTTTTTATTTTTTTTTTACTTTTTTTCTAGGTATACCTGCTAGTAAAGGTAATATAATAAAAAATATAGCTTAAAATACTTTTGTAGTTATAAAACTATATTTAAAACTTATTTATAATTAACTAGATTTTATAAATTTTATAAATATAACTTTTAGTAGCTATTTTATATTTAATATAAAAAAAAGAACTTCCGAAGTTATAATTATAATAATATAATAAATTAATATAAAATATCTAAGTTTTAAAAACTTATTAAAATCTTTTATTATAACTAAGCTAAGGTAGTACCGTTAGTTAGTAATAATTTAATTATATAATTTATAATTTTACTACTATTTTTTATTATAACTAAGCTAAGTCTAAGTAGTTTAAGTATTCTCCTATATCTAATAGCTAAAACTAGTATAAATATAAATAAATTTCATTAATTAATAATTATAAACTTAAAGTTTAGACTTACTATTTAAAATTTTATTTATAGAAAAGATTATATTTATATATAATAAAACTAGTTTTTAATAGTTTTATTTAAAAGAAAATATTACTTATAGATATACTATACGATAATTAAGTTATAAAAAGTTTTTAGTAAAAAAAATATAATTAAATAAAATAATATATTATTACTATTACTATAGATCTTCTTACACAGTTTTAGTAAGTTAGAAAAGAAATAAATATAATTATTTAAATAAGTAAATTCTTTTATACTTAGACGCTAACTATATAATTAAAAAAAAAACTTAAATATTCTTAGCTTTTATATAAATAGTAGTAAGAAGTTTATATAAAAAAGAAGTTAAGATAGTAAAAAATACTAAATTAGAATTAAATATTATTGCGGTAGTAATATAAATATTTTATATAATTACTTTTTTTTAATTAAAATATTTATAACTATACTACTAATAGTTTTATTAAGACTATAAATTATAATATAGACTTTAGATATAATAGATCTACTAATTACTATATTTTTTACTTTTTAATTAGGACCGCTTTATATTTATATAAGTTTATACATACCTATTTTATTAAAGTTTTACTAATAAAGCTAATTAGTATAATTTTAATTTAGACTACTACTTTATTAGTAAACCTAAAACTAAAACTTAGACTTAAAACCTTATATAGAATTTAAAGAGTATAGACTTAACTATATAAAAATATAGATATATAATTAAATATTTATTATATTAAAGATCTATTTAGACTATTTATTTTTATAAACTAAAATACTATAATATAATTCTACTATAATTTAAATTATTATATTTACTTAAAATTCTACTAATTTAGTAATATAATTTAGACTAGTCTATTAGTTTACTATTATTTACTTAATTAAATAATAAATAGTATTTTACCATATTTATTTAATATTATATTTAGAAAATATTAGATATTTACTAATACTTAATAATCTTTATTAAAGTTAAGTCTAATTAGTTCTTTAAAAAAACTAGTATTATAAGCTTACTAAATATTTACCTAAAGTTATATTTAAACTTAGCCTTTTATACTAAAATACTTATAAGGTATTTAAGGAACCTTAGTTACTATACTTATAATAAAATAACGTATTATAAAATATTTAATATTACTATAAATAAAAAAAAATATAAGTAGTTAAGTAGTATAGTACTCTCTAAAAATATTAATAGTTTTAATATTATATTTATAGTATATATATTATATTAAACTAATAAAATATATTATTTTAGCGAAGCTATATTATATTAAAACTATTTTTTATTATTTTATATTTTATATATTTTATTTTTAATAGCGCTAATTTATTATACTAAAGTTTAATTAATATAATATAGGTAGATAATTGTTAAGGTTAGTAGTTATAGCTAAGATAATAGTAACTAAATATAAATATAAATATAAGCTAGAGCACTTAATAATACTAGAAATTATTAAAGTATAATAAACATAAAATATAATTAACCTTACTAAAATATTATATTAATTAGGGTAGTATTAATATATAATATAGTGCGTAGCCTTATAGTTATTTTATATAATAATTTGATTTAGTATTTTAGCTATAGTAGTAAAATAGGATATATAAGTTTTAATTTCTAAGACCTTATTATACTAAAAGCTATAATTTATAATAGTTTTTATTAACTTAAGTAAAGTATTAGTAGTGTAATATATTCCTCTAACATAAAAATATAAAAACTAAGTTTTATTAAATTTAAAAAGTAATATATTTAATATTATTAAAAAGGACTATTAAAATAATAGCTATTAAGAAATATATATAGAAGTAATAAAATAGAAAAATTTATACAACTAAAATTAAATATACTATTAAAAGTATATATAATTAAAGTACTATATAGATATATTTACTTTTATATTATTTACGAATAATATAATATAGATAGTAGATATAATTTATTTTATATAAAATAGTATACGTAGAAAAAGACTAGTAAAAACTAAAAAATTTTAGGTAAAAAATAACTAGGACGTAAAAAGCTTATTATAAAAAATATTAATTATATAATAAGTATAAATTAGTTATAGATCTAAAAATCTTTATTACTAAGAATTACTAGTTTAAAAATATTTATTTTTAAAGGTAAAAGTCTCTAGATATAAAGGTATAAAAGGTAATCTAATATTATTTATAAAAAAAATTATTACGATTTTTAAAGTGGTTAAGAAGGGTTTAATAAATTATAACTAGAAGTGTTACTATATCTAGATTATAGACTTAGGATAATAAACGTATTTTTATATTTCTTTTTTAATATTATTTTTTAAATTACTACTACTACTTAATTAGGCTAAAATACTACTAATTTACGTGCTACGAATCGTAATACTAAACTATCTAAAAAAGTAGTTAAACTAGAAAATATATCGCTTCTATAGTTCTAAAAGTATAATAGTATTTAATTATAGGCAGAACTTAATAGAGTTATTATTTAATATTTTTAGGGCGTACATATATTTAGTTTTAATTAAAGGACGAGAACTATATAGGACGACCGCGACTGCGCTAGAAATGATATAAAATAGACGCTTTTTACGTTTTTTTTTTTGGGCCCTCAACTGGTACGTTATAGTACGACTTAAAATCACCGTCCTGCGTCTTAATATCCTCGGCTTTCTGAAATCTTCTCTGATCATTGAAATGCGCCTTTCTCACTTTAACAAGGTTCTTTGACATTTTGAGTACAACTTGAGGTCTCTGTGGTGATGGTCAGCTTTACCGGGCAGCACGTCCGTGACTTAGCGGCGGCCTAAGGTGGGGCTTTTGTTGTTGAGCGCACAATCTGGTGCGGGTCAGCTACTGCCCTGCATACAGTGGCGATGCAATGTACCGCACTATGATTCTTGCTGTTGCTTTAACGATAGCCCACAGAAAGGCTGGATAAGTAACGCCCGTGCCAAATGCATAGGCGGAAAATGGTAATTAGGACGAATACAAATCTATTTAATATTAGATAATAATTTTTTTATAATAATCTATATAGTAATCTTGCGATCTATATTTAATACGCTAATTATAGATTATAATAAGTTATTTTTTAAAATATTTTACCCCCTTTAAAAGTAAAGTATATTTTTTCCTCCTTTATTAATATTTTATAATAGAAGACGTTTTATAAGTCTTTTATAAGGCGTCTTTTATAGTTCTTTTTAAGAAGCTCTTTAATTTTAAATAGTTTATTTTTAATATACTATACTAAAAGTCCTTTTAAGGTTAGTTATTTATTATAAGGAATAGGCAGTTATTTATTTACTAATATTAAATTTTAATTTTAAATAGTAATATAGCAGCTAAACTAGTATAAAAAGCTAATTTTATAGCTTAAAATTATTATTAAAATTATACTTAGCTTTACAGATACGCTTATAAAGATTCTTCTTAATTTATTACTCTTTACCCTTTTTAAAGAGTTTTAAGTTAAACGGGGTATTAATATAGAGTTTATAAAACTATTTATTAATATATTATATTTTTAGGTAAAATAATAGTATAGCTATACTTAGAGTAATTATTATTATTAAATATAATAATCGCGGAAATAGAAACAGAGGATATAAATAAATATATAGTAAATAAATAAAAAATTTATATCTATAGAGTAGTAGAGTAGTCTTATTAATTATAGTTTATATCTTTAGGTAATAACCTTAATACTATCTAGTTAAATCTATTAACCTCTACTAGTACGGTTGCCTTACGCACGTGTATTATTATCGCCTAGAGAGGATTTAATGTCAGTTCGGCTACGAAACAGGCTGCCAAGATTTCAGGATGCTCTCAGATACGAGTCGGGATAGATGATCGGATTTGTAGACCCTCTGTTTTATTCTAAGCCCATATTCCAGCAGCTCCACCGCCCGCCCAATCCGTCCGTTAGCGTAGTATACACGTGCGAGCTCGTGCTGCGACACTAGTCAAGAGGGATAGTCTACTACGAGCACTTCTGCTTTGATCACGACAACGCGTTACAGTAGCTCCGCTGCCTCCTTGATTTGAGCGCCGTCCGCGAAGGGTTGTGGCCATCGGGCTCAGCATTAGCGTAAGCAATGGAGACCAAGAAGCGTGGCTCGTCCGACGGACTCTTGCAGAGCGTCATTTCGTTGTTATACGGAAAGAAATCAACAATTTCCAGATACTATTCCGCGGAAGCAAATTTCGAAGTTCAAATCAGGTGTCTTCGTCACAATAATTATGTGGACGCCGCGGAGACATCGCAATCACCTTCGAGAGTCTCGCTTCTAGATGTCTCCACGCTTGTAACCAACGTATTGGTGAATTAGTATGCAATACCACATAACTTGGTACTATGCTAAGAATATTAGTCGACTCTAAGATCCATGAAGCCTCCATCCTTCCTGCTTATCCCGGCTCAGCGACACTTTCGCGCCTCTCAGCACACGCTCCGTCTTAGACAAGCTACTCGGCCCTCCTACTGCCTCATGGAGATCAGAGTTGAGCGCCAAGAGCGTCGGCATGGATGAAGATTTCCACACCATGCCTCTCCGCGCTTGGCCACTAGACTGAATGATGGTCGCGACCACGAAAAACACGCTGAAGCCAGCGAGCATCACCGGTGGGGCAATCCAGCCCCACTGGACTTTGACGAAGGTCTGTTCTTTCCATACGGTGCCGAATGCTTTGTTATTACTTTGCTGCCGCATCCTGTTCCGTGAGATAAGCAGAGATAAATTGGTGGGGCACGATGGGGATCGTAGTCCAACTTACGCATTAGTGATGCTAGTAGCGACATTCTGCACAATCTGAACCATTGCTGTGCGCACATCCGTCTTTTCGGTCTCAGTTTCGAATACATACGGATCTGATCGGAGCTTTGAGTGGAACGCCTCAGCTGCATCCGACGTCTTGGTCACGTATCCATTTCCATAGATGATCGACCCGCTGAAGGTCTTGCGAAGATAATCCGGCAGTGAGGGGATCTCCATCGGTGCACTGTCTGGTAGAAAATATCTATCGCCATTTTCAGTTTCCTCATAGCGTCCCTCGTCTACAGTATATGGGAAATCTTTTGTGGCTGTTAATTTTGTCGTAGTCGCGACGCCGCTCTTCACTTCCGTCTGGTATTCTTGGACGCACCATTCGAGCACAAACTCTATGGCACTGAAATTGGAGCCAAGCAACCCATCAGAGTTTGACCCATTACGGTACGTGACGAAGAAGTCTGCCATTAGCGAAGAGCTGTCGTTGAAAGCGCCAGTGCCCGAGGATTCTAGGTGATGGGAAAAATCAGGTTCAGCCACAAATTTTGCCGCATTCGACAGATTTAGACGGGGATATTGGTCCGCGAAGGCGCCTATCACCGTTTCATTGTCCAAGAACCATGCTGCAGTTTGGTTTCCTGCAGCCCACTGGTTCGGTACCACGGAGCGTTGTAGCTTAGACGAGACATCCGCCCATCTAAAACATACTGCTATTGAGGAGTATGGTGACCATGTGCAGTTTCCCGTAGGGCAGAATGGAGCGAGGTCAGGTATTCCAGGACTATTGTCGTGGATGGCCGTCTGGATTGCAGCTTGCATGAAAGGCGGCGGTTCCACTAACGTTTCGTTTTCGCCATCGAGGCTGTGGTAGTTAACTGTATGCGAAATGATTAATGTTCAAGTCGCCCTTGCGCTGATCTGCAAGTGCAGCTCGATAGACATACCTGTTTGTTGGACATTGTATTCGTTATGATAATTAACCATCCTTCCGATATATGCATCCCCATATTCACCGGGTTTGGCTGGCTCTAACCGATTTTCATAGTGCAGAAGTTGCTGCGACAATGGGTCCACGGCAAGTCCCAAAATCAAGAGCAGTGCGCCCATCGAACCGAGGTTCCTGCCATTTCATTAGTGCATTCGACCGAAAAAAATAGACTGCTTCCAACTTGCCTTATATTGATCGTCCAGAGCATGACCACAGAGCCAAAAGCGCCCCTGCTCCCCTGGTCGAACGTATCCAAATGGATCAGAGCGCGGGGCGAACCGGAGAACCACAGCCACTTTTGCTGGTTGATGCATTCGGCGACGGGGAGCAGCATACATGCACGGCCAACAGTCGCGAGGATCGAGACGATTGTGTTGAGCGTGATGCCCACGCCCGCGACGGAGCTCATTTCCGGGACGACCTTGTTCTGGTGGCGGCTCAGAAGGACGATTAGAGCAATGAAGGCGCCGGCGCCCATGGCAAGAGAACCGAGCTCGAAGAACCACCAGTCTTGAAAACAAACCTCATAGAAAGATCTCCGTCGAACCGACGGCGCGTCAGCCTTGTCCGAATTTCCTTCTGCGGCTGGTAGCAAATTTTTTGTGGCCGGCGACCCCATGTCCCTAGTTCCTGCCTTTGTAATGAATAGAGGTATTTTCATCGTCTTACTGTGATTGTTCAGGTATTCAATTAGCGGCGGTGAGGGCAAGCGGAGACTTTTCAGCGCATATGTACTGAAATTCCCCATGCCCTGGTTGCATCGGTCCTCAGCTGATCTCACGATTTCAGCCCCCCTTTTACGCCCGGCTGCCCCTCAGCTACGGTATCATGCTTTCCGCATAACAGCGATGATTGCACAGATGCATCAGACACGAGTATTTGCCACAAAGTGATTACAGTGGCTCTGTTCCCTGCAGCGACTTATGTAGTCAACCCTCCCACAGCAGAATAACACTAATTTCGAAAACAATGGTCCACCTAGAGCTCTCTGTATCGAGGAATATCTCATACCCTCCAAGCCACATCCCAGTTCCGCGCTTACGTCATTCACAAAAACGTCCACAATTCCAGCCAATCAATCCTTACAACGACAACCACACCCTACCATCTCGAGACAGAAAAATCAGCCAAGCGCACAAGGCCGTAATACCGCGCCTTAGCCCCACAGATTCACCAGCTGCATGTAATATAATACCACTTACCACCTACTTAGAGTGCGGATATTTGCTGCGAGCTATACTAGATTAAGGTTATTTAGGGTAACTAAGATAGTCTATAAATAATAATTTTCCTATAATAATCTATATAGTAATTTTATAATCTATATCTAATATACTAATTATAGATTATAGTAAATTATTTTTTAAAATATTTTACTCTTTTAAAAGTTAAAGTACGCTTTCTTCTTTATTAATATTTTAGAATAAAAAGAATTTTATAACTCCTTTATAGGACCTTTTTTATAATTTTTTTAAAGAGTTTTTTAATTTTAAATAACTTATTTTTATTATACTATAGTAGTTATTTATTATATAAGTTATAAGTTATTTATTATAAAAAATAATTATTTATCTATATTAAATTCTAATATTAAATAGTAGTATAATAGCTAAACTAATATAAAAACTAAATTTATAACTTAAAATTATTACTAATAGTAATGAGCTTAACTAAATATATATATTTATAAAAATTATTTTTAATTTACTATTTTTTATACTTCTTAAAGAATGCTAAATTAAATAAAGTATTTATGTAAAGTTTATAAAACTATTTATTAATATATTACTTTTTTAAATAAAATAGCAGTATAGCTATACCTAAAATAATTATTATTATTAAATAGTATAATAATCGCGGAAATAGAAATAGAAGATATAAAAAAGTATAAATATAATAAATAAATAAAAAATCTATTAAAATAGTATTATTAACTGTAGTTAATACCTCTAAGTAATAACCTTAATACTATCTTATTAAATCTATTAACTTCTACTAGTACGGTCGCCTCACGCACGTGTATTATTATCGCCTAGAGAGGAGATAGTCTATATAATAGCGAGGTTAGGCTTTGGGATTAAGGAGCACTGCTAAAGCAGCGGAGGGAGCTTATGTCGTTACGGTCTAATATAGAAGGTTTTATAGGGTCCATCTTTCGCAGCTGTAATAGGATCTGGGTCGAGCGCCGTGCTTCCATCATTGCAGAGTGCTAGCGGTTAACGTAAGATATACCATAAACAAGACAGCGTATGTGTACCGTCTATGAACAGCAATTGAATGTTTTGCAGAGACTACTCTCGAGATCTAACTATGTCCAACAGGCCCACTTGGCGTAGCGAGCGAGCCGGTGCGGGCTCGGCGTCGTCGCCGTTGTTGATATCTCCTTTATTGTCCTCGCCACCCTCAGTCTCCCTAGCGGCAGCTAGGAAGCGGCGGAGTCTACCATCAGGCCGAACAGTAACAGAGTCGAGGATCGAAGTCCATGTATCCTGGCAGAGAAGGGAGGGGGAAAGTATTGGAGGCTGCGGACGAAGCGTATCGCTAAGCTATCTGAAGAACATTACTACCGTGCCGAGACAGTCAGTGCGCAGAGACAATCAATGCGCACCCCAACATCAACGCGCGCACTAGTAACTTAAGGCTATAAAGCTCTATATAAAAGCTTTTATTATAAAAATTTTTTAAAACTATAATTTTTTATAGTTATAGATTGCTTTTATATATTTATATTATATAATATTTTAGTAGTTAATATTTTATATTAATTAATAAATTTCTTTTTATTATTAAAACTAAAGTTTTTTTTTTACTTTAAAGTTTTATAAATTTATACTTACTAAATATTATTTAATTATTTTTTAAAATCATTATATATTAGTATTTTTTAAACATATTTATAATAATAAAATATAAAATAATTATAATTTAATATATAATATTAAGTAATAAAAATAGTATATACTTTTTTATTAAAAATATACAAATTAAAACTTTTATAACTTTTTAATTATTTAGTATTATTTAATAGTTATTTAAAATAAATATATATTATACTCTAAATTAAATATTTATAATATAAAATTATAATACTATTAGTAATTTATTACCTAAATTATTATATTATTAATAATTATTACTATAAATATTTTAAAATTTAATAACTTTTCTAAAACTATATCAAATTATATATAATTTTATAATATTATTTAATACTATAGATATAGTATATATATAAGATTTACTAATATATTATTAAGTAATTAAAAAGTTATATAATAGAAACTAAATTTTTTTCTTTTTTTTTAAGTAAAGTATAATTATTTAATAAAGAGATAAAGAATATATAGTAAGATTTAATATATAATAAGATATATAAATTATTATATTATATAATAAAGTTTTATTTAATTCTTAATAGTATTAAAATAGTTATTATATTAAAAAATTGTTAAAATAATAAATATTAATAATATAATAATTTTACTAATATAATATTATTAGTATAATAATTTTATATTATTAATATATAGTTTATAGTATAATATATATTTATATTAAATAATTACTAAAAAATGTTATATAATTAAAAAGTTATAAAACTTTTAATTTTTATTTTTTATTAAAAAAGTGTATACGATTTTTATTACTTAATATTATATATTAAATTATAATTACTTTATATTTTATTATTACAAATATATTTAGAAAATACTAATATATAATTATTTTAAAAAAGAATTAAAAAATATTTAGTAAGTATAAATTTATAATACTTTAAATTTAAAAATAAATTTAGTTTTAATAATAAAGCGTAATATATTAATTAATATAGTATATTAATAACTAAGATATTATATAATATAAATATATAAAAACTATCTATAAATATAAAAATTTATAGTTTTAAAAAAATTGTACAAGAAAAGCTTTTATATAGAGCTCTATAGCCTTAAGTTGTTAGCAGCGCGTTGATGTTGGGGTGCGCATTAATTATCTCTACGCACTGACTATCTCGGCACGGTAGAAGATCTATTACTATAAACAAACTATTTAAGTCTATTTATAGTTTTTAGAAATAATTAGTTTTATAATAGTAAATCCTATACTATAAATAGTTAGAGTAGACCTTTGTATTAATATAGCTATTAGATTATTTAATAATATTACTTCTAGCTCTATTTTCTTAGCTAATTTAGTAAATTAAAGATTAAAAACTAAACTAAAATTTATAAGGGCTTTAACGCTACTTTTATTTTTAACTTTAACCTTTTATGTAATTATACTTTTTAGCTAGTTATATAACTAATTAAATATCTTATTTCTATTTTTAATTTTAAGAATTTAGCTTATATAGCCTATAAAAAAATTAATATAAATATAAAAGTAAATTATTAATCTTTTTATTTTTTTCTTATTCTAAAGAGGAAAATTTTATTTTAGCCTTAATAGTTCCTATAATAGCTAGTTTATTTTTATTAAAATATGTTCTACTAAAGTAACCTAACTAATTAAAATAGTAATAAATTATTTTACTTTTTATATTAGTATTACTTAATAGTATCTTTTATTATTTATTTATACTATCTTAACTCTATATAGTATTCTTATAACGCTTTAAAAGTTTTTATATTTTTTTTATATTTTGTTATTATATTTTTAGCCTTTTAAGACTTTATTATTTAATAGTTATTTATTTTATAACAACTTTAAAGCTATTAAAAAGTAATGGTTTTCCTTTAAATTTTTATAACTATATTATCCTAAATATATTTTAAAATAGCTAATCTCGTTCTAAGTTTATAGTTTAGATATTCAGTATAGCTTAAAACGCGTAATATTTTATTATATTTTTTATTTTATATTTAGTTCTTTCTAAAGTAGCTAAATAGAATTAAGTAATTTTAAAAGTATTATAAACTTTTTAAGTTTCTATAAGGGAGTTCTTGGTTTATTAAATATTTTTTTAATATTTTTTAGATTTTCTACTATGAGTAGTTATAATTTTTTTATAAAAATATTTTACATATCTAGATAGTCTTTAGTATATTACTAATATAGATATTAATAAAGTTAATTTTTAATTTCTTAGTAGAAAAGTAAGTTACTAATTAGTAAAAAAAATATTTATAATAATTTTTAGAGATTAAGTCTTAATAGTTCTTTTTTTTAAGTTATAAAAGATTTTTAGCTAAGAGGGATATATAATAGAAATTAATTATAAAGACTTAATAACTATAATAATAAATACTATTTTTAAAATTATATTTAACTTATTGTTCTAGTAATACATATATATTTTATAAATATATTTTTTTATTATATTTTTTAGGCGTATTATAACTAATCCTGAGCTTTTTTAATTATTATTTATTATTATTTAATAATACGGGTAATTAAAGTTAAGACAGTTAAAATATAATAAATTATTAATTTAGAAGTAGTAATAGATCTATAAGGCGTTTATTAACTTATAGTTAATAGTACTAAATATTTATTATTAATATATAGTAGCTCCTAAAGGTTTTATTTAATTTTGGTTTTATTAATTACTTTATTTTTTATTTTTAAGATGCGAGACTGTAAAAAATATATAGATTTAATTTTATTTAAATTAACTATAAGATATATTATTCTAGACTAGTCTTATAGGTAAAAAGTAATTTATATATAAAAAGATAGGAATAGTAGTAGTATAATATAAAATATAACATATAAAATATATATTTAGAAGTACGATAAATTACTAAAAACTCTTTAGATAATTTATATTAAAATATATATAAAAGGCTTCGTAATAACTATTATAGATTTAGTAAGGCATAGTTTATACTAAATAGTATTTTACTATTCCTAACAATGTTAGAAACGACTAATAAGTACTACTATTATAATAATTTTATTAAAGCATATAGATTATATAAATATCTAATATTAATTTTAGTGATTTTCTTATTATATAACTAGATTAATATTAAAGTTTATAGTATATATTACGTTATAAATATATAGAATTATATATTACTAAATACTAAAGTAATAACTGTTCTATAATAATTTATAATTTAATATAATATATATCCAGTATATTAAGTATAGATTATAGTAAAATATATTTTAAAATATTTTACCCTCGTTAAAAGTAAAAGTATAGTTTTTTTTATTAATATTTTAAAATAAAAAGAGTTTAATAGATTGTTTATAAAACGTCTTTTACAGTTTTTTTTAAAAGCTTTTTAATTATAAAAATCTTATTCTCGGTATACTATATTAAACATTCTATTATAATTAATTAATTAGTTCGTTAGTTATAAGTATAATAAAAAATAATTACTTACTAAAATTATATTTTAATTTTATGTTATAGTACGTCTAGCTAAGAATACTAAATAAAATAATTTAAGTTTTAAATAGAGTAGCTATATTTTTATTTATAATCTTAATATTAGTAATAAGGATATTTATTATTTAAGTATTTAGATTTATTAAAAAAGCTAAATTAAAAAAAAGTGTTAATATAGAATTTATATTTATAAGACTTTTTTAGAATTAATAGTAGTATAGTTATATTTAGAGTAGTTATTATTAAATATAATAATTATTAAAATAGAGGTAAAAGATATATAAATAAATAAAATATAGTTAATAGATAAAAAATCTATATATATAAATTAGTTTTTATATATTCTTTTTTACTATTAGTTATAATTCGTACTCCTAAGTTATAAACTCAATAATATTATTTTATTAAATGTATTAATTTTTACTAATACGACTATCTTACGTACGTGCTATTATTACCGCCTAGAAAAAATACTAGGTACTAAAATATAAGACTTACTAGGCAGCGATAGAGACTAGAATATATATAAAACTACGCTTTCCGCTCGTTAAACTTACCTCTATATATCGAGAACCTCTATTAAATGTAACTAAAAACTACAAAAAAGCGCATTCATGGGATATAGTACTATGGGCTAAAAATCATTTATGGCAAGTCGATATGCACAAAATGGTGGTGGCACGATTAGGACCCTGCACAAACGAACACTTACAGTATGTTTCGTCGTTCCTACTAATATCTCTAAAGTAAAGCTATAGCGGCTTGGATGGTGACCTTTCAAATGGCTATTAGGGTTAATCAATAGAGGATGTGCTAGCGACGTGTATTACCCTTTTCCTATCGCAAACCAACTGAAACTTCGCTCTACATAATGCGCCCTGATGTGCGCGACTAAAATCATTTCTCTCCACTTCATATCGCGCGCAAGTGTCCAAAATTCGCAATCGATCACTGAAATGGTCTTGCTTTGCGCGTTTAGTTGATGTACATCGGCAACATTAGTGAATACTTCGGGCGGGCCAATCAGGACAACATTTGTAGTCTGCCATTCTCCGAAGTTTTTGGTGGTAGATACTATAGGCAAATGTTGGTTATTAGTCTCGTAGAGCGGTCTGTATAAAAGCCCTTCCAACTTCCCCCAACTATCTCTTCGCTCTATCTCGTTACTCATTCGAGCGACTAAAACTGACAAGTTCCCAGTGAATGTCTCCCTGCGGTTGTGCGCTTCAACAAACCGCACATTTCCAAGTGATGCCTCTATTTCTGGCCACCCCGGCCCCGTACATTGAATATGTCATATGGCTCACTCGCGTCCGTTACAACTCATCCACGTGCGCCTTAGTGTGTGCGGCTTCTTTACTGGTTGTTGTGATTCACATAGAAGACCCACGTTGATGTTCCCAGAAGGTTAGTTCATAAGTCCCGAAGTCGGCTTTCCCCGCATAGTGATGGTCATCATCAATTCCCCCGTGCGATCGGCCGAGTACTCAAACCTACAGCGCAAAGGTGTTTGCACACACCGCATCCATGTGTGAGAACATAAGTTTCTAAAAACCACTACCTCCTCTTCCATGGCTGTCTTTGAAGGATAAGGCACTCAACAAGAAAGTAGGGGACTCATCGATCGGTATATTGCAAGGCTCGAAAGTTCTTAAATGGTAATTTGATTATCAACCAGACTGCCTCAATCTGGTTCTCAGCGCCAGAATGCTTGCGCGGCAGCGCAGAGAAGAGAATTAGGAACGGCCCTCTGTACGAAAACAAGCCGCCCCCACACGCAGGCATTAATCCTGCGCCAGGTCTTGATTCTGCACCGCGGCGCGAGTGAGTTATCAGTCACAGTACGAACCTCAGTTTATTCTTACTATTCACCTCCAGCGTCCCCGAAGGGCTGCGAAACAAGGAAGTCCAGCCATCGTGATCGTTCAAAGCCACAACGTCATGCACCCAATAGAACCGCCGCAAGGCTTCCGACTCCGGCGCCGTTTTTCGATCCACCGTTACCTCACACACAATCCATGCCAAAGCTCTTGCGAATCCTGAAACCTGCATGCACGTGATCCCTGGAATGCCCAGGTGGTGGCACCGTGGGTGTTGACGATAGTCTGACGCTAGTCTAACCCCATGCTTTCTCCGCAATGACATCGCCCAAGCGCAAGACAGACGTTGGAGACTACAACCGTCGCACTGCGGGAGAATTACGTCACAACGTCGTCGATGCGCCTGGTTTCCAATTGTTATATAAATACAGCTCAAGTTAATGCAATCGTGCTGTCATAACACGCCCTCTCGACACCCATCGTCAGAACCACAATACACAACCAAACTTCTTTCAAGCGAATTCCACGACCGCAATGTCTGGCCCGGGACACCAAGACAAGATGGCCGGCCTCATCAAGGAGGACCAGAACATCAACAACACGGCCGAGGACGTCAGCAAGGCGGCGCAAGGCCACAAGGCGAACCTCAGCAATCCTAGTACGTCCTACTGCCCAATACCTGAAAGTTAGTGCTAACAAGGGCCCAGATACAAGCCAGGAGTCGAAGGAGAACTCGAAGCAGGCGTTGAAGGAGATGGGTGGTGAGCAAGCGTTCTATGGGAAGCAGGGCAGGGGCGAGTAGGAGGATGGATACCAGAGGGAGACGGGAGCATGGATAGTAACGATGAAACGATAAGGACCTTATTAAGTGCCGTCGACAAGGTGGTTGTGATGCGAGTGCGCTGGGTTGAGACTGGCGGTGACGTAGGTTTGACCAATGAGAACTCGCAAGCTCGATGTGTACAGGACATAGGACGGATTAGAGTATACCTCTCTTTGCGACAATAATATAAACCTCGACACTTGTGATGCAAGAATGCGATGGGTCCATGCTGGAATTCGGTTGCGATGATCCTTATCGATAAACGAACGTAAGCGACATGCCTCGGCCCAAACCCTCGCGTAACCTCACCGCGACTCCTGCAGCCATGAACGCGCCGCTGCCTCCCGCAATTGGCAGTCGGTGAACGCCCCAGCTCTGCATACACTAGAAAAGCATCCCTTCGCACACACGATAACCCATCATGTCCGCACCCACGCCCTCCCGCGCCGACGCCGGCCGCCGCACCTCGACCATGAACAAGCGCGCCTCGCTCCTCCCCAAACACCCCGCCCTCTTTCTCGACCCGACTGTCCTCGTCGCCCAACACGCGGGCTTCGCCGGCACGCAGCCCATCACCGTCGGCCCGAATGCCGTCCTCCACCCACACGCGAAGGTCAGCAGCGCCCTCGCGCCCGTCGTCATCGGCGAAGGCGTCGTGCTCTGGGAGCGGGCGAGGGTCGGCGTCGGCATGGGCGAAAGCACGATTGATAGCCGCCCGAGCAGCGTCGCGTCGTCGCGGACGAGCAGCGTGCGGGACTCCTCGCGGGGAGACGGCACGGTGCTGGGGCGCAATGTCACGATCGAGGCGACGGCTGTGGTGGAGGCGGCCGAGGTGGGCGAGGGCACGGTGGTCGAAGTGGGTGCGTATCTGGGGAAGGGGTGTGTCGTCGGCAAGGTGCGTAGACCCTATACACGACATGGAACGGCAGCAAAAAAAGCTAACCCGTCCAGTACTGCACCATTGTCGCGCACTGTGTCATCCCAGCGAACGCGCACATCCCCGATTACATGGTCGTGCTCAGCGCAACCGAGTACAGGCTTAATAGGACGTTGCTGCTGAGGCCCGAGGTGCTGGACATGCGGACGAATTTCCACACCATGCAGATTCAGACGTTCAAGAGGTTGGTCCCGAATAGTGCTGCGAAGTGGATTTCGTGATTGTCTTTGATGCGGTTGTTTGGTAAGGGCGAGCGATGTATGCTAATGCTGAAAGCCTGCCCAAGTTGGGGACGAAGTGAGAAGTTGGTGGGCGCGGGAGAGGGCGTGCAAGGTAAGCCGCTACATATCCACGTGAAGCTCAAACTAGTCGTTCAGCAGTAGTTTATGATACCCAGGATTGAATCAAGCTACTCCATCACCACATTTATGGTCTTTGATGGCCGGCCATCGACGAAACTTTTTTTCTCTTGCGTCGGGTCGCCTGTTGGCTCGCTAAGGAATTAACGTAGGATCTAGTGCCAAGACTACATTTATGAAGGAAGCCCATCCATCGTCCACTAGGCTCTCGCTCAGAGGAATCTGCTATTTTGATTGTGAGGGTGGTGAGCAAGGTCGCTAGCTGGCCATGTTCACCTTGGGAGAGCAGATTTTTCCGCGAATCGGCTCGAAGCTCTTATATATATTCTACAACACGTTGGACGATGGGTACGCGATTAGGCAGTGAGCAGGCTTATGTTATCATTTATGCTCGTCTGCCGCATAACACATTCAGGTCGTTTATGCTTACGCGTGCCATGACCTACCACAGGCGAACTGCACGTACGCCCGTCAGCAGCCTCCAGCCATTCCAAGGCAGCAGAAAATTGCACCCGGAGCTTCCGCATGACGCAATGTTTCAAAAAAGGGCAGTTCCGGCCAACCTGACGTTCAGTTAAGGTAGCCGTACTATACAACCTTCCCAAAGCGTGGGGGCGCCTAGCCGCAATCTTTCGGCCCTCCGTCTACGCGAAACACCAAGGCCGTTTTGAGACGAAACAACCACCTCCCTCGCCGAAATAACACCGCGACTAGGCGGGTTGATAGGAACATTTGCGAGAAAGCACGCAACAAATGACGCGAAGAAATCATCCGGTAGCAATTTCCTCACCCGCCGGTTCCTTCAAAGGATGCATCGGTCCCGCTGTTACCGGTCAGACGGCGGCTTGGCTGCACCTCTTTTCCTATTTATTAACTACCTGCGACCTGGCTCTCGGTACTCTAGTAGAGCAGCTAGCAGCGTAGCCACTTTCCCACTCTAGTCATTCATTTACGATGCGCTGCTCTGTGTTTGCGTTTGCGTCGGCGGCTCTAGCCGCGCGGTCGTTTTTGAACGAGCCGGATACTGGGTGAGCATCACACCAACTCCAGCTGTGAAGAATGGCAGGAAGCTCACAGTCGCAGTATTGACGACGTTTTTGGCTCCCTTCCCAATGGCACGCTTCCGCCGCTCGACCGGATCGTCGGCCTGCCGGATTTTGACTGGGCCGCGCGCCACAAGATGAATGCCTCCTCATACACGTACTACCGCAATGGCGCTGCAGGGGAGTGGTCGTACAGGAACAACCTCGAAGTATTCCAGCGGTTCCACCTGAGGCCCCGCGGTAAGGAGCTCTAGTGTGCATTGCATCTCTCCCACACGTGCTGACCGTTCCTAGTCCTGGTCGACATCACAAACATCGAAAGCACACTCCCTACCACCATCCTAGGCCACAACTTCTCCGCCCCCTTCTTCATCGCGCCCTGCGCCCGCGGCGGCTACGCGCACCCGGATGCCGAGCTAAACTTCGTCAAGGGCGCCGCCGCAGGCAACATCCTGTACATGGCATCGCTCTTCGGATCCAAGACCATGGACGAGATTGCCGCGGCCAAGGCCAACACTTCACAAGTCCTCTTCCAGCAAGTCTACCTCACGGACAACCTCACCGAGACGCAGCAGCTCTTCGGCCGCATCGAAAAGACTGGCGCCAAAGCCATCATCCTAACCGTCGACTCGGCCGCCGACGGAAACCGGCACCGCGCCGCGCGCTACGGCGTCGGCTCCGCCGACTCGAGCTACAGCTACATGACCTGGGACCTGTACCGCAAGTTGAGCAACATGACGACGCTGCCGATCGTGCCGAAAGGCATCCAGACGGTCGACGACGCGCGCCTCGCGGTCAAGCACGGCGCAAAGGCGATCTATCTGTCGAACCACGGGGGCCGCCAGCTCGACACGACGCCGTCGTCGCTCGAGGTCGCGCTCGAGATCTACCAGGAGGAGCCGGACCTCTTCAAGCAGATCGAGGTGTATGCCGATGGGGGCGTGCGCTACGGCGCCGATGTGCTGAAGTTGTTGGCGCTCGGGGTGCGCGCGGTGGGGCTCGGCAGGCCGTTCATGATGAGCAATGTGTATGGGGTGGAGGGCGTGAAGAAGGTCGTGGATATCTTGAAGCATGAGGTGGCGATCGATGCGGCAAATTTGGGCGTGGGCGACTTGAAAGCGATTGGGCCGGAGTACGTGAATTGGAAGAGTATGAATATGTGGTTTAGCTAGGTGGGCTGAACCAGAAGACAGGAAGGACCATCGCGAAAGCATGGCCTTGCCAAACAAACCGGTTCATTTGTAGCGTCGCGATAGAACACCTTTACGGTGCGATAGATCAATATACCCGTGCAATCATGCAGTCCACTTGCATACAGCCCTCCGCCGCGGAGCGGTTAATACGCTTGTAGTTGCTTTTTCCCCGTAGGCTCTCCCCCCCCCCCCCCCCCCCCCCCCACCCCCCCCCCCCACCCCCCCCCCCCCACCCCCCCACCCCCACCCCCCCCCCCCCCCCCCCCCCCCCCCCCCCCCCCCCACCCCCCCCCCCCCCCCCCCCCCCCCCCCCCCCCCCCCCCCCCCCCCCCCCCCCCCCCCCCCCCCCACCCCCCACCCCCCCCCCCCCCCCCCCCCCCCCCCCCCCCCCCCCCCCCCCCCCCCCCCCCCCCCCCCCCCCCCCCCCCCCCCCCCCCCCCCCCCCCCCCCCCCCCCCCCCCCCCCCCCCCCCCCCCC
>JASEKS010000366.1:0-87286 GCA_030770415.1 Pleoardoris graminearum
AAAGCAATATACTAATTAATATAGTATAATAATAACAAAGATATTATAAAATATAAATATAATAAACTATTTATAATTCTATAAAAAATTAATTTTAAAAAATTATATAATAAAGCTTTTAGATAAAATTTTATAGTCTTAAGTTATTAGTAGCGCACTAATATTAGGGTATATATTAACTATTTTAGTATAGTAATACTATTTAATAATCTCTACTTATATATTATTATTAAAAAAATCTTTTTAATTAAAGAAACCCTCCTATATCGTTTTAAAAGCGCTATCCTATTTACTCTTTTTAAAAAACTTTTTATCCTTTACTTATAGCTTTACTTATAACTCTTATTACTATTTTTCTGTCTTATAGTTATTACTAAGCCCTTTATAATACTTATTAATTTTTAAATTATCGTTAACCTTCTCCTCGTACTTATTACTTTTATTACTTAAAATATACAGTTTATTAGTTTTAAGAGTTATATTACTATTACTAAAAAGCTTTTTAAATAATATTAGTTTACGCTCTCTATAGTAATTAGTATATATATATAATAAAATAATATAATAAACTTACTTTTAATTTTTGGCTATTACTATTACTAGCTTTTCTAATATTATATTTTCTATAAAGGTATACTACTTATTCTTAGCCTCTTTACTTTTAAATATATTTAACTTTAGTTTTACTAATCCCTCTAAATATATATTTTATATAATTTTTTATATAGTACTATCTACTCTATATATATAAATTACTATACGACTTTTAGTTTTTTTATTAGGGCTATTTATATTAGTTTAAAAAAATTTCTTTAAGGCCTTTATATACCGCCTATTATTAACTTCTAATATAATATTATTCTATTTTTTAAAAATATGTTTAAGTTTTATTTATAGCTACTTAGTTATACTATATTAGTATAAAACTATAATAAATAGCTATAATAACTTACTATTTTTCTTATTATAAAACCTCTTTTTTTTTAAGCTTTTTAAGTTTTACCCTAACTACTTTTTTTTAGGTATCTTATTTAGTCGCCTTAAGCTTTTTTATAAATTAAAATTTTACTAAATAATCTACCGCAGTAGCTTTTTTTAAAATTTTCTTTTTTATATTTTTTATATTTAATTAATCTCTTTATACTACAGTATAAGTACTTAAATTTAGCTAGCTTTTAAATAGTACTTATAAATTTATTAGATAACCTTTTTATAAGCCGCCTATACTATATATTTTAAAAATTTTATTAATTTTATCTACTTTGTAAGTAAAACCCTATACTAGTTAAAAAATATAATTATAAATAATTATATTAATTACCCTAGTAAGCTTATCCTACTTATTATATTTAAAACTTAGTAAAATTTTAATTTTATAAGATAGTACTAGTCTATTTATATAATTAAAGGTCTTTTATTTAATAAAATCTATAATATAGTGCGCTAATATAATAGAAATATATAATAATATATAGGTTAGGTATAAAATAAAATATAATAGAGTAGTAAAGGTAAAAAATACTAGCCTAATTTAAAAAATAGTCTATACGTAATTAAGTAGTAACGCTAGTAGTAGCCTATATACTACTAGCCTAATTATATATAAACGCTTAATTATTACTTTTATCTACTCTACTATAAACTTAACTACCTACTCTTTATTATTATATATAATTATAACAGTCTAATATATATTTAATTATTTACTCTATTTTTATAATATTACGCACCTATCTAAATTACGGTAAAAAATCTACTAAAATAGCTTTTAGTAAAAAATAGTCTAAAAAAGCTTTTACTAAAAAAGCTCCTAAAGCTTTTAAGAAACTTAAAAAAATAACTACTAGTAATAAGAAATTTATAAGTACCGCTAGTAGAAATACCCTAAAAAAAAATACTAATTTAAGCTAAAAAAGTAAATTATTATAGCTTTTAATAATAGTTAAATATTAATATTATATAGCTATTGCCCTTTACGAGATTTAATACTATTAGTAAAAAACTTGTTTCCTAATTAACAAAATACCTTTTATTTAATTAGTTTATAAAATTA
Organism: Pleoardoris graminearum; assembly: GCA_030770415.1. Classification (NCBI taxonomy): domain Eukaryota; kingdom Fungi; phylum Ascomycota; class Dothideomycetes; order Pleosporales; family Didymosphaeriaceae; genus Pleoardoris; species Pleoardoris graminearum. The sequence goes on from JASEKS010000366.1 coordinate 2,054, forward strand.
CTACTACCAAATTTTTTAGTAAAAATTACTAATTCTAATCTTTTATACTATAAACTATATAAAAAGCCTCTAAAGCCTTCCTAGTTAGATATTTTAAAAGTATAATAATCTATACTATATTATTTACTATATACTAACTATTATAGACTATAATATAAATTATATTTATATTAAAAGAGTTATTATTTAGACTAAAAATTCGCGTTTAGCGCTTAGGTATTTAGTAAAGTATAGCAGAAATACTAGATTTTTAACTTTTATATATTAGTATAGAGTATAGCGTAGATAATAAAGAAATTATATTATAGCTTAAATATAACTATTTATTTTATAAACTATAATATACTATAATAACTAACTATAATATATACCCTAATTAGAAGACCCTAATTTAAATTTTATAATCTAATCCTAACTTATAGTCTATATAATTTTTATTTAATTTTAACCCCTAGTCTGTATAACCCTAATCTAACCCTAACCTATACTAGCGTTAAAAAAAATAGGTTAGGGGTGTAGTTAGGTTAAAATTTTATATAAGCTAATTTAACTCTAATCTAACCCCGACCCATTTACCAGCGTAGGTATAGTTAATACTAGACCTACTAAAGAGGTATATATTTTTATTATTAAAAAGAGTATAAAGGTATATATATACTCCTCCTTTTTTAAAACCCCTTTTAGTCGCCCCAAGCCACCACAGCCACACTATTTGTTCGATTAGTATATAAATATAAATAAATAGAAAACCTTATAAAAAGGACCTAAAAGTAGTAAAAAGGAATAAGTTAATAGTAATTAATTAAATTATTAACTTTATATATAATTATGTATAGTATTAATAAAGCAATATAATAGCTCCGTATCGAAGAGCGTTGTACGTGTCAATCTCTCTCCAGGTCACGTTCTATTACACGCTCCTCCATTATTATATTATAATATATGCTTTACTATCATATCATCTGTTCAGATCGCCCATAATAATAACGGAAAATCCTAGATCTATTGTGAGACGTGCATAGTGAGGTTCTAGCCTGGTGCTGTAGTTGCTGGGAGAGGCGCCCGTGCACTCCACTTCTAGGAATTGCTCACTGAAAGTTCCCCGGAGCCGTGAGGCGCAAGGGCCGAATATCGGATGGCATCCATTGCGAAACATTGCCAATGAATTAACTGTGGGTTCCCTACGCGGACTAAAACGAGGCGGTTACGGCAGAAAAGTGGGACGTGCACGAGGAGCGCGTCGCGATGTTCGCTTAAGTGGTAGCGGGAGCCGCCGTCGCTTCTAATCGAGAAACTATAATTTGGCGGGTGAGGCTGAATAGGCTTTGCGATGCTCGAGGGTGAAGGTGTGTTATTGGTAGGGTATGTGGGTGGTAGCGTGTGTTATGCTCCGCGGAGGGTCGGAGACGAAAGGAAGTGTTGATCAGGTATTTGGGGCAATTCCTTGCGGGACAGCGCTTCATGCAGGAACGAATATGTGGATGGATCTTGAGGATCGTAAGTCGTGAATGATATTCTCTGCCCATATTTAAATATACGCCTTTTGCCGTACCCGCGACCAAGGGCAATTACTTTCCGCCCTTATACATAGAACCCATTAGGTTGGAACCCACCGAGATGCATATTCTAATATCTCGTAACATTTGCAAGATCGAAAACAAGTGCTACTGCCGTTGATTGAGCACGTCAAAAGGCTCCGTCGGACTCGTGCCAGGGTGGCCAGTGCTCCGAGAGCTCCCGCCTGTCCTTACGCTATGCGTCCGGTGTACGTGAATCGCCTCTGTTGATTCCTGCCGGGGAGGTATCTCGCCTCTCATGTTCGCCATGTCATATACCGATTCCTCATCATCGTGCCCTGGCACAACAACAACTCCAAGGTCCTTGTCAATGTGGTGGGAAGGGCCATGCGGCCGTGTCGGGTGCGTATTTGCGTATGTAGGGTTCCGTGTAGGATATGTGCAGCCGTCAGAGAAGTAGCGCGGCAGAAAAAATCCAAAGAGGCGACGAAGGGCAGGTGCGCATGCGGCGATGATCGCGATGGAGGGCTCAGTAATTGATGATACGATGCCAATGTTGTAGGTGCGATCTGTTTTCCGCGAGTAGCGGTGGATGTAGACGACCAATCGAGAGACGGATGCGATGGTCGCGCTGCGACAGTGTTATTAGATGAAGACCAGGTAACGAACACAGGAGTACTTACAACCATCCCATGCTCATGACCGCAACCACCGCCACTTTCTTCCTGCGCTTCATTTGCAGATTCCAAACCATGGCAGTCGGAATAGGGATGATGATGAGGTCCATAAAGATGCTCAAAGCACAGCTTGTGATAATGAACTCAAGACTGTTGATGCATTTGCCACCCTTAATTATGTTCCCGTCTGCGCCCACGTGGTCCATTTTCGGTCGAAGGTAAGCGTACCTGATCGGGTCGCATTGGACGATATTGACGATCGTGGTGGAGACGAGATAGCTTATATTGATCCAGAAGACGATACGCAAAGCCCATCGGATGGGCCAACGTTCATCTCTCACTCGGAAGAGGAACATAATGATCGATGCACGAATAGCGCCCATCAAAGGATGAAAGAACAGTTGAACAGCAAATGACCATTTGAGGGCCTTTACTTGTTCGCCAATGGTCTGTCGCGGAACTTCGCTGCTGCGGTAGCCGGTGTGGCTTATAACGATGTCTATATCAGATTAGCTGTGAATGAATTTTCGGGGCTCTGAAACAAACATTCATATATGGTGACTGTTTGGCCGAGGAGCAGCAACAATGAAATGTAAATAAGCCAGTCATCCCACCCAAAGTTCTGTCCCAGATGCCGAGAGACTGTTCTAGCACCGACGAACAGCGCGGCAACGACGGGGAAGACACAGGTTATCGCAAGAGCTATTGTTTGTTGGTTCTCGCCCATATCCAAATGAAAGGCGTCAAAAGCGCTGGTGACAGACGAATATCAGCAAGTGTCCACTTTACAGCATCTCTTTGCAATACTTACAGAATAAGAAATTATACATGTACGTAGCCTCCAACGAAGATCTCCTACGAGGCACTAATTTACTGTCGAAGATCAGTGGGTAAAGACTCGGTAGTTCTATCCTATGTCGAGGGCTTCAGAACTTTTATTGCGCACTCTAGCGCACCGACATGTGGACTGTGCTGCCCGACAGGGAACGACACCCAGATTCCATCCATGCATGGCGACCCAGTTTGGCAATTCGACGGTCAGAAATCAAGGGAACGGCACGCGTCACGTTCTCGGCCGTTTCCAAGGTCAGGGAGTCGCAGCTTTGAGTTTGCGCTAAGGACTAGCGCAACATTCGGGCGGTAGCGTGAACAGATGCCGCCTCGGTTGGGATCACGAAAAGATTTTCGCTCAGTTGGATTGATGTACTTAGAAGATGTCGTTGCGCGGAGACTTGCACCCACGCGTGACGACGAGAAACTCTCAGCTGGACCTCATTCAAACCGCGGCGCGTGTGTGACTCGCTGCATGCCGAGGTGCACTATGTGGGTGTTATCGCCTCCGCATAAACTAGCCGGTGATTGCTACATTTACCATCGCGTTTGGCGGGATCCTTCGGGAGAGCGAACCGCTTTTGGCCCATTCTCTTCTTGGATGTGGTAACGATCGTCAGTAATCACAAAGCATACAGGGGCGGCATTGGCCTTTGACGAGTCGCGCCAGCACGTTATCACCGTTTAAACATGTTGCGATCGACTGTTTCTTTTCCTTTGCTAGACGCCAGGAATCCTTGCGTTTCATCCTTCTGCTTCCTCAAAAGGATATTGAACATCGACAATCATTAGAAGACAGACGAGTGCCTTCAACATTCAATCCTTTGGCTGAGGCACGTTGCAAGAAAGGAGTTCAACAATTTTCCACGATGGGTCGACGATGTCGTAACGGAACAAAGGCCGTTTGGCTTACGGCGTTGCTAGCAGCTTCCGCGAATGCGACCCCAGTCCTTGACAACACCCTGAAAGGAGTAGCCGAAGACCTAGAGAACCTATTCTCAGCGGACAAGGCTCCTCAAAACGTTTCGTCGAGATGCAAAGTCTATCCAGGCGATCGCAATTGGCCGTCTGATGCCGCATGGGAAAGGCTGAACCAGCTGGTGGACGGACGACTTCTGGACCGACCTGACCCTTTGGCGTCAGTCTGCTACAATGGCCCGCTGTACAACGCAGCAGAATGCGCCAAAGTGACTGCGCACTGGAACGAATCATATTCTCATTTCGACAACGCCGTGGAAATGATGAGCCCTGTGGCCCAGGGCATGACCTGTCTGCCACCGAACATTTTTGACTCCCACAACTGCACCAGGGGCGGCTACCCCATGTACGTAATCAATGCTACAGAGCCGAAGCATATTCAGGCGGGGGTCAACTTTGCACGCAACACGGGAGTCAGGCTGGTAGTCAAGAACACAGGGCATGACTTCCTGGGCAAGTCCGGTGGCAAAGACGCACTGAGTATCTGGACCCACTACTTCAAGGACATGGAATACATTGAGAACTTTGTGGATCAGAAAGGTGGATACTCAGGGCCGGCTTTCAAGGCGGGAGTGGGTGTCCAAGCGTTCGAGATATACAAATTTGCGCATGAGAAGGGGCATTCTGTCGTGGGTGGCGAGGGTGAAACTGTGGGCATCTTCGGAGGCTACATCCAAGGAGGTGGCCACAGTCCGTTAACCTCACTGTAAGTGTAATCAAGTCGACGTGAAAGAATGATGCTTATCCTGTGTAGTTATGGCACAGGCGCAGATCAGGTGCTTGCGTTTGAGGTTGTCACCGCAGATGGCAAGTTTGTGACAGCAAACTCTACCTCCAACACGGACCTTTTCTGGGCAATGAGGGGAGGCGGAGGATCGACTTTCGGGATTGCAACCTCAGTGACAGTCAAGGCCCATCCCGACTTCCCCACGACGGCATCGCGATTCTCGTTCACATCCGCAAAGATGGGCAACGAGACTTTCTGGAAGGCCATCCGTGCTTACGTAGACTACTTCATTCCCAACGCCGATGCCGGCACCTACGCATACTGGACGCTTGTCCCCGATGTTACGAAGGGAGTTTTCAGTTTTGGCATGTCACCTTTCTTCGCCCCGAACAAGACCCTCGAGGAGACTCAAGCACTGCTCCAACCCTGGTTCACCCGTCTGGACGACCTCGGAATCAAATTTGATCCCAACATCACTCATTTCAACTCCTTTTACGAAGCCTGGCGGAGTTCTTTCCCGCTCGAAACCGTCGGCAAAATCAACGCCACAACCGGATCCAGGCTGTTCCCCCGCGCCAACTTCGAGACGGAAGAAAAGCGCGACGAGCTGTTTCGCAACCTCCGCCAGTCGAGCGAGAACAACCGCGTGCAAGTGCACTTCAACATCAAAGCCGTCGACCCAGCCAACTCTGACAACGCGGTCAACCCAGCCTGGCGGCCAAATATCTTGTTCTCTCAGCAAGCTGTGCGATGGAACCCCAATGGCACTGCGGCTGAAACACTAAAGGCACGACAGGAGTTCCAGAGCGGTGATATGCAGCGCTGGAGAGACATAAGTCCTGGCGCTGGGGCCTATCTCGCAGAAGCGGACCGTCTGGAACCAAACTTCGGGCAGGCGTTCTGGGGCGACAAGTACCCGCGTCTGCTCGAGTTGAAGGCGAAGCTAGACCCGTATGATGTCTTCTTTGCTACCACGGCCGTCGGCAGCGAGAGGTGGAAGGTTGAGAGCGTCGATGGGCTGCCCAATGAGAACGGCAAGCTTTGTCGCGTTAGCAGCTAGTCTCCGTCCATCGCTACTATTTCTTTCTTTATTTCTTCTTATTATCCACCTCTTGTAAACGTTTACCTTCTGTGCTCATTGAGCTCGTCCTAAAGCTGATTAATCAGGTTAATCCATTATCCACCTCTTGTAAATATTTACCTCGTATGCTCATTGAGCTCGTCTACTACATATTATCTGATTCTAATTTATAACGCAATGGCACACAGTGCCGCCCTTACTTTGCTCTGGTCCGTCTTCTACCGAGGTCAAGTTCATCCAAGCTCTACGACTTACACACTCAGGGGCCAAATCATGCACCGATGGTAGCAAGGTGCATGGGGAAAGATACGGGTTTTGGAACCAAAAGACCCGAAGGAGAATTTGCCGCCGAGCATACTCCGTTGTGAGCGCCCGTCATATACCTCTGGCATTTGCCCAGCTTGTTTTATGTATCGATTGACCGGTCAGCCGGAAGAGAGGCCGTGGGCTCAGACAGACGGAATTTCGTACGGTGGAAGGTGGAACAGTACAGGCGAGAGTTAGACCAACGTACATCTATTCATCGCCTGACTAAGACAGACCGCTACGGAATCTGATTCTGGGCCGCTGGAAGTAGGATATCACCTGCTAGCACTGCAAGCCATGGATGATACGTATTGTCGAACGTCTCGAACGAATCTCGGCCGATTACTCCAAAGGAGGGAAGGTTTCCGGGTACTTGAGAACAATCTCCAAGCGTTGGTCTAATAAATATCTAGCAAACCCCTTGCGTAGACTCTTCCTATAATAGTCCAACTGGAATGCCCTAACCATTGCATCGCGCTACTTTAGCACTCACGGTCCGACGGACCACCCCATCGACCTGAACGCTCGAACAACTTAAGATACTTTCCAAGGAAACATTACACGCCTTACGATCCAAGACATCCCATTACGCGTCAGGACACCAGCTTCAAGGCTCCTCGCTTTAGTTCTTAATCCCACCATCAAGCCCGATCCCATACCCGGGTTCCGGGTGCCGTCGTACCGCTTTCTATTGAATCCTTCATTGCCTTCCACGAGCGACTTGCCCATGCCGCTGCCAATCGGATGTACCTGAAAATAGGTGCTCGTACGCATCCATGTCTCTAAACGAAAGGAAGGAAGTCTGGCTCGCAATGCGCGTGAGGCCAACTTCCACAGCCAAGCACAGCAAGAGCTACGAGCATAGCTCTCCAGCGATGCACTCGAAGCAAATATAACGCACCACGCAGTGAGGCGCGCTTGAAGGAACGGAAAGGAGCATAGCTCAGAGTCTTCGAATCGATAACCCGTTGGCGTCCATTGCGCTCTCGTCGTGTTATACCGCGGACCCTAATTATTATACAATGCAATACTTCCCTTCAAGGTATGCAACTACCGTCCCGTTTCCAAGCTTAATCGTTATATAACACCACCTGCCCTGCCACCCCAAATTTCCAGTATACTGTTCCAGCGCGAGGTGTCTTTTGTACAGAACGGATGTCTCATCGTGGAAATATACAAGCCTGTGTTGCGTCCGGTTGCAAACATCCCATAACGCCGTCCCTATGCATCATGCAGTGCGTGCGCACAGGCGACGTGAATCAGAACGCCGATGGGCGACTGCCCAAGCGCGAAAATCAAAACACCCTCCGGTCGGAGGTCTTCTACACCTCCTTCCACGAGCCCTCTACGGGCTTTCTCGAGACGCCCGAGTACGGCTGATCCTGGGACTGCGCAGGTGTATAAGCCCTGTATAGCTGTTGTCCGGGGTACGACGAAGTTTCTGCCGACCCGTAGGTCTGTTGTCCGGGGTATGCTGGTGCCGCCGGCATCGAGGGTTCCACTCTGGTCGACCCAGAAGGTGAGTACACGGGTGAGGGGTCTCGCATGGGGGCGTAAGCTGGGGCCTGGGCGTAGCTGTTGTTGTTGTTGTTGTTGTACATGCCATTGTCCACGGGCGACACGTCGGGGTGGGGGTAGGAACGGGAATTGGCGTATCCGTGGTTATTCATGTTCAGCGGCGGGGATGTGCGTGACTGATTCGGGTGTCCATACTGTTGCTGTTGGTCGTAATGATTGTATTCGGGGCCGGGTGAGCGTCGAGCGGGCTGTGCAGTGTAGCCGCCTGGGCCGGGCGACCGTCGATCCAACTGGTTCTGCGCGTAGCCGGGTCCAGCGCCGGAGACAGGCGACAGCGACTGCTGCGAGGGTGACGCACCGCGGTAGCCTCCAGGGCTGCTCGCAGGGCTACGGCGAGGCGGGCCGCTCGCATAGGGGTCGTTCTGATGTCCCTGAAAGTACCCGTCCTCTGTTTGTATGCGCTGCACGGGAGACCTCCCGGGGCCAGGAGATCTCCGCGCTGCCCCGCCGGCTGCTACCGCTGCCGCGGACGTGCCGGCCATACTTCCGTTATGGTTCAGCCGATCCATTTCTACATCATCCCGCTTCTCGGGAATGACTTCCTCCTCTACATGGTAGCTCTTCGCGTCCTTCCAGCTCGGCATCGCGGGCAAGGCATCCTCGTTGACGGGCTTCGGGTTGGCGTCAAATCTTGCGAATTGGGGAGCTTCTGGCTTCGATGCGGAACTGAAGGTAGAAGTTGTTGGCGCAGGCACTGGATTGAACGTCGGAGCCGCATGCGATCGATACTGCTGGTTCAAAGGTCGCGTATCCGAGGGAGGCGGCGGCGCAGGAGGCACATACGCAGGAGGCACATACGAGGGTTGCTTGGGGCTCTTTCTCCTTCCCGACGGACAGCAGCAGGTGCAGCACTTGAAGCAACAGCAGGTCAATTCGGCACCGCAGCATACGCATCGCGCGATGCACAGCACGACTGAGAGGACGATGATGCTGCCGACGATGATGGCGACAATGACGGGCCATCTGTCACACGTTAGCCACCGAGCCGAACCGTGCCAGGCTGCGAGGCGTTACGGACTTGCAGTAATTCTTCGCCATGCACTTATCCCACGAAGAAAGCGTGTCTTTGATATTGCCGATAGGATCGGCGCGCGCCGCGACCATCGCGCGCTGGACAAGTAACGTAGCCATGGAGTAGAGACTGTAGGATTCAAGGACTTGGAAGCAGCGGGGGGCGGAGGAGGTTGGAGTATGTTGCGAGGCTGTGCCCCTCAGGTGCGCAGCAAGTGGCGCGACGCCGTGAACAAAGATAATTACCCGTCACAGCGCAAAAATATATATACATATATATATATATAAAGAGATGAAGGAGGCGACGATACTTGTCCTCCCCATTGCGCGCCGAGAGAGAGGCAGCGCAAGCAGAGCAACAACAATGTGCGGCCGTCAAATTGAGACGAACCATCCTGGTACGAATCCGGTTTCTCAATCAAATGTGCGTTTCATGCAGCTGCAGGGCCCGTGGGGCCATCCGTGCCGCGCGGCTGTGGCTGTGCTGTGTAGATCTGGGGCAAGACAAGATGGGAGTACCCATGTTTTCCGAGTCCTTTTGACGCGAAGCGGTTTCCACAAATATACCAAGTACAAATTAAGCTGCCCGGGCGTACCCATTAGACGATGGATACAACACCTCACTTGTGGCCGAATATGTCTGCTCGCTACGTATTTCGAGAATCAGCTCTCGCTAGTAACTGCACATCGAAAAGATTCCGCTTAGAGAAGACGGCGTTCCACCAGCAGAAGCCCGCCCCCGACACCGGTGTTCATGCCTTCATGCTTATGCACCTTTACGAGCGGCATCATCACCCATGCGCGGTTCGTAAGAGCGCCGCGACATATATCTGCACGGCACAGGCTTCGATAGCATGCCGTGTATCCTAGGCTAGCACAATCCGCAGAACTCGTACGACTTGGCTTCCCATCCCACTTCACAGCGTCTGGCGCCAAACCCTCTCTTAACAATAGGGAATCGGTCCCAAGAGATGGCTTACTAAAATCATCGCCATTCCCTTCATCGCATCAGCAAGTAACCACTCCGCAGCACTGCAAGCTCCCACCCCTACAACACCCCCTCCCTCCTCTGCCCCGTGAAAAACGCCAACCCATACTCCTCCGTCGAAAACGTAATCCTGCTCCCCCTCGGAAAGAAAAACACGTCCCCCGGCCCCGCCCTAACCTTCTTGCCCGTCTCGTCCGCAATCTCAAACGACCCCTCGACCACGATCTTCATCTCGTCATAGCTGTACGTGTACACGAGGGGCGTGCCCTTCTCGAGGCGGTAGAAGCCCGCGGAGATGGGGGCGTCGGGGTTGACTTTTTCGCTCGAGAATATGTCGCCTGGGTGGGAGTCAGTAGTGCGAGGATGTGAATTGGGCGGTTTGGGGTTTGGAGTTTGGATATGAGGAGACTTGGGGGGTGCTGTGACGCACGCACCGAGATACGCGTTCTCGTTTGCGACGAGCGGGGGCTTGAAGTCCGTCTGCGCGCGGGGGTAGTGCTGCATTGCTGGGGAGGACATGGTGTGTGACCGGGCTGGCCAAGACGCTTGGTGGTGAGGGGGCCGAAGTGTAAAGTGTGGATATGGTTGTGGATCAAGGTCAGTTGCATGACAGCTGGCTTTATACCGCAAGCCTTCCTGCAACAAACGCTTGCACGCCGTGGAGAGCTACCACTACCTGCGTCTTGTCTGTAGACCAGCGGCTCCGCACTTGTCCATCGAGACGACTGCGCCCATTCGAAGCGCTATCCTGCGCTACGGGGAACGCATTACCGGAAGGAGTAGTTACGGGGCACATAAGTGGTTCGTCCGGATGGTGGATCGTAGCTTTATAATCGCTAGGACGACGGAAGCGGTACTTGGAGTGCACGGCGTGCATGCGAGTGATGACGGAGGCGCGGACGTAGTCGATGGGGATTTGGTTGCGTTCGGTGTGTGATTGGTTCGTATTACTCTGCCTCATTTGGCTGGCGGCATCGTGGGTGAAGCTAACGTAGCCTTCACCAAAGGCCGACGATGGTAGAATCGTACTCGTGGAAGGATAGAGAAGAGCGAACTTCGTGCGGAGCTGCGGATACGAGTATGTTGCCTTTCGAATCAATTGTTCGTCATCCCGGTCATGCGAGTGCCGTACAACGCGCCGCGGACATGCTTTGCACAGCAGGCCATTGCTCCAGCTGTCCAATACCAGGCACATCCCACATCTCATACCATGTGAAATCGGCGGACGTTCCTGCTGCCTCTCCTGACCAGCCGGTTCACTTCACCATTCATAAACCCGTCCACGTACACCTCCCCAATGACCTGCCACTCCTCTCTCGTACCTATTCTTCTCAAGACGAGCGGTATACTGCACCCGAAAAGCACTACAACGGCATCGCCAGGCCGAGCTCGACACGGCGCCATGCCAATGTGGCCTTCGCTGGTCACCATGAGCCGCCGCGATTTCTTGCGCGTAGTGTCCAGAAAGCGGGAGAGGAAGGTATCTGCGTAGTCGGAGTCCAGGTCAGCTTGCTCGGTAGGTGGGTACATGGTGAGGCGGTTAGAAAGAGACGTAGGATGTAGCGTGGGTGGTGGTAAAGACTCGTAAAGAGCAGAATTTGCGGAGGATACCATTATCTGAACGAGTTGTTCCAAGGTACATGTGCCTAAGCGTAGGTGGTGATTTTGGTGGAACCAAGCCGTAAAGGTGGGGTCAGGAAAGTCCGCGAGAGCATCTGGTAATGATTCGGGGTCTAGGCATGCGCTGCACAGGACTAGGAAATCTGACACGTAGTAGGCAGGAGCCACGAAGCGGAGATACTTGTCTTGACGATCAAGGACAAGAGACCGAGCGATCGCACTGAGGACAGCCAGTGAATGTGGGAATGAAGTGTCTCGCGTGTCCACGCTCACGGTCTCCTGGAGCAAGTTGTGCAGTGACTCATCTCGTGCGCAGACGAAGCTCCTACACCGCGGATCGCAGCCTTCAAGCGCCCCGAGGCTTTGAACCGTATCCAAAATTATGCCATCGCACCACATCTCCTTTAGGTTCTGGCTGAAGCGCACATTTGCTTGGGCTCGTAGCCGCTGCCCTGGTGCATCGTACATAGCTTTCCACTGTTGACCATGTAGCGGTCTAAAGTTTCCAATATGCTCGCTTGCACTCTGGCTCGCCATGAGCGGTACAGGGTTTGCGAACTCGGTATAAACTCTCCAGTCCGGAACCCACGACGGTACTGCAGTTTCTATACCAGGATCGTCTGGACCAGAATAGCGGTTGAAAATATGGGAGAAACAAATAATATCTAGACTGCGGTATTCTTTGTAAAACGAGCGGACGAGCCTCGCGTACTGGTACTGAACAGGAGTCTTGTATTCAGGATCGCCGACCAACCTTCGGTCTCGTTCCGTGATAAGGCCAAGAACAGAGTAAATCCTATCCCTCGAATCTGATGCGGCATGATTTCCCAGATATGCGAGGACGGCCACTAGAGAGAGTCCCCGAGCTCTCGGATGAACGTGCCACTGGTGCACTCTTCTTCTATTGAACGCCGTATCAAACACTTGGCGTGGAATCAGCTCGACTTCCATACCGCGATGTCCCACGCTACACAGGAAAATGCTGTACATCGCCGCCTTGAACTTTCCGCGGCTGATCGAAGTGTTTCCGCAGTAGAACTTCACCCCCCGCGGCAGAATCATCTCCTGGAGCGTCCAGACTCTCGTCCACCATGGGCGGGCGAGCAGATTGCTGACCGACGTCCAGTGGGCGGCCATATCTGGAGAGCGAAGCTTTTCGCGTGTAGTGCCATTAAAAAGAGGCTGTAAGTTCTGAAGATGGTGTAGGAACTGGATGGCGCCTCTGCAATCACTGTCACCTTCGACCTCTTCTCCAAGCCAGACCATCCCTCTTCTAGCTTTCCTGTAGATATCTGTCATGATCCGGACCTGCTGTTCCCTTTCTTGTCCGTCTGCGAGGTTGATGGATAACGAGTCGATCCACCACCAATCTTCGTCCTGGAAGTCTTCATGCTCACTGACCATTCGCAGGAACGGAAGGAGACCGTTTAGAACGGGCAGTTCTCCTGTCTTGAGTTTTATGGCGGTATCCGAGTACGTCCTTGTGCCCCAGGTGTACGAAGCACTATAGAAGTGCGGCGCATGCGCAAGCTCGAACTTCTTGAGTATGCCGGTAAAGCCTCCATCTTGCGACCTTGAGAGGCGGAGAAGCCGGATAGAAGTATCATCTATTTTCTCGCGATAGACCGGATTGCTTGTTGCATTCGAATCGATGTCCATGAAGTTTGCGCGGGGGGAGGATCTCTTTTATCGTCGTTACCGACCTGAACAGATCATGCGACAACCAGCAAATCACAACGCAATGATTACACGACAACCAAAGGGCGCACCGAACACATACGCAATAGGGCGCTGCAGAGATGCTGAGGGAGGAAGGACGATGTTGGGCGGTAGCGAAGGTGGATGCCGACCACATTGCGCGGGGGGATGTTTGCACTGCCCGGGTTGCGCAATTACTAGTGTAAGCATTAATAATTAAATTCTTAAAATAGGCGCTAGTAGGAATATGTAGAAGCTATCTTTTATTCTTAACAGATTTCGTAAAATATACTTTTTTAAGAAATAATAAGTACCCTAAATCTCGTTCTAGGAATAAAAATATAGCAAGGGAATTCTACTCGGTACTAACTCGTGTACGCAATAATTAAAAACTGAAGATATACTTTCCCGTTCTAAGGCTACCGGTAATAGGCACATACAGATTTATACCTTCCTCTAGCACCCTCTCATAAATCCAACCACGCAACACTACCAACCGGCACCAACTACAGCGTAAGAATACTTACAACCTCTAAATCGTAAGGCCACCTGGGAAACCCAGCAAAACCACCACTAGTACACTGCACCCCAAACCCAAACCCACGCACCACTACCCCGAAAGGAAAAAGAACCTAATCTCCTGACTATGCTAGGGGTCGCACTTTTCTCGCCATTAGCCCCTAAACCCATTACCAACCCTCTAAACATCACAACGTACCGGGAATCTCTTGATCACATCCCGCATCGTAGTCAAGCGCCTTGCCATTGGAACACATAACCGATCTCGTAGCTAATGATTAAGGATTCCACTACTACATTAATCCAAGATCTCAATCTTCTGTCTCGGGCCCACAAATGAAAAACGACGAAGCATTACTTTCTGCCACAACTTCTCCCACTGTAACTACTATCCAGCGAAAGTGCAACCCCCACCGCCCTCAGCAACCCACCTTACACGCCACCTGCCATACCCTAAACACCTTGGCCTCGTGCGCCTGCACCTCCGTCGTAAACGGTATATCATACGGCCCCCTATCGACGCCCTTCCACAAATCCCTCACCCGATACACGTCCCACGGCACCGTCAAATGGGCCCGCATATCCACCGTCACGCTCTGCGTCTCCGTCCAGCGATTCAGCAGCGCCACCACCAGACTCTCGTCCTGCATCCTCTTGGAGTAGATCTGCGTTCTATTGCCCGGCGCGGACCACTGCAGCGTGATGGGCTGGCCGAGCGGATCCTGGTTCACGGCGATGATCTCCTTGTTCGTGAGGGTCGCGAGGTCGTACTGCGAGAGCCGGGTGATGTTTGCGCCGATGAGGAGGGGGCTGGCGGCGAGCGCCCAGAGGGAGAAGTGCGTGCGGTACTCGAGGTCGGACAGGCCCGTGCCGACGAGCTGCTTGGACTGCCCGTCGAGCCCGACGATGAGCATGTCGTAGTCGTTCCAGTGGCCGGGCCCCGTGTACTGCGCCACGTCGTTGCCGCGGTCCAGCATGTCGAGCACGTCGAAGTAGTACTTCTCGCGGTTGCCCGGGTAGTTGAAGTCGTCCGAGATGTCCTGCCCGATGCGCCACTGGTTTGCGCCCTCCTCGGCGGCCCATTCCCACACGTTGGACCATCCGCAGTGGCACGCGTGGAAGACGATGGAGCGGTTGGTCGCCAGGAGCGCGGTGCTCATGTCGAGCATGACCTGCTGGACGGCTGCTTGGGGCTCGTTCGCGTGCGAACAGCACGAATCGTACTTCAAGTGGTCGATGCCCCACGATGCGAAGAGCTTTGCGTCTTCGGCGGCGTGGCCTTCTGAGCCTGTGTACCCAGCGCACGTGTCAACGCCAGGTCCGCTGTAGATACCCAGCTTGAAGCCTTTTGAGTGTGCGTAGTCGGTAACGGCTTTCATGCCGTTGGGAAACTTGACTGGGTCCACTTCGAGCGGATGGTCCTCCCGCGAGCCCTTGTAGCGCTGCCAGCCGTCGTCGATGTTCACATACACGTATCCTGCATCCTTGAAACCGTAGCGCTCCATCGCGTCGAT
Organism: Pleoardoris graminearum; assembly: GCA_030770415.1. Classification (NCBI taxonomy): domain Eukaryota; kingdom Fungi; phylum Ascomycota; class Dothideomycetes; order Pleosporales; family Didymosphaeriaceae; genus Pleoardoris; species Pleoardoris graminearum. The sequence goes on from JASEKS010000366.1 coordinate 17,099, forward strand.
TGTGTTGCGAACGACTGTTTCGTTGATGTCAGGGCCATAGTTGTTCCACGAGCTCCAGCCCATTGGCGGCGTCAACGCTAGATGATTGCTGATATTTACCTTGCCACCGTAGTGTGTTACGTTCCACGGTGTAGGACTCGGTGTGGGCGTAGGAGTTGGGACTCCTGTTCCAATGGTGGTGGAGTTTCCAAAAAGTTGTGCATGTGCAAGGCTAATTGCACCACACGCTATGGCGAGAGTCCTTATCCCCATGATACTTCAATCGCAAGAACAACATACGATGCTAGAAACGACTGACTGCGTGAGGCTGGGACGTCAACCTCAGGAAAGGCGGTTTCCAAAAGGACGCGGAAACAGTTTTTGGAAGCAGTGGAGGCTGTCGACACCGAGTAACTGAGGATGCAGGAACCGTGAGAGGATATGAAAGATTGCATTGTCGCTCATTTACCTATATGAAGGGCTGCAGCTCGCATCCTCCGTAGCTATTGAACGCAATCTGGGTGGAGAATCCCGGTCAATGCTGTGATATAATCAGCCACATGCGGATATATACACATCAACGAATGAGATCGCAGCGGACCGCCCCGATGCGGCAATAGCACGAGATCTGAAAGTATGCATCCTGCAGTTGCGGGAAACGGCCACGGCCGTGGCGCGTCACTCGGGACTTTCGTACGATATTCATTGTGGCCAATATGTGGACTGGCGCATATATCTCCTGATGTGGAAATGGTTCCTCTCTTACACTCGTCTTTCCTCACCTACCTGCTTTGTCGACGCCCTTTAAAAATGGCCCTTTCTTGCGGGAGAACCGCCCTTCGGAGTCACAGTTGTAGTGTTGACGTGGCCATTGCCATACTTAAACACCCTGTGGTCGCCCTTACCAAGCTCTACCTGCTATATATTTATTTGGTGCGCCCTTTTACTATAATTAACGTACTGTTATTTGTGCTTGTCTGTTGTATGATCTATCAAGGTCGTTCATGTCGATAATGCAGGACCGATCTGCTGTCCCATTGACCAAAGGTGCAAGAGGCATCCACAACAGAAATCTTAGGCAAGTCCAAGAAGCGAAGTCTGGCCGTCTAATACTGCATGCTGGGACGAGTAATGTGAATGGAAGTCTACTGAAAAGGGAGCAGGAAGAAAGGATGAAAAGTACCTACATGTCCCCTTTAGATAGAATGATCCATGGATTCTACAGCCTTGCGAGTGGAAGCAACTAGTCATCCTGACACTCAGTGCGAGTATTGAACTAACCCTTTGAAAAATGGTGGATGCGTATATCGAGGGAAACCTATATTATACCTTGATAGAGCCCTCTTTGGAAAGAGCAAGGCATCTCTTAGGAGGCCTAGCGAGCGATTAGCTCCGCCTTTTGTTCTTCTGAGTAGCGAGCTTCAGGGTGCGGTGTTAGAGGCGTCCTGAACGCCAATCTCGAGATCCGCTGGACTAACGCTCCTCGAAATGTTCAAATATCGAGTGAAATGCCAATTAGTTCGCAATTCCCCAGTGGTCGAGTGTATCGAAATCCCAGAAGAACATGCATAGAACGGCGAAGCAGGTTCGCCACTGCGATAGTGGGATCTGGTACGCTTTAATCATACAGCCGTCGAGAATCCATCCATGAGTACGCAGCGAACAGCTGGAGCGGAGACTGGCTTCCGTCAAGCGCGATAAGGCTTCATTGATAGACCCGGCCCAGAATGGTGGAGGGGCCTTTGCAAGACGTCCGGACAGCGCAGAACGAGCACAGGCCGCGAAGCACTTTATGGAGACAGAAAATGTTGTTTCGAACCCAAGAGTTTCGAAGTACCTCCGCGCATAGCCAGATCTGTTGGACATTGATTTCGAGTCGCTATACTTTGGATCGACGGTGTCATATATTGCCGTAGGCGTTCCATAGCCAGCTGTCAGAAGTCATTGATCTAAGGCAGCAACCTGCTCTATCTGCCACCGATCAAGACGAGTGACGAAGGTGCGGAAAAAGGTATCGATGCCTACAACATCCTGACGGGCAGCGAATTTCAGCTGAAGCATAAGATCCGCCACAGTGTGGCTAGTGGCTTGCGCCTTCATTGTCTCCCCTTTTACACGCCTCCTCCTACCCGTGCATATGGCAAAAGCACACACATCCTCATACTGTACTACTTTACTTTTAGGCTAGCCTACATCCTTTTTGACTTACTTTTAACAATTATATAGCATAAGATCCAGTGTGCGCTTGCAATACGGAAGTGTTCGGTCGATGAGATTGTAATTGGCCTGATCTCGACCTACGGATTGATGAAGCTCTCCATTGCGGCCTTCAGACTCTGGGCGTAGATGTCCGTAGCTACTTGCACCTTTTCGTATAAGTCGACGAGGCAATCCACAGCGAAGAATGGGACGTCACCATTAGCAATGAGTGATGAATCGTGAGAAAGAACATTGTTGATATCATCGCTGAATAGGAGTTCGACTGCAGTAGCAGTACTCAAGTTCTCATCTTCTACGTTTTGTAGGACCCCACGACGTGTGGAGCAGAATGAACCACGATGGAGGCAGTTGGCTGAAGACTTGTTGCATACATGCATCTGCATAGCGAAGAAACAGGGTCCTCAGGTGCGCGCTCGACTGCAGAAGGCGACGAAGAGACGTTGGATCGCATTTGCAGGGTACATTGAGCTGCAGCTCGCTGGGGAGCTGCGTGAGCTGCGTGAGCTCGAAGGCGCGAGGCTCGCAGAGCACGGCCCGCTGCTCTTTGGGCGGCACTGCGAGCCATGATGGAAAGCGTAGGGAATATAGAGAAGATGCCGGGAGGATTCGAAGTTGGAAGGGCCGATGAGCGCCTGAGCAATGTCACGTGGACTGGAGCGGCCCCAAGCCGGGCTAGCCCGGTTGCATGTTGCAGTGTGATGCAGCTGCGGGAGCTTGGATATTTTGAGGAAACGTACGTATCATTGACCTCTCCCACACCCTCGCTCCACACCCGCCATGCTCGTCTCCCTGACCGTCGGCAAGGTTGATGCAGGAGTCGCTGTGCTCCTGACCGAAGACAAACGCCTCGTACGCGCTTCAATTGGCATCCCTGCACGTTGTGGCCCGTAGCTCACCCGCGCGCAGATCGAATTCCCCTCCATTCTTCTACCCCCAGACATCTCGTCCGGCAGTATTGTAGACATCGAAGTCACCCGCAATGCCGAGAAAGAATCAGAGGCCGCTGCCAAGTTCCACGCCCTGCAGACGACCATCTACCGCACCTTCGGCCAGCGCGAGCCCACCCCGCCCGTCCTGCGCTGTCGCAACGCAACACAGACGTCGGTAGTCCTCGAGTGGGACCCCATAGACATCGCCACGGCAGAGCTCCGAAGCTTGACACTGTATCGGAATGGCAGCAAGGCCGGCACGATACCCAGGCCGACAGAGGTGCACAGCACCAAGCTGAGCGGACTGGCAGTCGACACTGAATACGTGTTCCACTTGGTCCTGAGAACCAGCGCGGGGACCTTCAGCAGCGAAAAGCTCAAGGTGCAGACACACAAGATGACGGATCTCTCTGGTATCACCATTACGCCCGGCCACATGCCCGCCGCGCTGCGTGAGTCGCTGCAGCGAGACGTCGAGGAGATTGGCGCCAAAATCGTGGACACGGTCCGTATCGACACGACGCATTTCGTGTGCACAGAAGGCAGAGGTCTGGCGTGGGAGAAGGCTGTGGAGAACAACATCCCCGTCGTCGTGCCTGACTGGGTGAAGGGCTGCAAGCGAGACGGGAGGATCGTGGGCGTGCGAGGCTACTACCTGAATGCGGACCCGCGGTTACGATCAGTGGGCGGGGGCAGCAATCAAGCAGCATCATCGCAGCAGCAGGGAGGAGCGCAGGCGCTGACCGGTCCACGGACGGAAATCACCCCGCCTACGCCTGACCGCCCTACACATGCGCCCGAGAGTGACAGCGCAGCACCGCCCCCACCGCCACCGAAAGATAACGACGAGAAGCGTGAATCATCACCCGCATCCTCAGCGTCGCCGGAGCCAAAGGCGCGGACAGAAGAGCAGAAGGTGCGAACGGAGGACTTGAAACACACCGCAGACGAGTCAGAAGAGGACATTGAGGACGAAGAGCAGTCGCACAACAAGAATGAGAAAGCAGTCGAGGCCGGCCTGCCCACAAGGGAAAAGCCGCCGCCACCAACGGCAGAAGACGACGACGAAGCAAGCTTCCAGGAGGTCCAGTTGTAGCCCAACGGGCACGGGCGGTCTGGGGACCTGCATCCGAGGCAGCGGTGAGCTCACGGATGATTGCTATGACATTTTAGCGATAGGCGCTGGAAGTGTATCATCAGGCGGTTCCATCATTGATGTTTATATTTTGTAATCAAGAACCCCAATGCATTGGTAGAGTTCTTCTACTCTGCGTCTTGCGCGAGCTTTTTTATCAGTGGTATTACTGTGTAGTACTACGTTGTCCACAAGGACTGGAGCCTGCAAGCATAGGTTCCGATACGAGTTAACTGGTAATTCACAGGTGACTCGAGGAATCGGTGTGCCAGATTGAACCGCTCATCCTGCAAATATTCTACAAACAGCTCCGAATTTTCAGCACACCCCCACATGCATCTGAAACGATGGCCGTGTGCTGATAAACATTGACATCGTCGCAGTAGCCATACGCAGCTGCCGCAGCCCGCTGAGGAGCGACCACACGGCTCCCGATACTAGACCTATTCCCCTTCCAGTCTACGCACTCAATCCCTGAACCTTCTGTTCTTGTTGTCTCCGAATAGCGTGACTCTGATGCTGGGCAGTGCGTCGGTCTCGAGAATCTTGAGTCGCTCGTCGAAGGTGTTGTTGATGTCGATCTTGCCGCCGGTACCAGTAATGATGACGCCGCCCGATCTGTTACCGTCAGTATCACGCATAGCTTCCGCAGATATCGAGACTCACGAGCCCTCCGGCAGCGGGTCGCTCTCGTCGATGGAGATGACGACGTCCTTGCCCACCTTGCTCTTGTACTCTGATTGCGCGTCTTCAATCGCCTTCTTCACGACATCGTAGTCTGCCTTCCGCGCCTTGACCTGCAGCTTCTCCTCGCTGAGTGCATACGCGCCCTCCAAGATCAGGTTCTTCAGTATGCCCTGGTACTTCGCCTTGTCCTTGGACACCTCGGCCAGCTTCTTGGCCGCGTCGTCGAACAGCCGGTCCAGCAGCTCCTGGCGGGCGGACAGCATGCGTATCCGCGACTTGTTGGCGAGCGTGGAGCGCGTGATCTGCTGCGACATGCTCGCCTGCTTGAACTTCTTCTCGTAGGCGGCGTCGATGGCGGCCGTCTCTTGGCGCACGAGCTTGGACTTCTCGATTGCGAACTCCTCGTCGGCCTTGAGGTGGATCTCGTTGGCCTTCTCCATGGCCTCCTGCTTGATGAAGGCCGTCATCTTGCGGAGCTCGCCCTCGACCTGCCGTCGTGACGCATTAGCAGCGGTTGACGTAGGCGGGGAGCTGTGCAGCGGGTGCGGGCGCCACCGTCAGCCTACCTGGTCGTCGGAGAGGGCGTGTATTTGCGACATGGCGGCGGTGCGGAGAGCGTGGCTCTGGGGACAGTCACGGTGGTGGTGGTGTGTGAATGCGCGGGTGGTGGAGCTGCTGCTGGGGGAGCTTGGGCGGTGGATGTGAAGTCGACAAGGCGCCCGCGATGGCGACTATCGAGCTAGCGCAGCAAGGTACCACCGACTCTGCGGTGCCAGCGACGTTTCGAACACGTCCCACCGCACGTGTAAGACGGTTGCTTTTTCTTTCGACCTGCAACGCGCCCATTTCGCTCTCCTCCGCTGCACCTGCGCGCACCGCATTCCCCCCTCGAGATAGCCAGCCGACATCATCACGCCGCGCATCCCTGCCGCCCGCCCACCATCGGCCGCCCAATCCTCGGTCTCGTGGCCTATCGCCGACTACTACACGGTGACGCACCCGTGGCCATTGTCGTCGCGCTGGACGCATAGCACCCGCCCACGCTTGGTATACGCCTCTATTCACAGCATGCATTCGCGCCCGCGGTAGCACACACCGAGTGCGACCACAGCTTGCGGGGAATAACCATGGTGGAGCTCTCCGCCGGCGGCACCATCGCCGTAAGCCCTCCCGGAACGCGCAGTGGGGTGCACGGTAGACCTCCAGAGTGCTGATGAGCGAGATAGGTTGGCGTGGTTGTTGGCCTCGCGTCCACCTCCATCCAGAGCATCGGCTTGACTCTGCAGCGAAAGTCGCATTTGCTCGAGGAAGAGAAGGACGACGACTATGAGCGGCGGCCTCCCTACAAGCGCCGGCGGTGGCAGGTAGGCTCCAACAGCGAGCATACTGGGAGCACTGTGCTGACTTGTGCAGCTGGGCATGCTGATGTTCGTCGTGGCGAATATAGTGGGCAGCACCATCCAGATCACTACCCTCCCGCTGCCGGTTCTTTCTACCCTGCAAGCTTCCGGCCTCGTCTTCAACTCGATATGCGCCTCCGTCGTACTCAGCGAACCATTTACGCGATATTCCCTGGCCGGCACTGTGCTCGTCGCCGGAGGAGCCCTGCTGATTGGAATATTCGGGGCGATCAGCGAACCTACGCATAACCTGGACCAACTTCTGCGGCTGCTGGGACGCTCGCAGTTTCTCCTGTGGATGTTTGGAACCTTTGCCATAGTTCTAGCCCTCATCATCGCCAACTGGTTCCTGAAGCGTATATATCCCCGGCCCACGCCACGCATGAGACTGGTACGCGGTATCTTTTTTGGGTGCATCAGTGGCATCCTCTCCGCGCATTCTCTCCTTATCGCTAAAAGCGCCGTGGAGCTTTTGGTCCGGACCATCATCGACCGCCATAACCAATTCAACCGTTGGGAATCCTGGATGATCCTCATCAGCCTCGTTGCGTTCGCATTGACCCAGCTATACTACATGCACCGCGGATTGAAGCTATGCAGCACCAGCGTTCTATATCCTCTGATCTTCTGCGTCTACAATGTTATCGCCATAATAGACGGTTTGGTCTACTTCCAGCAATCAGCCAGCTTGTCGAATCTACATGCAGGGCTACTCGCACTGGGAACCGTCGTTCTATTAGCTGGCGTAGTATGTCTAAGTTGGCGTTTGGAGGAGGCTGACGAAGAACCCTCTTCGCCCATCGTCGGACGGCACAAAGGCCACGTACCGATACCACAGACAGCTCTTACGCCTGGCATCGGCCTCGTCCACGGCATATTAGATGAAGAGCCAGCATCTCCAGTTGATCTGGAGGAGCAGCTCCCAGGCCTCCACGGTGCCGTCGACGAGCAAAGAAAGCGCCAAAACATGGACGAGCGAACCCCTCTACTCGCCCGCGCTCCCACCGGGCCCGCCTTCACAGTAGCCCAAACCGCCGATAAGAGACCCTCACCTACCACCAAGCAACCACACAGCCCGAGCGCAAGTCCTTCCACTCCCCGCAGACCAGTGCGAAGACGCAGGATGACCGTCTCCGAAGAGACAAGCGAGATCTGGAAAGAATTGAACGACAGCGACACGCTGCCTTCCCCAATCAGACGCTCGGTAGACCTCGATCGAAGGCCTCGCTCCGGCACCCTCCCCGGGCGTCGGAAGAACGCCTCAGGCTCCTGGCTCGGTCAGATGAGGCGGCGCTCGTGGTTCGACGGCGTGGGCCTGGGCATCCAGCTGGACCGCAGTGTGACCCGAGGAAAGCGGCCCGTCGATATCAATACTGCGCTGCTGGACCATCCGGACCCGGGGGACGAGACGCAGTCCGATACGGATGCGCCGCTGAGCCCGGAAGCGAGGAGGCGCGGACCGTGGGGGTTCGCCGAGAGGAGGAATCAGGAGGGGTTGGGCGATTGGTTGAAGCTGAGGTGGTGGCGGAAGAAGTGGAGAGATGGGGAGGGAGACGAGGAGAGCAGGGCGCGTGATAGAGGGTAATATAAGATACCACTACGTAAGCAATTTGATATGGTAATGAACGTTGGCCATCCATGGAGAATTCACGTCCTGCAGATGTGGTGCAATTGTGCTCGTGGTTGGGCTATTCAATCCATCAGTGAACTTTGCGAGCGGCTCGAAGCCGCCGGGCTATTCAATACCATGTCGAAGACACCCCTGCTGGCCTTCTACTGGTAGTTCCTTTCAAGGTGCCAAGTAGGGACCTCGCAAGAGAAAATGTATCCCGCTACGGGTTTTCTATCGCTATCGAACCCACCCAGCACGCGGTCACCACGTATAGGGAAGCCGTATTCGGCATCAACGCATCGTGTGCGGCCCAGCCATTTCGTCGATGAGGACGCTATCGATCCGGTCCCCACTCGTGGTATCATAATCCCCGCCTTCTCTCCTTCCCATCTATGAACAACGATGTCAAAGCGAGCGACTCACTTCACAAAGGTGTTGACGGGCAGCCTGTATACGTCAATAGTCCAGTACGGCCGCCTCGTGCCCTCCCATTGCTTGCTGCCGTGGAGACCCGCAGGGACCTTGATATCCTCCCACTCGGTATCGAATCCCGCCTCGTGCAGATCGATCTCGGAGACCTAGAAGCCGTTAACCGCCCGAATTAACGTTCCATGAAGGCTTTGTTGGCAACATACCTTCGTATACACGTCGTAGCACACCTGCCTGTCCGCACCGAGTCCATTATACCACCCGAACCGCCCGTCCGGCGCCAACAGCTGAACCACGTACTCGGAGAAGAACTCCTTGAGCGCGGCGTAGTCCTCCGCAAATGTGTCGTAGTAGATCGCATCGAGCACGACGCCCTGCGCCACGAGCTTGGGCAGCACATCCTGCCAGCGGCCCTCGTGGATGATGACATTCGGCTTGTCGTACCACCCCTGCTCCCGCAGCCGCTGGTGTACCTGGGGGTGTCCCTCGACAATGTGATGCTCCGCGGGGCTATGCGTCTGGATCGCTGCGTCCACGATGCCCATCCCGTGCCCCACATTCATGACTTTCAGGCCCGCTCGTGGAATCAGCGTCTGCGCATGACGCTGCATGATGTCCGTCTCCCAGTCCATCATGACCGCGTTGTCGCTCGCGTCGAGCAGGATCCCGGGCTGGTACCGCAGCTGGCTTCGAAGGTACGCCTTGTTGTCCAGCGAGACGTCGTCGAGCACCTGCTCTGCGCCCGCCTCCTCTCCCGAAACCTGCTTCTCTGCAGGCTGCTCCCCCGCGGGCTCCTCTTCGTCGTCCTCGTCCTTGCCCCCGCCCAGGGCTAGCGCTTCCATCTTCGAGAAGAGGAGCTCCGCCCGGACGCCGGCGTCTACCATCATGTCGTAGAGCTTGCGCTGCCCCAGGCGCAGCGCAATGCAGCCGGGCGTCTCGTCCTCCCCGTTCAAATCGTTCCAGATGGCGCCGTTCTGCAGGAGCAATTCCACGGTCCGGACCGCGTCGTCGCCCGCCTCGCTCCCATCTTTTGCGTCGCCACACGATAGAATGGCGGCGTGGAGGGGCGAGGTGGCGGCAGTCGCAGTGGGGTCCTGCACGTTTGCGGAGGCGTGCTTGAGCAGGAGTTGCAGGGCGGGGACGTCGTGCCGCGCGGCGGCGGAGATGAGGCGTTGGGCGAGGAGGATGTCATCGTCGGAGGGCGGGGCTGCCATTGTGAAGCTATGGGGTTGTTTGTTTGCGATGAGGGGTGGGAGTTTCTGGTGTGGGGTAGAAAGATTTTTGCAGGGGTGCGAGATAAGATAAGCGAGGGTAGTGTTCACTGTTGCTGCCGGATTGGGCGAGGGTCTGCTGGATGTCATGTACGGAGGCCGAGGGGAAGAAGTGATGTTTTGTAGCGCGGTGCGGTGCAAAGGAATTTGTTTTTGCGGCTTCAGTCACTATGATATGAAAGCTGGTATCGGTTTAAAGTCGGAATTCATTGAGATGTCTTCATATGGGGCCAGCTAACGGCTTGAAGAAGCATACATTGTCAAGTCCGAGTAAGTCTAAAAGCCACCAATTAGTAGAGCCGGAGTGTGACTTCTATCATATTGTTTGAGTCCTCTACCGCCGATGATTTATCTCTCTACTGTCCGTAGAGCTTTCCACTCAACCCAGCCTTGATGGACTCCTCGAAGTCTTCCTTCTCCAGACCCAGCTTATCATTCCACAACCCCAAGGGCCTGTGATCGGAAAGCCCTGCTTCTTCAAAACAAGCGGCCTGGATCATTGGATAGATGCCCGTGAAATCACTTGCTTGAATTTTCTTGAGCCCATCTGCACGCAGGTCTTTGGACGACACATTTTCCACTTTCCACTTCTCGCCCGTGATCTTCTCCGCCCGCTCTAGGAGTTCCATCTGCGACGTCTCAAATGATGACACGTAGACGTACTGGTTCTTCGTTTCCTCGGCACGCTCCAGGACCTTGACAACAGCGAGGCCGACCTGGCGGAGGTTGGTCGCGGAGAAGGTAGTTTTACCCCCGTCGACGAGCATAGCCGTCTTGGTCTGGGCATGTAAGCCGAGGAACCCGACCTTGAGGCCCCAATCTAGAGAGCGCCACGTTAGCATACGTGCCCTACGTTGTAGAGAGCGTGTGCTTACCAAAGAACGGGCCCGTGACGATAGCAGTCCGGCTGATCTCCTTCCCCTTGCTCTTAAGATACTCCTGGATATCGACCTTGCCTTGGTAAAAGGGGACAGCTCCAACGGTCCTAGGGTCCGCGGTGTTACTGCCAAACTCCGAGGGAATGTAGCGCTTGACGCCTGCGGCGATGGCGGCGTCGATGAGCTGTTTTTGAGCCTCTAAGGAATTTGACGCTACGGTTGAGACGATCGCGTCTTGGCCTTCAAAAGCAGACTTGAGGGAGTCGAACGAGTCGTAGTCGGCGCGGATTACTTTGACATTTTCAGGGAACTTTGTGTTAGAGCCCTGGCGACTCAGGACCGTGACATTGAAGGATGAGTGATTGAGGAGGGCATCCAAGATCGTAGGGCCGAGATTGCCCCCGGCCTGTCTAAGTCAGTACCAGGAGGTAAACAGAGTTGCTCGCTGCGAAGAGCACAAGGAGGATGTGGTGCTGTGAGTGAGCTTACGCCAATGATAAGAACGTTCTTGATGGACATTTTGGACGTTAAGTTTTCTCGTTGGATGAGAAGAAATGCGGTTTTGCAGAGGAGGAGCGTGCGAACGGGGAAGTTGTTGGAGGCGGCTGCTGTTGCTGTTGCTCATGGGGGAGCCGATTGTGCCTTTTTATACCCCACTTGTGTGATTTGAGTGTATATATCATCGGGATGTGCAATCAGGCAACACTTTGCGAAGCCCCGCAGGAACATGCGATGCGAAGCTAGGGATAATGCTGAGAAATGCTCGTCGCGTGTTCAGAGAGAAGGATCTGGTGCGATTTCTCAGATTTGCCTAACAAACAAGGCTCCAGCGGAGGAATTTCCCGCCGCCAAAGACTAGCCGAATAAGGTAGTCGATTGCAAAGATGAGATTGGCTCGAAGGGCCGATGACTAGTGTAAGGACCCTATAGAACTAAGGCAGGTACCGAATGAAAAGCCTACTCTATGTTACAAGTCATGAAACCCCCAATTTGTCAGTCCAGGAGCATGGGTGAGGAGGTGTGCTTTTCTGTGCGTGATCAATTCGGCTTAGCGCATTACCAAGGCCGCGCGGAAAACCTCCGCTGTTCACTTCAACACCCCCAGCCATATTCATGATTACTATACTGTATCCACAGTATGAAACTCCTTGATTTATCGCATTATGGATTTGTAAGGCGAAGCGCTCGATCTATGTGCGACAGCTCCGCCTTCTCCGCCCATTATTCAATACCTAGGTAGCCCGGGTTACGAACTGGCTCTCATCAAACGCAAGCCTTATACAAAGCTTCGATCGAAAATACGCAGATAAAGCTTGGTATCCAGATCAAGTGCATCTTTTCGCACGGCGAAACAAGCATTTAGGTGACAGGCTTTCATTTACATTACTTTACACGAACGCTCGACTTTGCTTTCACTTTCATTCATCGTCATCGATATTCAGCCTCTTCTCTATAATCCCCCATTTCTCCAGCTGAATCAACAGCTCCAAAGGGTCTTCGCCGTTCCATGCGCTGATTTCCCATTCTTGCTTATCGCATCGCAATCCTTGGTCAAATACGCCTGGGATCTCCTCAATGGTCCAGACGATACGCCGACCTGCGGCGTTGAGCTCACGGATATACTCGCTGACTTTGCTCAGTGCGTCAGTGGTGTTTCTGTGTCGAATCTTGGTCCACGGCCTGAGGAAGCTCGGAAGGCACTCATAGCATGAGGGCTGGGTATTCCGTCGAATGTCTTCGATATTGCTAATAATGGCGTTGTATTTCTCCCGGGTGAGACCAAGCTCATCCATCTCGGGAGTATGCGGCGGGTAGATCGCATGGCGAAAGCCGAACCTCACGATGCGTAGCCTAGATCCGCCGTTCTCGATCGTCTTGCGGCACTCCAACCGTCGATTGTGCTCGTAGTGCTTCCTGTTTACGCTTCCGGTGGATTTCTCCGTTGAGCCCATGCCGAGAAGACACAGCATGACCGACTCCCTTGAAGGAGGAGACACGTACTCCAGACGCTTGTTGATGAACGGGTTGTTTTCTGTTTCGATCATGTACTTGGCGTAGGAAGTACACTGCGTCCGCGAGTTTATATTCGCTCGTATCCACGCTCGGAAATATGGATCTACGCCGTAGCGGTCTGCATTGCCGTTCATCCGTTCTCGCTTCGCTGAAGGGATGGCGTTGGGCCACAGAGGCCAAGGTCTCGTTCGATCACGAAGCTGGAGCTGTTGATGATGGTGTAGATGCGAATTGCTCAGCAGTATTGAATGAGGCGACACACTTCTTCGCTTCATGTTCGGCTGGGGACGTGCGACGCTGCACTCTTCCGACTTGGCGACGGCAAATGGATCAATGAATGACAGCCGTGTAGTGGGCCCCGGGTCATTCGGTATTTCCGACTGCGTGGGGGAGTCGAGGGGGGCATGGAGAATTTGGACGTGCGATTCAGAGATGCGGTTGGGTACAAAGAGTGAGTAGGAATTAACGCAGACCATCACTGGGAGGTTTCTCTTCCGCCAGGCACATGTTATTTCCTCCAAGAGCCTGTCCAGATTTTCTGCTTGCTGCTTGGCCATCTGATATTGGCTCTCTGACTCCGCCACCGAGACACTTCTACTCACGGGCGATGTTGATTGTCCGCGCTCGGCGTGATCCGAAGCATCGTCCTCACTGGAGCCCTTCCGCCTTTCCAACTGCCACCACGAAGCAGCACGCCATTTCTTCTTTGGCTCATTCGGAACATGATCAAGATAGTTTGCCAATGCGCTCAGCAACCGCGAATAGTCCTGGTAGGAAATTCCATGATCGGCCAGTGCTGTGCTGTATTCTGTTGGTTCGCATAGTCTCCAGTGTGACACAAAATGAGCTCTCGGGTGCTCGCATTGGTTACGGTTGCAGACCCCAGGTATGACCATACCAATCGAATCGATGAAATGTTTCTCTGGTTGTTCGGGCAGTTTCTGAAACTCCGAAGGATGAATAGGCAGTCGTGTGGCTCCAGGCACACTGATGGAAGACCATAAACGCGTCAATAGCGATGGGCGTCTCGTCGAAGGTTCGCTATCCTGGGCCTTGAGCTCCGGATGTACATCTACTGAAATGGTAGTAGAAGTAAAAGAGGACGCTATGCTTGGCCGACTTGGCCTTGAGCTCCCAAACGGCGAAGAAGGTCTCGAAGAGGCCGGTGAATGGTGATATGTGCTGGAGGAGTGAGGACGACGAAGATGTGTATGTTCCAGCACAGTACCGAGGAATGCGGGCTCAATGATTGTATCCCGAGACTCTGCGCTTGAAGTATCTATCCTCCCCGGATCAGCTGTTAGATCCGGGACCCTCGTCGGTGTCGGATCAGAGCGAGTGTGCGCGATCAAGGGTCTATCCACATTCAATTCCCCCGGTGCACTTGGTATCTCCATGCCGCTAGTGTGGACTTCGCCTCTCCGCATCGTCATCATGAAACACACATTCTTGTCCTCGACGAGTTGTATGTATTTTGAATGTTTGTGCGGATCTGATCAATACTCCTGTGGTGTAACGGTACTCACCTACGGTGCAACTCGACAGGTATCCACCTCATCTGCACCACATTCTACTTTAAACGCGCGCTACATGTTTAAACTCCCCTTTCCAAACACTTTACTCGCTCAATTCGGTGTACATCCTATTGATCCAAGCTGCTGGGACCTCGAACCTTGGTATCGCCCATCTGACTAAGACTGGGGCAGTAAAGTTTGCATCTAACCCGTAGTACTCGCGCCATGTTATTTCAAAGCCCGGTAAAAGGACAAAGACGTGGATGTGGATGACGCTCTCACTTCCGTCACATAAATGCGCATTGGGTTAAGTCACGTTACACATGAACCGATACCCGCCCGCTTAACAGCTCGCCGAAGCCAAGGCGGGATATCGCGCTCTAGACCAGATGGAGTTTCCGGGGGTGTGGTTCCTGTCGGCGAGCGTGGCTTGAGCAGGCGGTCTCCATTGACAACCAAGATTTGCGTGGGCCTGGGCGGGGCAGTAGGATCTGGGACGCATGTAGCTTCACGCAGGACGCAGGGACCGTTCAGACTTCACGCGCATCGTAGCGACTAAGACACCGCCCTCCTTCGGCGTCTCCGCCCTGGGTCTCTGAAAGAAAAGCACCACGTGTCGTACACGGAGCTTCAACAAATCCGATGCACTGTTAGCAAGATACCATGAACGCCTCGTGCGCTTGGGGCACCGGAACCCGCCGGCCAATGCATCGTGGCGACCATCTCAGTTCGATGAGCTACCTAGGTATGCTAGGCAAAATCTTTGCTTGAGCCTAATCTCATGGGACCCCATTGTCCCCACGAAGCTGCTATCTCGCGCGCGCTTTTGTGACGTTAGTAAAGTTTCAATGAGATGCTTGACTTTCGCTTTTCCTAGAACTCCTGCGTTAGTCGACCGTCGAGTGTTAGCTTCATCGTTAATTTTCATCACGAGAATTTGTGGACACTAAAGTGATGAAAGCATATCATTACGATGTATGTCTCGCGACCTTGTGAGAGACGTCAGCAATGTTGACTATGGGTTTCTACGCAAGCAATGGGTTCTAACAAGTTCAAATTAGGCACGATTGTAGACAAATTCCTGTGCATTTAACGAAAAACCTAACAATATAGAATAAGATTCCAATATACTGTCCCCCGCATACAATATGAATTAGGATACAAATAATCTTAAGAATCAGATATACCATGGCTCTCAACCTGTCCAGCAGGCTGTTCTTCAGGTATAGTGACCAATCGTGGCTGAACCCTACGAATAACACTTGGTCGCGCTTGCTTGATGATCGCAGGAGTGGTAACCAGTCGTGGCTGCACCCTACGAATAAAACTTGATCGCGCTCGATTGATTATCACCGGACTGCTGGTTTGGGAGTTGGGCTTCCCCAAAGCCATCGCCATCCTTCGATCACGCTTCGCCTGCTTCGCTTGAAGCTCCATCCTTAGTTGCATGCACCTGAAGCGCTCCCGCAGTTCCCGGTCCTCGTCGACCCACGCGAAGATCGCAGCGGTTTCAGCGAGCAGGCTTTCCAACCCAGCGTCCACGGACGTGCGGCCGTGGAAACTGGTCTCCATCTCAGCCATCTGCTCACGTTCAATAACCAGCTGTTTCAACATTCCAGCGATGAATGGCTCTGTGAAGGGATAGTGGCGTAGCGACCAGATGCTCTTGGCTTCTTCGAGGTGCAAGCCTTCGCCGATTTCGGCGTGGATTGCTTTCCCTAAGGGTAGTAAATTCTGACTGTCAGGGTTGTTACCTAGAAACGCAAGAGCCTGGTAGATCTCTATGAACTCGACAAGGTTGCTGTACATGCCTTGGTACTTCGCATCATCGGCTTCGCGCCAGCGCAAAGCTTGTACCAGCCCGTTGTAACTTACAGAGGCAGCGGGAAGGAGAGCTACGGTGGGAAATAAAGGGTCAATGTAAATGTGTAGTGTGGGCAAAAGCTCTGTGAGCTGTTCAGGCGTCAGTGTCGTCGTTATCGGCTCATGGTCGGGGATGACTAACATCGGGGAAGTGATCCGCCCAGGAGAGGTAGTAGCATCGGGAACCCCTGGTGAAGGAGGGTTAACGAACACGGCCGGCGGGTTCGATCGCAGGACCTGGGGAGGGCTGGATGAAACGGAAGGCATGACGGAAAGGTTTGAATCCAGATCTGAGGGGACACGAACAGATGAGCCAGAGATGTGTGCTTCCTGAGCACAGAAAAGAAGGGGCGTCTTGCTGGGGCCGGCCTGGTGTGCTCTCAATTTCAACGCGGGGACACGAGAATATGTACGAACAAGGACAGCATTGTGGAGAGCCAGACACGTAAACAAAGTGATAATAACCATGTATACAAGGACACTGTTACTACACAATGATGTGATGTAAGAACAAGCTCTATGTCTATTCCGGGGCACGATTTGATTAGGAATCGCTGCACAATGTCGGCCCGGCGGGTCTTCACCATTCTGAATAACAATGAACACCGCATTAGTTCTTTTGATAGTCATGCAGAGTCGAGCCTGTCCATTGCAGAAGATACGTGTGAACTGGCGTTGAGCTTTCGCCTGCAGCTTAATAATATTGAGAATTTTGATAGACCAGAATGTCATTCTTCTCCAATAGTTACGCAGTTCGAGAGGAGCCGTTCTCTTCCCGGGGTTACAGGTAAGATGATCCGCTATAGCTTCTCTCTTCCCAACCTGACCCATAACGACTCCGCCTTCACGAGCGGCGTTCCCTTCCCATCTTTCATAACCGCGTCAATCCTCATCTTGTTGCCCGTCCGCTCCGCCATCGTACACTCCACGCCTACAACACCCGGACACAGCACCGGCTTCAAGAACTTGAAGCTGACCTGAGCCGTGACAAAGGCGCCCTTTATCATGGATCGCAACATCTCCGCGTCGTTGATCCCATCTGTACTCCATGTGGTATCTGTAACTTCAACCCACCCGTACGGATCCAACCCCCGCTGCCTCTCTCTGAACCGCGATCGTCATATTGCCCAGCGCTTCGTCAACCATGCACATCACGGCACTACCGTGGCAGATGCATTGATAGCAGGTGAGACCCATTCCGAATTTGAACAGCGATATTGATCCGGTGACGGCGGCGGAGCCCGGCGAAGGTTTCTGGGCGAGCTCGGCCTATTGCTGGATGCAGTCGTCTCGTTGCAGGACCACTGCGCAATAGCGATCGTAGGCGGAGTCGGGCGCTCGCGGCTTGAGGGTTCGGCGGCGGGGGTAGACGAGCCAATCTGGATGATCGAAATAGGGCGTCGCCCAGGTAAGCGGTGCGAAAACCTCGCGGAATTCGTTGTTGGCGTTCATCCTTCATAGAGTGATGAGATCGCATTGCGCGGAGGGCTTCAAGTGCCTGGTGGCGCGCAGCACGTACGGTTCCGCGCACGATGGGAAGAAAGGAAGAGCCGACGTGCTCTAAAGCTAATCGAATACATTGCGGTGCTATCCTCTAATAACAGAGAAGTCGTGTTGACGGACTGATGCTGGGCACCGCATCAGCCGTAGAAAGGTTGTTGCCAGAGTGGGTCGTAGCTTCGCGGGCCTCGGCCTGCTTTCAGAAATGTTCCACACCATTATACTATAGTAGAGGCCATGTTTGCCCATAACAGAATATGGACCCCAAACACCCAAATGTTTATGCGCCTTTGTGGCACAGTAGCTGATTACGATGCAAGTGTTTGTTTACTTCGTATTCGTTGATTTAGTCGGGAGGACCACTCCCCCTATGCGCTCGCAACAGCAAAGCCGATGAAGGCTGCCTTCAAAGACCGTGGCGAAAAGATCTCCCATCAGCGCTCCGCTGCCTGATAATATTCAGGCAGTCACCCAGTCGCACGCCTCCATTTCCAGGCTTCTTCGCGCGAAAGCACGTGGTAGCGTGGTCGTTGCCTGGCCAGCTCCTTTCGTCTAATACATGGCTGACGGGCGGCGAGAGAGCCCTACAAAAGCCCGCGACAGCGCTCCTCACCTCCAGACCATTTCCCTCATCTCACTCCGTTTCAATTAGTCGCGCTCTTTGTGGTCTAGCTTCTCCTGCCACTTTCTGCTTTGTTCCGCGTTCTGTTTCATTCCATTTGAGTATATGCAACAGCAGAGATGGCCCCCAAAACAGCCGCACCTCCCATCTCCGTCAGACCTGACGCGCTTTCTGGGAAGAAATGCATCGTAACCGGCGATATCGAAGGTTTCAAGCGCAAAGAGGCCGAACAAGTCCTCATCAACGCAGGTGCGACGATTGAGAAGAGCTTGAACAAAAAGGTCAGCCTTGTTATCCTGGGTGCAGATGCCGGACCCAAGAAGTTGGAGAAAATCGAAGAGCTTGGTATTGAGACGAGAGAGTGGGATGACCTAATTGAAGAGATCAAGGGAGAAGGCGGTGCTGCTCCGGCCGATGACGATGAGGGTGATGAGGACGGGAACGAAGAGATGGAAGAGCCAGAGGAGGTGAGACAACAGTCTGCACAATTAAGCCCAAACTCTCAGCTTTCGCTTCGACTACAACTCGCTCGATCTAACGTCCTGACAGAAGCCCGCGCCAAAGAAGAAAGCAGCCCCCAAAGCCAAAGCCAACTCCAAGGCCAAAGCCGACCCAGCCCCAGCCCCAGCCGCTGAGCCCACCGCAAGCGGCTCTGGCGACGACTTCCTCGCTGGCAAACACGTAATCGTCACCGGAACCATCCCGGGCCACGATCGCAAGGACGCGCAAGCCATCTTGGAGAAGGCAGGCGCAATATTCGAGAAGAGCCTCAACAAGAAAGTCGAACTTGTTGTCCTCGGCCTCAAGCCAGGCCCCGATAAACTTGCAAAAATTGAGGAGCTTGGTGCCGAAACCATCGAATGGGCCGAAGTCGCGAAGAAGCTTGGCCTCGAGCTCCACCCAGAGAAGAAAGTCGCCAATGTCGAGGGTGGCGACGCGCCGGACTCCATCGACGGGAAGACGCTCTTGATCACGGGCGAAATCGACGGGCTCACGCGTTCAGCCGCGCAGAAGTTGCTCCAGGGTGCAGGCGCGAAATTCGCAAAGACGCTGAACAAATCCGTTGAGCTTGTTGTTCTCGGAGCGAACGCGGGCCCCGACAAGTTGAACAAAATTGCGGACCAAGGTATCCCGACTGTCAATTGGTCGGATCTCATCGAGAAGCTGGGAATCGATGCGGAGGCCAGCCAGCCGCCTAAGAAGAAGGCGAAGAAAAACTGAGGATGTCCCTCGTCGCGTTCGCAGTTCTTAATGCTGTTTATTTGGTTGCGAACCATCAGTACATATCTTAATGCGATTTCCTAGGCACACTTTTTTGAGAGAGGAAGCTTCCTTTTGTATTCGACATGCTAAAAGTGGATAAATCGTTCATGGGGGCAGTATACCATAGCTGATTTCGCACTTATCGTACATTTTCACCCTGCTGACCATTCTTCTGGCTTTGAGGTGAACACACATTCAATTAACGTACCATGCTCCCTTCAAGCTCTTGGGATCGACTCTCGTTCGCTTCTCGCGTATCATCTTTGCCCCATTCCACCACCTATCCCACCTCTCTAGGCGGTGATACACGTACACGAGGCAACCGTGCTAGTAGAAGTTATAGATTTAATAAAATATTATATTAAGGTTGTAGCCTGGGGGTGCGAACCATAGTTAACGGCGAAGACGGGCACAAGGAGACACAGATTCTTCGCCCGTCCACCATTCTCACACTCATCCACACTCATCCTCTGCCTCCATTTCCACCTATCCCTCGCCGGCGTTGCGGATAGCCCACCGTAAGCCACGCAGCATGCAGCACGCAGGTTGCTAACCCAGGGTCCGCTCCAACAGTAACAGGTGAGGTCCAGCTCCTAGTTGAATGTTTCCTTAGGAGCAGTACCGATTGTGGCTGCGTAGATTCGGGATGAAAGCGAACAAAGAAGCTTGCCGCGCGGTCCAGCCACCGCCACGTACCTTTGCAAGGTGCAGCGAGCGGTCATAATCCGGCATGCGGGGTAGCTCTGAGTTGCTTAAATGGGTAGTCGGTAGCTGTGAGATTGTGCAAATACTTCACGAGAACCGAAGGACAGGACTCGGTGCCAAGTGGTGTGCTCAGCTTCCGTCTTGCCCTACTGGCATAATATGCGGTACGGTGCATAGGTTGGCAGACGACGGTAGGCGTCAGAATTGATCTGCACTATTCAATGACATTATGTACATCGATAGATATAACTATATACATTACAGGTATCATAAGCCTAACGTCCTTCCAACTAACATCAGTTTTCCGACATTACAAGACTACGTGCACGGTCATACCCATGCTGGGCGTCCCCCGAGCCGACATAACAAAGAGATAGTAGAAACCCGGGAGCAAGATCCCCGAGTCGGCGGGCAGGCGCACGGTGACGCTGTTGCCCCGACGCGTCACGTTATTCAAAGGAACGCGTCGTTGGTCAGAATTCACGGAGTGCGTCACGGTCCCCATGCGAATGAGTGAGGCAGACGCAAACTCCGTCGCGGTGAACGTGAGTGTACTTCCCACCTTGACCGGCCGCTGCGGCAGGTTGGAGATCACCGGACGAGTCGCATATGTGCCGTCCGCGTTGAACAGGAACGGCGGCTCGAAGTATTCGCCGTCGGCGTGGTCGACGGTCTTGTCGCAGCGGGCTGTTGAGCCCTTGATCCTCGCCACGTAGCAGAGACCGCCACCGCCGATGAAGACGCGGGAGTCGGGGAGGAGGATAGAAACGGAGTGGTAGTTGCGAGGCACCGCATAGGGTGCGAGCTGGGTCCATTTTTTCGTCTTGGGGTCAAACAATTCGGGGATGAGGATGCCGTCGGTGTTAGTGAAAACGAGCGATCTTCGTTGTCCACCGGTCACAAGCACGGTGCCGTCGGGAAGCACGACAGCGTTGGCGAAGCCACGGGGGAACGCCAGGTCAGACACACGTTCGACGGCTGATGGCTTGTAAGGCTCTCCGATGGTCGTGATGTGCGCTTTCGTCGTTGCGTCGCTCGCAGTGTAATCTTGAGCTCCGGCAGCGCTCAAGATCTTGCCTGCGACAGCATCATACATCACCCAAATGCCGCACATCGTGTCCTGATTGTCGCGAGTGGCAGCTTTCGTGATGGATCCGCGGCCTGTCGTGCTGAACCAGTGCTGGTCTTTACCAGGCCCTGCTTGAAAGACACTTCCCTTCTTCCACCCGAACAGCCACGCGTGGTTATCCTCTCGCCAGATCCCCTCATGGTCTTTGGTGAGTATCGGCTTCGCGTCTGCACCTGGAAGATAAGTCCAACTCTGTGTCTTCGGGTCGTACACCTCGCCGTTCTTGGCCTCTCGACGACCAGAGTATGCACCGCCTATCGTGAAGACCCGGCCGTCTGATAGAATTGTCGAGGTCTGGTATCCACGCGCCACCTTCATGTTGGCAGCCCTCGTGAAGCTGTTAGTGGCCGGGTCGTATATGCTGACGGCTTCTGCGTCAGATCCACCTTGCACCAGTATGCGTCCGTCTTCAAGTTGGGAAATGGCCGGACAGAACATGTCGTGGTGGGTATTGGAAACCTCGCGCGCTGAGACCTTGCCAGTGACGAAGTTCAGATCGCCGAACTGCGTTAACCCGGACGGACCTCCGAACGCATCTGTTCCCCATGAAGAAAAGAACATGAGTCGATCGGCTTGTGGAAACTGCGGAACGACGTATGCTGCTACTGGTATGAGCGGTAGTCGGACAAGGTCGGACCATCTGCCCATTTGCGCGGGCTTAACATCTCGAGGCAATGTAATAGTTGTGAACTGCGCATTCTTGACCCAGAACAGCGAAGTGGCAGGCTCGACTCCTTTGACGTGACAGACGTTGTTCTTGTTGTCGAAGACAGCCTTGGCGCATCCGTTTGTAGTAGCGCAAAGATCAGCGCATGCGTTGACAGTGGTCACTTGCTTGATGACCTTTGCACTTGCTCCAACGTAATCCGTCCCACGGCAAACATTATAGACTGACCCACGGGAGGTTCGGTATTCGGTTTGTGGGAAAGGACATCGCGCGAGGAAAGCACCTACACATAGTCAGCAAAACAGTGTCTCTCCGTAGGGCTTATTCGGTTGTCACGCTGTACGCACCTTCAGCGAGCTCGACGGTATTGATTCGAATTGTATCAAAACTGTCATCGGCTTCCCATGGCATTCTTGCTCCGTTATTCGCGTCTTTTACATGGCAGATTTTCTCTTTCTTGTTGTACACTGCTTTTTGGCAGCGGGTGTCGTTCGCGCAGATTCTTGCGCAGGCATCCGTAGAGGCTACATCTCGGACTAATTGTAGGCTCCTGCCACCAAACCTATAGTCAGTATTTGGACAGATCAGATAGTTTGGTCCATTTCCGGAACTCCAAGTTCTCTCCGTGACAGGACAAGCGGTCAATGCAGCGGAAACCGGTTGCAGCGACAGGCCAACAATAGCGAGAGTGGTAGCAAGGTAGTTCATGGCGAACGAAAAACGATTGTATGAATATGCGTCTGTCTCGACCGACATAAAAATTAAAGATTAAAAATAAAGAGCGATTGTGCTTTTTAGTGATGAGACAAAAGTGAACGAAAGTACATCTCAAGTGATCCAAGAGAAGGACGGAGGTAGGAAGGGATCCCCTATACCGTCAGCGAAACTTCCCATCGAGCACTTATATCTTGTCTTCTATCTAAAGTGCAGATAGTGCGTGACAACCTTGGAAGCCAAGTCCGGATCTAAGCGAGTCGCCCCGTCCAATAGTTCCGTCAGCGGGCTAAGTCCCAGTGCACGTTTCAGCGCTACCGTTACGGTTGGACCAATAATCCGGGCACAGGCTCAGCAATCTTTCCACAAGTCGAGTCGCACACCGGCAAAGCGCTCACCGCGTTCCCTGATAGTGTTCTTGGAGGCTATTTTTTGCGACTTTCACATTTGTATCCTTCCATTGCTAGAGCGGATTATATTGGAGAAAGCTGTCGCTGTACAGGAGTTAACGATCGATACGTAGTACACGGACGCTCTAACCTAGGTAGCATTTGGTATAACCGCAAATCCTGGCCGGCGCCGAGAAAGCCAAGCGTCCACGTACCCGATAAGGGTGCGATGCTAGATGTGGTGCATGAATGATCAGAGTTGCCGCCACTTAATTAAGAAACTTATAATTTTCTTATAATCAAAAACGTGGCGCCCGGGTTCCCTTTCCGCGGGTACACGTGAAAGGGGGGCGGCACGGCACCATGGAAACATTCGCACCCGACGTGACCGGATATATGTAGCGTTCAATTGTAAAATATTCAGCATGAAGCCAACGCGTTTTGTTCTCGACTTATCCCGTGGCTTCAAGAAGCGCGCGAGGACAAAACAACTGATCCAGCATGAAGCCAACCGGAGCAGTAAAAGAGGAAGCGACTCTCCAGCAATCACTACGAACCGCATCGCACCAAGCACACAGCCGAGCAGAGTAAAGCCCATTCTAGCTACCTACTAATACCTATAGCGCTGAAAAGAAGGTACCACACACCACAATTAACCCCCCTGCCCATCCTGCGCGCACGCCGAACCGCACTTCATCAGCATCCAGGCCTGCACTCCCTTCGCCAATTATCCATGCGGCCGGTTGCGCCAGGGGCCCATTCCACCCTCTCCAATGCTGCATCTTTTCGCTCTGCCACCCAAACCTTCAATATACTCATACAGCGAGAACACACCGGCCAGCCCCCGTCCAACCCAATGCAGCGTATCTCCATACCATGAATCCCCAATGCCTGTTCCGTGTAAAAGACGCCTTGCAATGCTGAATTATGTCCATATTCGTGGAAACGTGAGATGTACAATCTGCAAGGAATATATATCCGATCGAGGCGGCATTTAGGCGAAACCGAAGTATTCGCCACCGGCCGTCATGGCTGTATAGAGAGCCTTCCTGAGAGATTCGTAATCGTCGTACTCGGGCAGGTCCAGTTCTAGCACAGAGTTAGCACACGGTGTAGCTACTATGTGTGAGAAACTTACGGTTGAAGCAGGTGTGGCTAGACGGCAGACGGTCTTTGCTGCCATAGTCCCGATGAATGTTGAACTTCGAGAAGCCGTTCATGCCTTCGAGTTCCTTGAAACCATTAAGGGGCACCTTGCTCGTGCCGGTAACGAACTGGAGCAGCTTGGCTTGCTCTTCCTTGTCAAAGCTTCGGACAGCTCGCCAGAACCAGTGGATCTGAGGTGAGTTCGGAGTATAGTTCGAATACTCGGTGTTGGCCTTCCAGTCTTCTACGTTGATATCAGGGAGACCAGAAATGAGTAGCTCAAGCTCCTGCTCGCTGAAGATGGAGACTAGCTCAGCCGGAATGATGTCATGGAAACCCTTCAGGAAGTGTTCAAGTTGTTCTTTGACCGCACCGGTCAAGCGGTACTCAGTCACCAAGCGGACATACTCATGCTTGTTCTCTTCTGTAAGGGGGATGTTGCGGCCGTTCTCGATAAGATCCACAACCTCTGTCTCTCCGAAGCGTTCGATCTCCACAGAGAAGGTCTCAGGAATGACATCAGTAGGGTCATTGTTGAGGATCCACACAAGAGACTTGTAGTATTCCTCATCCAGAGATTCCATGTCCTTGACGTTTACTGGCCGGCTCAGAATTCGTTTATAGACTGCTCGGCTGAAATGGCAGTCAAGCACACGACCTTCGTAAAGAGCTTTGCCAATAACGCGCCCAATGAACTTGAAGAACATCAGATGCTCCGGATTGATACCGCTTAGACGATTCGGATGGAATGTTGTGCGATCGGATGCCACTGGTATGAAGAGCGCATAGTCTGGATTGAACATTTGTCGGGCGATGACCTGGAACCATTCACGGGTCACACCACCAGCGTCCACACCTTCCTCTCCATGGAAGCGAATGCTAAGCTTACCATACTTCATTTCGTCCGCAGTCTTGAAATACAACGACTTGAAACTATCCAGGAAGACTTGGTCGCGACGGACGGCGAGTTGAAGCGGCGGATGTTGTTGACGATCGGTGGTGCGAGCGTGTAGCTTGCGAGTGAAGTAGTTACGCTTGTTGTCGAACTCCAGGACCTTGGAGTTTTTGACTAGGAGAGAGAAGGTTCCGCTCATAAGTTTAGGGTTCTGCCGCACAAGGTCGTTCAGGATCTTGCGATGATCCTCGGTAAAGTTGAAGAATAGATTCTCCATCTTGCTCTCGGGAGGCGGACTGGAGACAGCAAAGTCTTTCGCCACTAGTTTGCTGAAGGGGGCATCCTTGAGATTAGTGTTCTTGCATACGACCATGAGCGATTCAATAAGCGGTAGCAAGGTGGTGGCGATGTTAAGCATGTTGCCCCGCTGACGGATGACAGTCAAGCAGTCACTGAGTTTGTTCCACAAGGGGGCAAATGCGGCATCCTCGTACAACGACATGAGTATATCATGCTTCTGTGCTGGCTCAAGTGCTTCCGCACCGCTCTGTTCCTTGTTGTCGCGCGTGGGATCGAACAGGTAGTCCAATGCCGTAAGGGCCCTGAGCAGCTTGGTCTGATCAGAGCTCGCGGGCGAAAACTTCGATAGAGCTAAGCCTTGGACATCAGTCGGTGAGGCTGCGTTATTGACTTGACTAGTCAGATCATCAAGATCGCGAAGGATAGCTCGAGCCAACTCCTGTGCGATACCAAGAAGCTCTTGACCAAATACCTCCTTCGCTCCAGGAATAGGCGAAAGATTGCTAATGACGCTCAATGTCTCCTGGAAGACTTTGGCACTACATTCTCGAGCAGCCAGAATCTTTGCAACAAGCCGCAGGTTGTTCTCGGGAATTTCAGGCGGAACAAGGCTTCTATGTTTCTTCTTTTCTTCCTCAGTTTTCGAGGCTTCAGGCTTTGAAGAGCCGGCCTCGCCTTCAGTAGCTGCTCCGGCTGCAGCCTCGTCCCCGGGGGCGGTCGACATCTCTACGTCCTCGCTTTGCTGTTGTCCAGTTGCAGACTGCTCGGCACTTGGGACAGGTCCGGGGGCCGTAGAAGCTTCATCAGTATTTACCGACTCGTCTTTCTTTTCGGCTTCATCTTGCGCCTTCTCCCTTTTCAGATGCTGGAGTGGAACGGTGATGATGCGAAGTAGTGTGGTAAGCTGTTCCATGATGGACGAGCTCTCGATAATCAGTTTTCTATCCAACAAGCTGAGAAGGGCGTTGATTGGGTATTTGGTAGCCTTGGTTTCTTTCGCTTTACCCTTGCGGTTGGCTCGGTTCTTGAAGCCCACCCCTGTTTCATGCTCGGTGAGGAAGAATGTCCACACCGCGGGATTCTTTTCTGTTAGTTGAGTAAGTGTGTTCAAGCACTGCTGAACCACCATGAGCGGTGAGACGTCGGAGTTGATGGAAAAGGCACCGTTCTTGCGTGACAACTTTGGAGTCTTATCGCTAGGAGGCTGCTGGGACTGTTTCGCACGAAGCGACAGCTGGGCAAAGCTACGCTCAACAGCATTCACATCAGCACTACCGTCCTGCAAGATCGAGAGGAGAATGCTGATAACCTCGGCGCGATTCTGGCGATTCTCACATACGTAACGGAGAATCTGGGTCAGGCTGGCCTTTGCGCTTCCTTGCTGAGGAATGAACATGAGACGGAGCAAAGTTGCTACACCAGCTTTGTCAAGCATCTGCGCGCATGGGCGAGCTTTGCGCTTCTGGAACTGGATGTCTCGTACAGCCCCGCGGTCCCCGCTCCGGCGGAAGCCTGAAGGAAGGTAGTCGAACTGGTTCAGACGACGATCGGCGCCATATGAACGTGCTTCCGCTGAAATCTCAGGCGGCAACTGTCGTAGGACATCATCGTCCTGGTCCATAAGAACGGCTTGTCGCAAAGCAGGATCAAGCGATGCTAAGAAGCTCGCTGGATCTATTTCCTCAGCCTGTGGTGGGGCGTTTGCTTGAGTCCGTCGTCGCTGTTCTTCGCGCTCTTGTCGTCGTCGTTCCTGAGCCTCGTGCTGAATCAACTCGTTGCGAATATCCGGCGGCAATGCAGCAAGGAAGTCATCATCAATACCGGCCGTTTGCTGTTCGCTAGTTTGTTGCTCCTGGCTTTCTCCTTGTGCTTGTCCTGTTGCCCCGCGTTGCTCTTGTTCTCGGCGAGCAGCGCGTTGTTGCGCCCGGTGTTCATGAATCTGCGATAGTAAAACCTCTTCGCGCAGATCTTCAGGAAGAGCCTCTAAGTACTCCAGATCAATGCCAAGATCCGTAATATCGTAGTCGTGGCCGCGAAGATTCACGGTAATCCGTTCTCGAGGTTCTGCTGGCTGCTCAGGTTGGCCCTGTTCCGCAGTCGACTGCGCAGCCTCCACACCTTCCATTGCTTGAGGCTCAGGGTTCGTAGCAGCGGCAGGTCCTGCTTGCTCTTCTGCTTCGCCGTCCGCTTGCGCCGCAGCTTCAGCAGCTTGACGTTCAGCCTCTAAACGTTCGCGTTCCTGGCGCTCTTTCGCCTCTCGTTCCTCACGCTCCTTTTGCTCTTTGCGTTCTTGTTCCTCTTTCCGTCGGCGCTCAAGTTCGGCTTCCTTTTCAGCTTGTCTCTTTTTTTGAGCCTCTACTGCAGGAGGTACCATAAGCTTGAGGATCGAGTTGACAACGCGTTGGCTCTTCTCGATAGCGCCAGGGCCATAAAGAATGCGTGCCTCTTCCTGCCAGCGCTGATGAGTGTACGCTTTCACGAAAGCTACAGACGACTGCGGATCCTCGCGTGTTGGGCGACCTAGATGACTATCCCGTGCACGCGTGTCACGGCGGAAGGTGGTCGGATCGAATGGCGGTGTATATGCATCGGGGCCCATGGGAAGGTTGTGCAAAGACAGATGCACCGTGCCATTCTGCGTATGCAGCGCGCCCTGGCTCATCGCGTTCAACAAGTTGTTGATGAAGGAAACAGGGCCAGTTTCTGATGCAAAAAGTCGCGGCCCGCGGCCCGCAATAGCGTGGACCCAATCGCTATGGTTGGCAGGGGAAGGGTCTCCGTGACGACCAGATGCACGGCCGGAGCGCTGGAGAAGTGGGTTCACTCCATCATCTGCCATGCGAGGCCCTGCACCGGGTCGATGAGACCGATAAGCAGGCACGAGGACCCTATTATCGGGCCCGCCGGGGAACATCCAGGGACTAAGGCGATGCATCTGCCGTGAGGGTGGAGCGGGTTCACTCCAGTCCCAGCCCATCTCATGTATCCCTTCGTCATCATCTTCAAGCCCTGGATCGTAAACAATATCTTCTTCGTCATAATCTTCTTCGTCATCCTCATCTGTAAATGTCAGCAGCTGTATTGGAAAACCATGGAAGCATACTCCACCTTCATCTTCTTGCATATCGTCGTCGATGAAGTCATCCAGACCACCCTCCTGCCGAAGTTGATCTAGGAGTTGTGGCCGATCAAGAACAAAGCCAAGGGCAGGTGGCAAATTGGGCTCCCCATCTGGAAAGGCCCCGTCGCCGCTCCAACTATCCTCGCGATCGTCAGCAAGGCTTGCGTTCTCGTCATCGCCTGTGATCTCCTCCATGTCATCGAGATCGCCCATATCCTCGTCTCCGTCTTCATCATCAGCATCGTCGTCTTCCTCCTCCTCATCGCCACTATCCTCTTCGTCGTCACTCTGTGACTCATCCTGTGACTCCATGTCCTCGCCACCGTCATCAAGTTCGATTTCGACGTCGACATCGCCAGGGAGACCTTCAATGGGGCCAATGTCACCCAAATCCATTTCCATCTCTTCGTCTTCAGACACAACTTCATCGTTGTCACCAAGCTCTTCCTCAAACTCCATATCATCAGCATATGCCTCTCCGTACATGTCCTCATCCTCTTCGTCCTCATCATCGTCTTCGTCGGATTCTGACTCGTTGCCGGGCTCAAACATGCCTAACGTCGAATTACGGAAAAGATCTGGTGTCTCTTCGCGCGTCGTGTCCATAAGGTCGTCATCAGAGGCCGATGAGATCTCGTACTCGTCAGTGGAGTCGGGCGCAGAGGATGCGTCGTAACGGGTGCTCAAGTCCATGCCGACATAAGTTAACCACTTCAGAGGTTTCAAGATGTACTTCACCACCCGCTTGGCGTTGGGGAAGTTGAGATCGATGTCGGCAATCGCTGTTGTTAGGATGGCGATAAAATTCTTCTCGTACATTATCTTGGCCATCTGCTTGAGAGTCGGGGTCAGATCGGCGTTCTGGTTGAGCATCTCCCCATTAGGGCGCTGCGAAACCAGTTTGGAGAAGATGTCAGCAATCCCCAGTAGGCGAGAATACTTCATATCCAGAGCTTCGTCCGAGGCACATGCATCCTTGAACGCCTTCAGACAATGTTCTAGCACGAACTTGCGAACAAACAAGAGCTCGGGTTCCGTTTCGGTGTAAGGCGACTGATCTGGGAGTGGTCTAGAGACACCTTGCTCTCCCGTTTTGGCACATAGGGAGACGATCACATCTATGGCACAGCTAGATGTAGCCAGCTTCTTCTTGAAAGTGAGATCGCCGTCGTGGTTCAAGCTTCCTACGGGCACCAAGACGTTGAGAAGGTAATTCAGCACGCCAGACCGAGGCTTAGACGGAGTGGTAGCGTACGGATCTGCCTTCCTCGAGAAATTGATGAACTCAATTTTGGTACGGTTGTAGCTCTGGAGAAGTTCTGCGAGACATTTGAGGATGAAGCATCGGTAGACATAGATAGGGTGGTTCTCCGCTTTAAACTCAACCTTTTCAGGCTTCGTCTCCTCGGCGCCGGTGTTTGGTGGTTCAGACGATGCCGACGACGCAGTAGGCGATGATTGCTGCTGGCCTCCGCTCTTCTCTGGTGCCTTCGGTGGTGCTGGTTTATCCTCAATCTCCTTGTACGCGAGTAACTCACACAAAAGGTAATGGATGATACCGTCAGGGTTTTCCACGACTGGCAATTTTAAATCAGAAGTCTTGGTCCTCTCGAGAACGGGCTGCTTCGGAACTTCGCTAGTCTCTTTGGGTCGGTCACTCTCCGGGATCTCGTTAGCCGCGCCACTCGCGTTCGGATCCTCACCCTCTAAGGCAGATTCAGCCTTCTTAAGGACTAAGGTCTGCGGACGCTGATTGGGGTCAAAGCGGGCAAGCTGTAGCTTCTCATTCGTCACCTCCACAAAGATTTCGGGTGCACGAATAGCCAGGTAGTACATTTGGCGCGTGTAACCTGTAGTGTCCGTTTGCCTCCGATCTCGTGCATCGAACATTTGCTGTATTTCGCTTCGCATAATCTGCCTTATCATGTCATCGTCTTCAATAATATGGCGAAGGGCGATCATGAAGGCGCTCCGGAGACTCTCGTTTGTAATGCCTGCGAGCTGTCTAACCATGAGGAAGAGTCGCTGAACATGGCGCTTCTCCGCCAAACGCTGAGCAATTTTCCGTGTGCGGGTGAGCATGACCAAGACACGCATGACCGACAATGCCAGCGACTCGTCCTTGCCAATGTGTGGCAGTACGTCGATAAGGGCATCAAACAGTTGGTTCTTTTGTTCTAAACCAATGATAGGCTCGGGTGGTTCCTCTACAGACTCTCCACCAAGGCTATCGTCTGTTGGCGGGGTCCAAGATATCTGATGGGGAAGTTGATCCTCCGCAAGTAGACGCTCCAGGATCACAAGAACCTGACCAATCCATGGGGAGGATTCTTCCGGTGCCTGGTTCGGAAACACCTTGATGAACTGAAGAAATGGCGAAAAGTTTTCCTTCAACTCTTCCACAACAGCCTCGTAGAAGTCTTTGTCTTGAATGGTAAGAGCTAGCAAATGGGCAGAAGCTGCGATCTTCTTGCCTTGTTCGCGGAAGTCATCTTCCATCTGCAAGGAGATGAGAGACTGAATCAGAGTAGATCCTATCTCGCTACGTAGAGCCGCTGGCTCGCTAGCCTTGGCGACAGCCGCAGAAATCAAGTCCGCTAGTTCAAACGTGACGTCGTTATGGGAATTCAGGATGTCGAGCGATCGGTCGACGACGTTCTCGCGAATACTGGCACGCTCTTTGTCCAGATCATCAATCGCAACAGGTTCTGCAAGATTACCGGTCAACATACGCTTTTGGTAAGCAAGATTATCCTGTGTAGACGTCGTAGACGCTGTTGGCTGTTGATCCGGCACAGGAATGTCAGGTGAACGCTCCTGAACATCTTGCGGGGCATCGGCATCCTCCATGTCCACGGACTGTGAGTCCTGGGCGGCCCAACCTTCAGCATCATTCAAATCTTCACTATTAGAAGTACTAGCAATCTCAGCACGCTCTGGAACAATGACCTCTGCTCGGCTGGGAGACGCGTCTGAAGGGCGGCGAGCGTCTATTTCGTACTGAGGGATCGGGTTCCGGGAAGCTCGCGCATCGCTGACCTGATTCTGGCAGTACTCTCGAGCAGTGTTGACATTGTCGCAGCATCGGAAAAGAGCTTCCTCAGCTAGGTCATCTGGGTATTGTTTCAAACGCTGTAGGCTCTCACCGTTCCGGGGTTTCCACGGTTTGATAGTGGGCTTGCTCCGCTTGGGGATCTTATCGACGCTCTTGTACGCCCCAGATTCGCCTTCGCCATCGAGCACAGTCTTCAGGATGTTGATGGAAGTCTTCACAATAGAAGTGGTCGCCTTGTCGATGAGGTCGGAGTTCCATATCTTTTGCACAGGTTTTGTGACTGCGTGGCGAAGCTCAACTATGAACTGAGGAGCGAGGAAGAAATCAGCACGCTCGCGGTCGCGATCAGGTCGCGATTGCATCGACGTAGTCTGGGTAGCTTCGTTGATGACCTTGGCATTGACGATCTGAGCATAGAATGCAAGGATAATTTTGACGCCACCTAGGGAAAGATTGAGAAGTCGCTGATACTCCTCGGAGGGTTGTTCGCCTTGGGTCTGGATAACGTCCTTGGCTGACTCGAAGAAAGTGTTTAGTATGTCCGCTAGCACAGCTAACCCGCCTAGGTTCCGGAACGATACAAGTATCAGAGTCAGGGCTTGTGGGCTGACACGGTCCAGGTTGTTATCAATCATTAGCTGCGAAAGGGACGTCAATATGACGATCCAGTACGCGTAACGATCTTCGGCTGAAGTGGAAGCCTTTGGAGCTTCGAATTGTAGCTGGTCAATGACCGCCTGGGCCAACTGGTCGCCTACAATAATCGCGCCTTGCCTTTGGTATGGCTCCAGCGTGCGACGGAAGAGTAGCAGTTTACCCAAAGACTGGAAGAACGGGCCAATGCCAGGCGGTATCTTGCTCAAGAGGTACCGCAGAATCTGTGTGTTCTTGAAGCGCGCACTATTCTGGCTTAGAGTCGGGCGATCACCGGATGACCCAGAGGCAGCATTACCAGCCTCGTCCATGTTCGATTCAGCGGGCGCTTCAGCTGACCGGTCGCTGTTGCCCAGATTGAAAACACTGTCAGCCTCAATTGCTCCGAACCCTGAGCTCTTGACGCGCGTCTCCTTCTCCCACTCTGCCGGCATGTTCTTCTGCAACAGAATCTCTTCCCAGACACAGCTGCGATGGAGGCGGCCCAGGCTGTCGACTAATCGCGCGTACATATCGGATAGATTGACCTGACTGGAGATATTGTGGGAGGAGCGGGTGCTGAACATCTGTCCTTGAAATGTCGTCGTCAGGGCTGAGACGAGTGTATGCACTACGAGGAGCGATTTCACATATTGGGTCCCCTGGTCCTGGATCTTTCGCTTTTCAGGATCGGAACCGGAGTCTGCGCCGGTGAACAACGCAAAGAAGCCATTTCCTTCATTATACGTATGACGCATCAAAGGTGCGAGGCGGTCCAAAGCTTGTTGGGTACGTTTCAGTAACGCGGGGACTGCGATGTGGGGTTTTTGTTCCACGAGAATTTGAACCACCCGCGCGAACTCCTCACTCGTCGTTTGCGTCTCGTTAAACCTAGCGTCAAGGCAGGGGAGCGTGGCAAGATCGAATATCGTCTCAACCCCATCAGCTTCTATGTAGGCAGAGCACATTGCGTTATTCGTAAAGAATCCGCCAAGAAACCGGCATACAACACTAATGTATTGGCTAGTGGAAGGTCCTGCGGTGCGATCTTCCACTTCGATAACTTGCTCTAGAGCAACTGGCTCTGTCGAGTTCGGCGATGTGCCGTGCGCATCTGTCATGACAATGTCGCCTTGAGGGCTCGGTTGCTGTGAAAGTTGCTTATGAACAGGACCCTCTGGACCAGAGAGTGCGGGACGTCCGCCGCAGACGTAGATCTTGCCATCCCTCTCATCCTCATAGTACAGCTTCGTACCAGCGCCCTCTTTTTCCGCTTTGTCGAAGCATATCCGAACCACCCTAGCAACCATCTCGCTCAAAGATGCCAACACCGTATTCTTCAACGGCGGGTGATGGCGGACCAGTTCGTCGAAAGAATTGCCAATGATGGTAGGGATTTCGGGATCTGTATCGAGAGCTTTAACGTGGGCTGGACTCTCGAAGATTTCGAAAAAGCATTTCAAGGCCGCTGAGCTCTGGAATTGTTTCATACCAGCCTCGGCAAGACAGATGGCACCGAATGCAGGAGGAATGGTTGAGATAGCTTCCGCAACAGGCAATATACCAGAGGCGAGCGAAACATGCGGCTCGCGCGGCGGATACACGCGAGGAGGACGTGGAGGCGATGCATCCTGATCAGGGGATTCTGTGTTAGCTGATGAAGTCGCTTTCTGGTCGGTGGAATCGACTGAATTTTCGGATAGCTTCGCTCCGGATACGGTCTCGAGCAGTGCAGTGCTGAGACCCGCATCATTGATAACTGCGAAACTGGTTGGCTCGTTGTGGATGAACGTAGTCAAGATGTTCACGCCCATACTCCACACAGTCGATCCGTAAACATTAGCATTGGACAACACGATCTTGAGCCCCTGCTGGAGAGGGGTTGAATCGATCAAATTTCGCATCTGTCGGTCGAAATTGCCCCCACCTGTATGGGACATCATGTGGTTCATGAATTTGAACACCCAACGAAGGGTTTGTTGGTGATAGAAAGGGATCTGATAGTCGGTGAGCTGCGTCTTGTACTGTTCAGGCATTCCTTTGCCTTCTGCAGCCAGCTTCTGCGAGGTGGTCACCTCGTAAAACACGAGATCCGCGATAATATCCAGACCTCTGGCGTCGACCAGGGCCTGGAAAGCCTCCCGAAGATTGTGAACGAAAGTGTCGAGAAAGTTGAGGACCTTCGCGTGGTTGCGTTCCGCTTTGGCTGTTCGAAGCTTGAGGACATCGACCAATATTTCTATGAGACCGGCTGACACCATGCCATCCCCAGTCCGTGCTTGTGATGTCGGCAATGTGTTCAGAAGCGAAAACAAGGCCTCTCGCCAGTCGTCATCTTGTTGGTGCTTATCTTCGGCACTGTCCTCGACGGCCAAGTCAGCGACTAGCTTGCGAACGACGTAGAACAGGACGCCATGGTTAACGTTGACGCTGAGAGCCGTACAAACGTCTGCAGATTTGTGTTTGTGTTTGGTCACGGCCTCAAGTGCGTTGAGAGCGTAGGTTTGCAGCTCAGTTGACACAGCACCATCGCCGCTACTAGGCGGGTGCACTAGTTCGGAAAGCTGATACGCCCACTGCAAGCGGCGAGGCTCGTCGGCATCTTGTTGGCCGAGCTTTGCCATGAAGTCTTTCTCGCCGTACACGTAAGCCAGATTGGCGATGGCAAGTATGCGAATTGCAACACCATCTTCACGGCCAGTCTTACCGTCCACGAGCGTTTTTGCTGACCGAACTTTATGAAGAAGTTCATAGTGCACGTTTTCGGGTAACTCCGCAAGTCCTTGTTTGACGAGCTCGTGTATGTCGGTATTCGACACGGCGTCAGAGGGTCTCTCAAAGGATTTGGCTCCAGTTGGTCGGCTCGTGCCGAAGTCGCCAGGTGTGAAGGCGGGCGTAACGGGAGTATCTACCGACGCACCATCGCGCGATTGACGAGGGGTCTGGTGCGGATACGCACCAGAGGCACGACGCGCTGGTGTGGGCGTGGCAGGTGCGGCTGGTGTGGGCATCTCGGCAAGAGGCGGTTGGTTCTCTTCCGACGTCTGTGACGGCTCGTAGTAGGATATTGATACACCTCCGAACTCTTGTCTAAGCGACCCTTCTGGCAATGTGAAAAGCCCCACCATGTCAGCGGCATGGATTTTGTCGTTTTCACTGCGCCGGTCCCCAAGAGCCTTGTCCTTGCCCTTACCAACTGGAGTGGCAAAGGGTGCTGGTGCGGACGACGGGCCTTTGGGCAAAGGCGCGGCCAATTTTTGCATCTTTTCGAGGTTGATGTTGTAATGGCTGGCGAGGAGTGTTGGGTGCAGCGTCGCCGGTGCGAGCCGCATGCGGGCGGAGAAATAGCGCTGAGAAAGGCGAAGGGTCAGGCGAAGGGTCGCTTTCACCAACGAGACCGAGGTAGAGTTGAGCAGCTTGTCTAGATGTCCACTGCTCGAGTAAAGGCTCCGATTCCCGCAGTTCTCAAGCAGCAGCCGTGTGAAATTGACAATCTGCTCGACAAGCTCGCGGTCCCCATCCGGGGCAATGTGTAACTTGTCCAAGATGTCGGCTGTCGGCGGCTCTTGGATCGTGCCTTCCTCGGCATCGCCTTGGAGCAACAGCCGTCGCTGGAACGGTTGCGTCTGTGGGCCATTCTCCAGGCCGTATATGCGAATGAAGAGTTCCAATATGCGGTCGAAGCGATTCAGCACAGGGATCCAGTGGTACGTATCGCCTCGCGGGAACGGCCAGAGCTTGGGGAACGAGGCAAGGTGGGCGGGTATCTGATAGAGGGGTATGGATTCGGTCGCCTTGACAAAGTCTGCTATCATTGGAGACTGGCGGGGTTAGCATGTCGTGATGAGGGCAGAAGCTTGTCTCTTACCAGCGTGGACTCATGCCGCGATGTAGCCTGCTTTTTGATCTTCATGGCTCCTCCGGGCGCTCGGAAGCCGAGCCTCACACATGTACAGGCTGTCTACGCGCGTGTGTCGCGGCTCTACTGTGCGCAGATGCACCAAGTAGATGGCGTTGATTGGCTCGCGGGGCTCAGGCTGTCGTGCGGAGTCGTTGCGTGTGCGGATTGCTGGTGTTAAGGTGCGGATTGGGCGGTGGACAAACAGCCGGAGCTTGGAGCAAACGCCTAGCCGGGTGAAGGCGGGGGCCCAAGGCAGGCGGGCGAGGCACTGGAAGCTTCGTTGTGGAGGCGTCGAGCGGTTCGTGCAACCTCGCAAGAGCCCACGGTGCAGGCGCGGGTCTTGCTAATTAATCGTGGGTGTTGTCTTCGGGCAGCGCGGGCCGGCCAGAGACGTTGGTTGACGGACGCTGATACGCGGGGTGCCGTTGGCAATGTTGACGGAGAGAGAGAGAGCGAGCTCGAAGATGTTCCGCAGCGACGTAAATCGCGGCGTATTCTCGGGGAAGGCGCAATGGTCAAAGCTCTCGAGCTACGAGTCCTCCGAGCGGCAGTTTAGCAAAAGCTATGCGACGACAGCATCTGATCATGGTTCACATTGGTAAAATACTAAATATCGCTATCCCACGCACGCTGTCTCAGCTAGAACCTTCTGCGGCTTGTCCGATCGCGCCACAGCTCCGCAGTCCGCCAGCACTTACCGCCCGTGTACAACGCATGGTCGAAGTTCGCCCGCGGGCAGCCTGAAGATGACAGTAAATATCACGGTTCGTCTCTTGAAAAGTCGGGCTTTTCAACTCGCAGCACCGTCCCTCCTTCTGTTTACCCCGCGGTCCCGCTTGCAGACTCGGCGGCATCTTTCCCATCTATCAAGCGCAACGTTTCCTCCAGCACCAACAGGTCTCTCTCAAGCATCTCCGCCCAGTTCTGAATGTCGCCGATCTCGTTGAGCTTCTTCGTGCTGGTGTCGGCCAGTTTCTGCCACTGTGCGCTTTCCTTGGCCAGTGCGGCCGTCTGCTTCGCGACTTCCCTCTCCTGTTTTGCTATCGCTTCGGAATTCTTATGCAAGTCCGCCGCCCGTGTGCGCATCTCGTTGTCGAGCGAACTTCCAACCGAGGCGAGCGAGGCCGTCACCGCGGCGCGAGCCTCGGCCGTCCGGCGTGCTGATTCGGGATCTGTAGACATGGCGCTATGTGCGGGAAGGTGCAGTACGAGGTACCCGGGGGCCTTGCTCAGAGGCGAGATGAGCGGTAGGCTGGCGAAAGAGGAGAAAAGTTAATGTCGTTTACACGACGTGAATGAGCATCGCGTGCACTCTCGGGCAGGAAGGACTTGCATCCGCCAGCAAAGCAACAACTGCCGCCAAAAGCCGTTGTGGCTGCCTGGGCGCCTGATGGTGTATGGAGGGATGACGTGAGTGGCTAGGATAGGCGACTACACGACCTACATCAGATGCCGATCAAGCCCTGGCGATCTCCGGAACCGTTGCCCTGCATCGTTGCACCTATACGAATGTGTCAGCGCGCGCTGCGGGAAGGTTGGGCTTGAGGAAAGCAACCTCCCGGAAGGAACATGTGATCTTAAGTGGGGTAAGACACGTAAACGTTAGGGCAAGGAGCACGCACCAGTAAGATATCGTCCTAGCCTTGTTCACGATAACGCGCATGTGCAGGCTCATCGATGCGGACCCGTCGTGTCTCTTTTTTAACGACGCATAAATTGCTCTATTGATT
Source organism: Pleoardoris graminearum (assembly GCA_030770415.1). Lineage (NCBI taxonomy): Eukaryota > Fungi > Ascomycota > Dothideomycetes > Pleosporales > Didymosphaeriaceae > Pleoardoris > Pleoardoris graminearum. The sequence goes on from JASEKS010000366.1 coordinate 54,799, forward strand.
TGTTGGTTACATTGACTGTTAATTATACATGCTCATTTCTACATTACTCTTCTATACTTTATAAAATGAATGACGATTGAAGCAATAATGAACATACCTATGAACATCAACCTACTCGTGTTGCAGTGTGTCACCAAAATCACTGGCGAAAACTCGTGTACCGCGGCACTTCTTCCACCTAGATAGCAGGAACGTGTCTTTGACTGTACGGAGATATGGGAGCGAATGATACGTACTGCTTCCGCCAAGGATGGGGTTCCTTCCTAGTAATATGCTACAAAGGAGCTCCTCAACGCTCTGGTAATAGTACCCAACTATATAATCAGTTTTGAACACCCGTTTTCAAAAAAAAATTATTTAGCCTGAGCAACCTGATTTCTGTAATTGCCTACAGAGTTGAAATCGCCAGTTAGCATACACAACAAGACCGATAGATGCAGGCAAGGTATTACGTACCGACTTTGAAGAGCGTGGTACCACACTAGTGCAGTTCCGGAGTGCGGCAATAACGGCGGATGGAATACCAGAACAGACACAGCAGTGAACTTCATGATGATCGATACCGAAGGTTCCAACTCTTTTACCGTCGTCACGAATGATTGGTAGTGACGAAGATTGTAGAATGATGGGGATCTAAGGACCTTCAGGCTTGAAGGGAGAATGGAGTGCAGGTAAGCATTCTATCGACGAAGCTTCGCAGCTTATGTACTTGGCACGCCACAGGGATGGGTTAAAAGCTTACTTCGTTGGAGTAAGCCTGATGGTTATGTATACCTTTTAGAGAAGGTACCAGAGAACTCCTCATGAAAGTTACATCGAATGTCTTAGCTGTACGAGTTAACTCACCAGAGACGACACTGCATAATCCTTCAACTCCGCTTTTGTCACAATTTTGAAGGATTCCAAAAGTTATTGGTGAGCCTTACCAGTTGAGATCTACCGTATACCTATCAATCAAAGTCTTGTTCCGCCAGTATACCTACGGGGCGTGGTAAGAGTTTGCGGATCCACTGCTTCTGTTAATGATAGGTTATTTCTAGCAATTCCCCCACAGTGGAGCTTTCGCGTAATGGTCTAGCAATTCCGTTAGCTACATGTGAGGGTACCAATATGTAGAACCCTTAGCGCACGGCTTGAATTTCCTCTTAGTAGTCTCGCTGACCCAATGCTTCCTAGATATACTGGTTTCAAACTACAAGTGGTGAGTCCAACGCGTGACGGAAATTCGAAGCGTGCCCGAAGAACAAAGTCACTACCTACGTATTTAAGCTGCTTAAAGCAGGCAGCGGTCTGCGAATCTCTCAACTACGGATCAAGCATTCACTGCTTTGTGGCTTGCTGCCACCAAACGCCGTTCTGTCACTACCTTGTCGCTTTTGTATGAAGTCTTGGCGTACCTCTTGTACTTGACAGATCAGTCGAGTCATAGGTCGGCAACGCTCAGCGGGTTCGCTGACGGTGTTCTTGGAGGAATTTTTGAGACTTTCATGTTACGGGACAAGCCTATCTACCTGCTAACTCGTTAGGACTCACGAGTAACGCATCATCTTTAGGCGTGTCCAAATCATATAGAATCGCAATTGTCGTAAGACAGGTTCTCAGGTTCTCTTTTATCGTCGCTACAGCCCACGATATAAGTGCAATTTATTAGATCGACTCAGCTTCAGCTTCTCCTTTATCGTTAGGAAAGACTTAAACAGATTATGTAACAGACGAGCATATATTATAATATAATTTATATAATGAAACGGCGCAGGAAATAAGAATACAAAGAATAAATTTACTGCTAAAGCGGAGATAGATTCGGTCAGGGCGGAGGACGATGATGGGCGGTAGCGAAGATGGAGCAGGCCTAATCGTAGATAAATTTAAACAGTTCCTATGCCTAGGTGAGCAGCATCGTGCAGTGATTAGCCAGCGACACCTACATGTCGCCTCATCAATTCAGATGCCATGCTTACGCTTACAAGACGGCGCTTAGCGTATTGCGGCAATCAGGCCAGGTATAAAGCTACCCGCGCCACCTCCTTTCCCTGTTTTGGTTCGCGACTGCAGTAGTAACCCACTCTACTGGTTCATACTTTTCCTCCCTACCCGAAAGGGAGACAGCAAAGTATCTTGCGCCTCAACAACTGCACAATTACACCTGGGCAGCTTGCAAAGAGGTAAAACCTTGGAATGCTCCTACGGCTCCCGTTTCGCATGCTTCGGGTTTAGGCCTTGGCCAGCGGGCGTGTATTATCCTCCATGCTATACCAATAATCAGTTCTACTTTCAGAGTGGTCACTAGGAATACTCTAGACAATGAATTCTTTTTGTTGAATCTCAACGATATTCAAATGATTAATCAGCTGAAGCTGATTTCTCAGGTTGATTAGGATTTCCGCCCCACTAAATAATTAGCTATCCCTTATTGGTCTAGCTTATATGTACACTGCTAAGCGCCCGGGCCTATATTCCAACGAGATCCCACAGGTCGAAGGGACGAAGGAAGCACGGGTGCGGCGAAGTCAAAGTCTAGCCTCATGAGGCGGCTTATGTTTGTCCCGACAATGCAGTGTTCCAATATGTGCCTTCGTGCAATCATTTTACCGTGCGCCCCACCCACCCCTAGCTTGCTGGTCGTACCCGTTGAGAGCACTGCCGACGAACGGTGAGAAGAATAACGAGCCACGCAATTAGGCGCAACAAACGGAGACACATGACGGCATTGAGCTCGACACTTGCGCGCCCAAGGCCTGTCGGTGGTGCACTGCTATAGGCGAGGCGTTGGACAGCGGGGGGCTTTGGGGGCCACAAGCCACAAAAGCGAATACGCCCGACACAAGTGAAGGACGAACGGCACAGCAAACGCCCAGGCGGTCCTGTGAGCGTTAGGCTGAGGGCCAATATTTGCTGCCTCCCTCGCTCGCGTCTCCCACTTCTCTTCTAACAGCTGCGATCTCGTTCAATCGCACCTAATTCGAACCACCCCCCCGCCTGTCAGTAGTTCCGCGCTACTGTACCACGACGCGGCGTACACAAACCGGTACGAGCTCAGCTCCAGCGAGCGAGAACCCCGCAAGGTACCTAGGTCGGGAGGCTGAAACCGCAGACGACAAACTCCGGCCTCTGTAGCCCTATCAAAATGGTGGACCGCCAACCGCTGATGGGCGATGATTCCGCGCCGGAGCCTCGTGCTGAAACAAGCAACACGCCTGCGCTGCCGTCGCTTGGCTTCGACACTACTTCGAGCTCGCTCGGGTTCACTCCAGTCACGGTATCACCGCCACTGAGCCCGCGCCGACCGGGATACACGCGCTTGGGAAGCGATACGGCGGCCGTCGAACGTGGTTCACCTCCCACAGTCATTGAGGAAGTGGAGCAGGACATTGCGGACAGTTTCAGTCACCAATCAACGGGGCTAGGAATTGCGGGCGCATCCGAACCACCAGCTCCCAGCCGGAGAGTGTCGGTGCAATCGATTCCTCGACGACCCGTTGCCTCCAGCGTACGAAGTCCCTCAATCAAGAGCCCCGACATTTCAACGCCTAATACGGGCGACCCGTTCTTTGGCGGTTTTCCACACCACTCGGCCGAGAGCACACCGGATTTGAGGCGCGAGCGGTTCAGTCCCAAGACTGACGCTGGAGAGTATGATGCGTATAGGCGAGGCGGCCAGAACCACGGCGGAAGCACCACTAGCCTGAACAACGACTTCCAGCGATTCTTGCAGCAAGCCGGCGGGAGCAGCGGACATTCTGTCAAGTCTGCCTACCAAAGTAAGTCTGCCGGTCATGGTATCCAGTCATTGCCTTGCTAAGAGACGCAGCAAACTTCCACCCTGTACACGAGTGCGCCACAGAGAAGCCCTTCTACCACAGTAGATTTACCTGGGTCTCTGTCTGTATTGTCGCAATATGTCTCTTCTCTACCGTCTTTTCCGGCATCTTTTTAGGCCTCGCGTTGAGAGCCCCTCGATACGGACGGGCCATCTCAAGTCAAGGCTCGTTCAAACCTTCCGATGCTATCCTTCTCACCGCAGTGATGGCTAAACTGATTGAGCTTTCTTTTGTAACTTCCTTTGTCGCTTTTCTCGGCCAGGTCCTCAGCAGGAGGGCCTTCATGAAAGAGCATGGCCGTGGCGTCACGCTCTCAGAGTTGAGCATGTGGCGATGGGTAGTCCAACCCGGTACTCTAATCACGCATTGGGAGACCGCGAAATATGCCGGTCTGTCGATCCTCGGTCTCCTGAGCTTATTGAGCGCCGTTTTGGCAACTTTGTATTCCTCAGCAGCGACTGCTTTGGGTGAGTGTGATTCCTCGGGAAACTTGGATCGAATGAAAGCTTACCTTACCTCGTTAGTACAACCCATGCTCAAGGACGGAGGCAAGTACACTGAGATGGTTTACACCGGCCGCGTGAAGACCGGCTTCGCAAATGTCAACTACGTCAAGTCGATCTGCGATACACCAATCAGCGCCACTATGGACATGAACGAGGCAGGGAGCACTTGCTTACAGCTCGAGCACGCTGGACAAGCCTTCCACAACTACCAGCGCTATCTGTCTATTTGGAAGCAATGGAACCGCTATGGGAATGGTACCTCGGATCAACATCTCCGCCCTCCTGGCTATGGACTCCTGCATGACAATACCACTGTCACGGCACAGTGGATCAACATCGCGGATACGGCTAAAGAATCTGAAAAATACGGTCGGGCCATCAATCGTGTCTCTCTGGCGATGCCTCATGCGGGCGTATTCTCCGCTGCTCGTTACGGCGAGAACGGCATCATGCAGCCTGAAGAGTTAAATTCGGAAGGCACATACAGCCTCCGAGCCAGCGTTCCATCTCCGGTCATGAACGTCCTGTGTGCAAACATGAACAAAACCGAGCTATCGCCAATTGTTTACGATGCGTGGCCGAACAACGAAAACGTAACCGGGTTGAACTGGGATACTACTCTCAAGGCAAACGCCACAACCAAAAATCGGACCGTCGTGGATGAATTGTTTGGGTGGACGAAGAAAGACGACGAGAAGATGCTCGATTACCCACCTGTGTTTTCCAGATTCCCGGCTCCCTTCAACACCGTCATGAACCATACTAGCCTCACCTGGGGCAGAGACTCCATCTACCTAATGGGTGCAGGCGGAAATATGGACGACGGAACAGCCTTGAACGGAACCTATATGGTGTGTAAGATCCATGTGACGCAGACGTCGAAATGCTCCACCGAATACAACGCCACGGGTTCCGGAGGCAGCATGGAAGCCCTGTGCGAGGATAGGGATCCGCACATGGCATACATCTACAGCAACTCTAGCGAGCCCGAGAGCGTTCCGGTAGTCGACTGGAGAGACATTGGCTTCGACTGGTCGAACTCGATGTCGCTCAACGCGGGTATCAACGATGCGGCCGCCGCCAACGCGAGATTGCTCACGCAACTCATGCTCAAACCGAACGATAGCGGCCACGTCGACCTCAATCCTTCGCTGCCCAGTCCGGCGGAGGCGCTCGCCGTGATGGCTGGGTGTAAGTGGAACATCATCTGGACGACATGACTCATACTAATCTACATCCCAGCTACTCTTCTGATGAGCGCCATCGATTCTCCATACGTCATGTTTTGGGTACGTCCTTACGCTTCCCATCCCAACGCCCTCGTCGCTCTGTTTCCTCTTAGCATCCATTGCGCAGCGCAAGCCGCCACTTCCCCTTGCGAAACCCCCTCTTACCAGGCCCATACGCCGTCCTTCCCACCACGTCTCCGAACTAACACGCGCAGAACTACACTACCGACGCCCCCCTCCTCGGCGACTACACGCGCCAATACTTCAACGGCTCGCTCAAAGCGCAACAATACGCCTCCGGCGGCGTCGACTCCGTGTCCAAGGGTTGGATGATCATCCTCTTCCTCGTGTTCCTCCTGAATCTCCTCGTCCTCGCGTACTTCCTATTCCACAAGGGCCTCGTCACCGACTTCTCCGAGCCCCCCAACCTCTTCGCGCTCGCAGTCAACTCGCCGCCCTCGCACCTGTTCGCGGGGTCCTGCGGCGGCGGGCCCGGCGGCAAGCAGTATGTCGTCAATTGGTTCGTTAACACGGAGGGGGATCACCTGTTCATGGAGCCCGGGGAGAAGGCGCAGATCGAGCAGAGCGAGGCGCACCCGGGCGTGCATGCGGAGCCGCCGCCGCCGCCTGTCGATATGAAGCCAAAGGCTGGGAGCTTGTTTGCTGGCGCGGTAGCTGGTCTGACGGGTTCGTTGCAGAAGATGCGAAAGCGGGGTCTCGGTTTCGGTGGAAAGAAGGCGCAACATCAGCCGCTGCGGCCGCGCAGTGTGGTGCCGACGGACGTGGAGCTTGAAGATGGAGCGACGAAGACCCAGAGAGATTACTACAAGCTGTCGAAGAGGAGAAGTATACTATAAAGGGTCGTGGCTTGGGCTCCTTCTCGACTTGGCTATGTGTAGTATTTAATGTGTATTGTAATGGTGATTCACCGAGGCTTGCTTCTGGCTGTTATGGTTGAGGGGCTATTTCAATACGCGGCGGGCCTTTTAGAGTCGAGTTTGATAACTCGGCTGTTATATGCATATATATAGATGCGGACTAGCACTTAATAGAGTTGCCTTCTTGGGTTCGCACCCTTGGGTCGGGGTCTAGGCGTATCTGTTACTTCTTGGTTTCGTCGGGCTATTGTCGTCCGCGATTCCTTCTCCCGCCGGTGGCGCAGTGTTGGCAATACAACTCCTCGGGATTGAGATGCTTCACACTCAGCAACCTGGCATTATGTCCCCCTTTAAGTAATACATCATAGTCATTTGCATGCCCATGCTTTCGTGACCGTACGCTTCCAACCACCGGCATAGGAGCTCGCGACCCGCAATTCCACCCGACGCGAGGACATGGTCCACACGAGAACTTGCAACAAGCACAGAACAAGGCCTTAAACAAGCATAAAGTTACAATACCGGCAAAGCAAGGCGTTTATTTTGGGTTTTTCGGTTAACGTGTTCCATCCTCACTGCGCCCTAAACCCTCAGGCTATGTACTCCTTTCCCTTATCTTGCCAAACTGTCTAACTCGTCTTTGGACTGCGGCACCGCAGCTTTCGCTCATTCACTTTCACCATTGCACAAAGACCGCTGGTCGCCGCTCTGTTTCCTCTTCCTCACCTATCGCCAACGCCCCCCACTATCACCGAACTCGCCTGCAACTATCCCTTGCATTCCGCATTCGCTTAAGCTCACAGCCATGCTTTTCTCGCTCATCAACATGGCATTCCTTGCACTCGTTACGGTTACCTTACTTGCCACCGCGGCGCGCGGTGACCTCGGCCCGGAGTGGCCCTGCTCCGCTCAGCGTTTTATCTGCGACGCCGGAGCTATGATGACCCAACAATTTTTCTCCCGCCGCGGCGACAGTACGAATACGAGCAGTGACAACAACCACAGATGGACCGACAGGGCGGCCATCTTAGGATGTCACGACGAGTGGGAGACGAATGGATCGCGATACAGCTGCAAGAGGGAGAGCAAGGGCTTCGTTTGCGGCGATGCGGATTGCAATACGGATGTCGATAAGTCGTATAGATAATAATTTTCTTATAATAATCTATATAGTAATCTCGTAATTTATATTTAATATACTAATTATAAATTATAATAAATTATTCTTTAAAATAATCTACCCCCTTTAAAAGTTAAAGTATACTTTCTCCTTTTTTATTAGTATTTTATAATAAAAAGCGTTCTATAGATCCTTTATAAGGCGTTTTTTATAATTCTTTTTAAAGAGCTTTTTAATTTTAAATAGCTTATTTTTAATATACTATTATAGAAGTCCTATTAAGGTTAGTTATTTATTATAAGAAAAAGGTAGTTATTTACTTACTTATATTAAATTTTAATCTTAAATAGCAGTATAGCAGTTAGGCTAGTATAAAAAACTTAATTTATAACTTAATATTATTACTATTAAAGGCAAGCTTAGCTAAATATATATACTTATAAAAGTTATTCTTAATCTATTATTTTTTATCCTTTTTAAGTAGCCCTAAATTAAATAAAATATCTATATAGAGTTTATAAAACTATTTAATATATTACTTTTTTAAGTAAAATAGTAGTACAGCTATACCTAAAATAATTATTATTATTAAATATAATAATCGCAGAAATAGAGATAGAGAATATATAAATAAATATATAATAAATAAGTAAAGAATCTATATACGTAGTAAAGTAGTCTTGTTAACTATAATTTATACTTCTAAATAATAACCTTAACACTATTTTATTAAATCTATTAACTTTTACTAGTACGGTTGCCTCGCGCACGTGTATCATCATCGCCTAGAGAGGATGAGTCGTACAATACCGGTGCACATAGGAAGGCAACGACTTCGTATGCGGGAACACTGCATTCGAAGATCTCGACGATGCTGGATTTCGCCAGCCACAAACGGCTCATTCTCGCGCTCATTTCGACGCAATTCGCCAATGGGCCCGGAACCATCCCAAGCTGGTTGATGAACTGGCTGCTTGCGCGGCTGCACCGCTTGCCGCTGGCGCCACGTTCGAAGGTGCTTTGTGCAGCTTTGAGTTCTGTCTGTCGGGCGTGGCGGCTCGTAAATCAAGCGTGACAAGTGTATACTGTTTGCGTTGCTGGATCTGCTGACCTTGTACTTACCAGGCTCTTTTGCGGCGCTCGTACACTCCGTCATCGGGGACATTTCAGCAGGAAGTTGGTTCGCCATGCTGCAGAGTGCTGGGGCAGGCGGGCGATATATAGGGTATATCAAGAGCTTGTATACGGGTGCCCTTTCGCTACCTGTGTGTTATCTCGCCATGCAGTCCCTCATGCAGCATCTCGTGGAGGAGGTGGGCGAGGAGAAGATGACCGCTATGGGTCTCCTCAGAAACTGAATTGAGAGGTGTCTCGTACGTTGGCGGGTGTATGTGTGGGGGCATTGAAGTCCTAGGCGGTATCTGGGCGGTCATAAGCCATCTCTTTTGATCAGAACTTTGTGCTTATGGAGAGCTGTCGAGGCGCGCGTCAAACTGAGTCGCCCTCTCAGACAGGCAAGTTCTCGAACGTGGGCCTGGGCGGAGGCGGGTTCAGGTTACACTTGGGCGCAGCAGCGTTATTGATAGCCTCGAGGTCTAGACTGTGCTGCGCTGGTTTCGATATTCGCCTGAATATAGAGTGAGTCTCCTTGTAGTCCGAAATCTTATTTGTGCTGGTTGTCGCATGATCTGTTTAGGTCTTTCCCGACGATAAAGGAGAAGCAGTCCGGAATCACTTGGACCTTGACAAGGACATTGGTGGAGGCTGTCCTGGACTATTGCGAGACTTGGCAATCTCGAAATAAGGGCAGTGCTGCGCCCATGCGATGCTGGTGATGTGGCTGCTCGGGTCTAGAACGTTGTTATGGCAGTTTGGGCCTTGAAAGTCAGACCGGAGTTGAACGACGGCCCGAAGCTGTCACGGCTCGGTACCGTCGACGTGAGGACACCTTTTGCAACCTACGTACTCCGCTAAGACTCCTAACAACCTACTTTATTAATAATGTACTAAAAAATATAAAATACTTTAATAAATTTTTATAAGCTACCAGTTTTTTTTAAATTTTTATAAGTTTATAATACTAATACTAATTTTAATTTTAGTTAAAAATACTTTTATATTAAATCTAGATACTATTAAAAATATAAATAAAATAGAAATAATACTATAATAATATTAATAAAAATTAATAATTTTTTTTATAAATAGTATAAAGCTTATAAAATAAACTTTTATATTATAATATTATAATACTACTAACGCTATAAAACTATATAATATATAAAAATTATTTTTACGCTTTAATTATTACTACTATTAAATAAGCTTATTATTATATTAGTAAAAGTAAAAATAAGAAAAACGTTTATAAGATTATATAAGTTATAAAAGACCTCTTTTAAAATAAAAATAAGCTAAATAAAATAATTAATAATAATCCTTAGTAAATAATCCTTAAAAATAAGAAGATATTTAAAATACACTGTTATTAAAAAACTAATTAATTAATTTATCGTCCTTACGTCCCTACTCATAAGCATTGGTTACCAAAGTTCGAGGGCTCTGGGCCGATGGCTGGCGTTGCTTCTTGGCCCGCAAGCCTCGTGCGGGTGCTCTGGGCATTGCCCCAGTCCATCCTGATGGCCGAACCAGGCCGCGATGTACCCTTTGGAGGGGCCTCGGAGGAGCGTGACGCAGCCCACTGACAAACGGTTTCCAAAGCGGGTCCGGCAGCGGGGTGCCAGCCGAGCGGTTCGTAGATCGTTTCGTTTACAAGGTCGGATAGGCGAGCTACCGCCGCTGTGCCGCAGGACTCGAGCAAGCCATGGTTACAGCGACACAAGGCACGGCTGCGGGCGCAATTCGATATTGAAGTGACATGCTGTGCCCAGCACGTTCGGGGCATGAGCCATTGACGCACCCCACGGCTGGTGATTGGCGTGCGGGCCATGAAGCGCTAGAGGCTGGGGAAGACACGCCGCTGGTCACTTCGCTTGCGCCCGTCTCCACCCGTAGAGATGCGATACGACGTCTTCCACATGCCAGCAGCCTGCCCGCAAACGACCTCCGAGGGCAAGACGCTGTACAAATACGCCGTGACTGCCCGGATGCTGGGCTCATGCATCGCCGGATGCCCCGTCGCCATCCATGGCTGAAACCATGACGGCCAAGTCGCCCCAGGCCTCGCTCTGGCTCAAGTCGGCGAAGCCAGACGAGGCGCGACGCCCCCAGAAGCCGGCCGGGAAGGATCCTCCCAAACCAGCAAGCGAGGCCAATGGGAACGGCAAGCGCAAGCAGACAAAGAGCCGCAACGGTGTGTAGAATTCCCTGCACGAGGGAGGATAAGCGGGGTGAATGCTGACCTTCTGCGCTCTGCAGGCTGCATAACGTGCAAGGCGAAGCGTCTGAAATGCGACGAGACGAAGCCAAACTGCAAGCAGTGCGCACGCCGCAGCGTCCCATGCGGGGGCTACAAGAAGGAGTTCAAGTGGCGGCCCTTCGAAGACACCACCTTCGCGGCCACGACCACGGCCAAGTCGAAGAAGGACTCTCCGCCGCCGTGTCCTGCGCCCGCACCGCAGTACGGCCCTACCAGGCAAACGCGCTTTACCATCCATGTACCGCCGGACCACGAGGCACTGCGCAATGGCTACCGCCCGCCTCCACAGGCTCAGCCTGCGCGGCAGCCCATGCCACCCCTACCCGCATTTCCGGAGCCATCGCAGGCTCTCATGAACAGCATGTTTGCAATACCGCGGCAGCAACCATGTGTGCCTGCCCCGCCGCCAATATCTCCCATCGACAGCTTTGCGCCCGCATCTGAGGGCACCGGCAGCGTATTCGAGACGGAAAGCGCCGACACGCTGCCCACCAGAACTACCATTGCATCCAGCGTCTCGTCAGGCCAGTCGCCCCGCTTGCTGGATCTGCTGCTCCCGGGGACAGATCTAACTGACCTGCCGGAGGAATACATGTCGTTTCGCGAGCAACACGAAGCCTTCTACCAGCCCACCGGTCTCACGCCGCCGACAGACGCCATCGACGAAGACGTAGAAGAGATACCGCGTGACTTTGGCCCAGACAACTGGACCATGCGACTCCCCTCTCCGGCCCCCTCAGATTCCTCAGGCTCCTCCACAGTCTCGGCGAACATTGCTCTCTACGCCCGACCGTGCTTCTCCATGACATCGCCCGAGATGTTGACGAGGCGGTTCAACCGAGAGACATGCGGCATCCTCTCCCTGAAGGACGGCCCAACGGAAAACCCATGGCGCACACTCGTATGGCCTCTAGCGCGCGACTGTCCCGCGCTGTACCACGCCATGCTGTCCATGACCTCGTTTCACCATTCCAGGGACTCGCCCGCATTCCGCATCGAAGGAATCGACCACATGCGCACCGCCGTCCATGCGCTAGCATCGGGCATGGACAACATGCGAGTCGATGCAGCCATCTCCACCACGATAGCGCTTGCTTTCTCCGAGTCCTGGGATCAGCACATCAGCACAGGCATAAATCACATCAAGGGCGCCAGGATCCTGATCGACCGCGCCCTTGTGCAACACAGCCAGCGCCCCGCGCGCGGCGAGGAACTCACGCGCCTCAAGTTCCTCTGCAACTCGTGGATGTACATCGACGTCATTGCGCGGCTGACCTCTGCGGATACGGATGAGTCGAGCGACTACGATACCGTGCTGGAGAGCCTGCATATCGACGAGAGCGATACGTGCCAACTCGATCCTCTCATGGGGTGCGCACAGACGCTCTTTCCCATCATTGGCCGTGTGGCGAACCTCGTCAGGAAAGTGCGACGGATGGACAACAACAGTCCCGCCATCGTCTCACAGGCCATGGAACTCAAGCATCGGCTCGAAGGCTGGATGCCGCCGTCGTACATTGAAGACCCCGAAGACGAGACCACCAGTCCACATGACTCCATCAAGACCGCCACCGCATACCAGTACGCAACACAGCTCTACTTGCACCAAGCCGTCCCCGAGATACCCTCGCTCCCGTCGGCGGTCCTCGCGCAGAAGATCATCCGCGAGCTCGCTACCGTCGACCATCGCTCCCGCTCAACCATCGTTCACATCTACCCCTTGATAGCGGCAGGCTGCGAGCTCGTGGACCCAGTTGATAGACAGTGGGTATGCGACCGCTGGGAGCGAACCGCCGCCAGGATGAAAATCGGCATCATAGAGCGCTGTCTCGAAGTCACCAAGGAAGTCTGGAGTCGTCGCGATGCGTATGCCGCAGAACGCGCTTTTGACCAGCAGATGGCGAGCCCTCCCAACGTATATTCCGCTACCCCCTCTCTCAAACGCCCCTTCGACACCATGGCTGAGGATGTAGACGCCACGAGAGCGTTTTGCTGGCTTGAACCTACGGTCAAGGCCAGAGCAGTCGAATCCTCCGAGGCCGAGGGGGAGTTCTGTTGGTTGGGTCCGATGGAGCGATGGAGAGGTGCAGGCGCCGTGTATCCGAGACGGGTCCCCGTACAGAGCATAATGGGTGGCGGTTTACGCAGATCGGAAGTCCCGGGCACGGAGAAACTGCCGCCCGAGTTCACGGTAAAAGGGCGGCTCCATTGGCTGGGCGTCATGAAGGACTGGAAATGGGAGGGTGAGATTGCTTTACATCCAGTCTGGCTATAACTAACACTTTGCAGTTCTCCTTGGGTAATGATCGGCGCAGTGCTGCTGCGCCATCGCTTGTCATAGCACGCTACGCCTCTCACGATCCCTGCTTTTCTCCAGCCGAGTATTTCTAGCAAGCTTTTTGCCGTTCCTCATTTCTTCTGTCTTCTGTCTTCATACAACGGTTTTCGGCTTACCTTTCGCTTAGCGAGCATCTTGTATTTGTCACTGTCACTTTCTCCTCGGTATGTTATGGCGTTCATCGACTGGGTAACGATGGGACAATGGCGGCATGGGATAGTGGTGTTATTGGGACTTGGAAATGCAATTTGGGATATGCGGAGCTTGGGACTGGGATTGATGGTTCCGAAACAACTTGGGTATTGGGTTATGATCGGGTTCTGGTATCGGTGGGCTCAGGCATATAGGGCGGGCGCATGGGACACAATACTGGCGCTCTTCCAACATTCACGATAGTCGGTTCGGTGGTATCTATCTATCTATCTTCCGGTGTGGTGATATCGTTACGATGACGCGGATGTCGTTCGCGGTGCGCGGTGTGCGTAACAATGGCGTACCCGTAGTAAGTGACCGGACTGGGTACCCGCAGTAGCCATGCTACGGTGCCGATAGCTGTGCTCTCGGCGTTGCGACGCGGGCGCCTGTCGGGCAGCCGGCTGGCAGGTGACATCGATGCTCTACCGCGCTGTCGAGGAGCCAGGACCGCCAGTACGCCAGGCGCCTTTCTGCATAGTTTGCTACTCGCTACGAAACGAGGTGAAGCTGGTTGCACGACGCGCTTGTTCCTTGTGTCTCACGGCCTGCGCGGCGGCGAACGTACTCCTCCACTGCACACACCCCCGCCTACCTACCCACGCACACCTCAATCCATCCCGCGCGAACCTTCAAACACACCTCCAAGGTTCCTGCAACCTAACGCCACCCCACCCTGCATGCACCCGCTACCCCAACTCGTGCACCTGAGACACCCGCTTTCCACAGGCTCCCAACACCGCTGCCGTACGACCGCTGGTGAGGGACGGACTCGAGGGTTCCTGCATAGGTACCAGCGAGCACGAAGCCCGCTTGCCGCCGGGCCAGGGTCCGCGGAGTGTGTGTAGCTGTCCAGCGGGGAAGTGGGAGCTTGATTAGGCGACGGGTACACTGCGTGTGGTGCTGAGTGTGAGGGGAGATAGGGGTAGTGCCGCGCTGCTGTTGGTTACAGGGATTAGGCGGGAAGGGGGGGAAGTAGTTTTTAGGGCGAGGAAGTAAGACGTAAGATTGCTTGTAGGAAGCAGGATAGGGATTTGGAAGTTTCGTCGGGGCGGTGGTGTTTCAGTCTTGTTACCAGGTATATTTTGGGAGTTATCGAGGGTGCTGCATTGCGTACACGGGTTAGCACCCAACAGAGTTCCCTCACTGCGTTTGTATCCCTGGATCGAGGTCTAAGCGTACCTATTATTTCCTGATCGAGGGTGGTGACGTGGGTACTTGTATTTCGTGAGAAGGTGGGATACTTGCGGTTTTTGAGCGTCAACGAACGTATTTGATAGCGTTGTAAAGTAAAACGAAAACGGAGAACAAAAGTGAAGTTGGCTTTCTATCTACTAAGACTAGGTGCAGAAGTAGGGACGACGGGGACCCTTTTAAAAAGCGAGAGCGACGAGAACGTAACCCTTCTCTATCTATCCTGCACCTTGGACTCCAGAAATAACAGCCCGGCTTTCGGTCGGATGTCTCCTATATGCGTGCAGCTTATCGGACACTCATTCCAGCCTCCAAGGTGAAAGGCTTCGTTATATACCTAGCCACCGCGTTCCAGATATGGCAATCATGTCTATAGTAAATTGCGGCGTCGCAAATCCCCCAACCCGAAAACACAGAGCCACACGAGAGACAAAGAACACGGTCCATTGTCCTTCGACTGCGAACAGGGAACTCCTTAGCTCTGGCTTGGTTAATAGGGACGCCGAAGGGCAGAATTCGCTAGGCAACCTACCTAAGAGATCCGCATCGCCTATAGCAAGGTACTCAGCTTAAGACGTATTACTACAATAATTAAAACGCGGTCTAAGGGAAAGCAACCTTACTATAAGAACTTCGTTGGGAGAAGGAAGATAGAAAGGCATCGCTACTGCCTACCGGGTCGCAGGAGTGCGTAGGCAAGATATAGGGCTGAGGTATATATCACTGGTAGACGGGTACGAATTTGTAGTCCGGAAGTATTGCATGGTTCTTTGGGAGACAGATCCAAGGCTCCATTCTCGGTATTGAAGACGCAACGCCCACGCTATGGTAGTATCAAGCAGCCCGACTTACAATGCGCCAGGCGTCATCATCTGACTTGCAAGAGTTTCTCCACAGCGCCTAATAACAGCCTCGTCCTCAGATGCAATCCAGAACCTGCTTTCTGACTTTGCCCCCATCATCTGCAGCCCCGTCCATTTTATTATCCTTTTCTCTAGCTCGGAAGGAATCGCTGATCAGGGGTACTTGAGTTGTCGGAGGATTTACGGAGGATTTATTCCCCGCGCGCCGATCCCTCCGGGGAAGCGAGCTGGAATTGTTTACTTCCGACCTATAATGTTTCCTTGTGGGGTTCACTAAGCCAAATACATACCAAATCCCCTTTTTTAATATACACATCCTAGAGATATTCCTAAAAGCGTAGATTTGGCCATTCCTTCCTTCCAAACTTGCTTGAAGGAGTCATGCCGAAGCTGTACGATGAGTGGATAGAGCAGTAAGCATTCTACTCGAGTAATATATACTTTATATGGGGTGACTAGATCCGGAGGACTGCACTCTTTGGAACAGTTGTAGACGGCGTTTTTCCGTTTTTCCCCAGGGCACATATATATGCCATAGTACAATAGGGCCCTCTTTTACCAAAGACCTCCCAGCACCCAGTCGGTTACAGTTCTGCTCCATTGTCCAGGGCTCTCAAACATGCACCTTATCAGTCCCCTTCTGCTAGGCCTTGCGGCGCTGACAGACGTCGCCGTCGGCGCCCTAAGCTCAGGATGCGGCAAAGCCCCAACCATCACGTCAGGCGTCAAAACCATCAATGTTGGCGGCACCCAGCGCCAATTCACCATCCGAGTGCCGAACAACTACCAGAACAACAAGGGCTACAAGGTCGTCTACGGGCTGCACTGGGTCGGTGGGCGAATGGAACAGGTCGCCAACGGCGGCGACACAGGGTCCAAGAACTGGAAGTACTACGGCATGCAGATACTGGCCAACGAGACGGCCATCTTCGTCGCGCCGCAGGGCCTCGATGGCGGCTGGGCCAACACGGGCGGCCGCGACCTCAAGTTCATCGACGCCATGAACGACTACATTGACCGCGGGCTCTGCGTCGAGCAGACGGCGCGCTTCTCCATCGGGTTTTCGTACGGCGGCGCTATGACGTATGCCATTGCCTGCGCACGCGCAAAGCAGTTCCGCGCCGTATCGGTAATTGCTGGCGGCCAGCTGTCCGGCTGCGACGGCGGAAACGATCCCATCGCCTACTTTGGCATCCACGGCATCAAAGACGGTACGCTGAACATTGCAGGCGGGCGCCAATTGCGCGACCGTTTCATCAAGAACAATGGATGTGCTTCCATGTCGGGCGCTAAAGAGCCCGCGGCTGGCAGCCGGACGCATATCACGACGTCCGCGACGGGCTGCAAGCCGGGGTATCCCGTCAAGTGGGCGGCGCACGACGGCGGCCATATTCAGGCTGCGGCCGACAAGCCTGCCCCTGAGGAGAACGGCGAGGCGTCGTGGGTCGGGCCGGAGGTTTGGGCGTTTTTCAATAGCGTGTAACCCTCGCCTCCGGGGTTGGTGCAAAAAGTGTACTCGATGCTTGGCTTGGGACACAATGTCGGGTGCTGGAGTGTATATAGGATGTAGTACTGCTCGCGTAAATACCTAGTCTATCTTGTCGTATGGTTAAGGTCGTCGATTTTATTTTCCCGGTGAGTCCACGGTAAGCTAAACTTCATTGTAGCTTGCCTCCAAATTGCCCGACAATAGGTCTCGATGTAACCGCAGCTATATTATGAATCCATAAACCTAAGGCCGTTGAGCGGGGCTTCTGGTTGGCTTCCACTGGCTCGGGTAAATACGATACAGCATGAGGAGTAATGCAGTGGTCAGTGATGTTGATTCAGTGGTCGAGGGGAGGTCTGCAGCTTGTGTAACTTCAGCTTAGCTGGGTCGCCGTCATGAGACGAAAGTGAGAAGTGAAATCATGTCTGTGTTGTGACTGAACTAGAGTAAAGGTTGATCAGGGTAATCGTGTCGCTACCGGTCACGACTGGATGGGAATTGACATATACTCGGGGTTTTGCAACGCTCAACAACAGCGCATGCTACATTGGCGGCGCTCTCGCCCCACTGATGCATGTTAAGGTGGGATCCAAAGCCATCCCATTTCTGGCAAATCGCGCGAGCGCAGTGGCTGCCTGGTTTGCAGGTGCGACCGTGAAATAATATCGTGACGTTGTCGCTTCCCGGGTGTAACGAGTCGCTAGTCCAGGCTTGCGTCCCTCGGGTTGGCATGACGATCCCATGCACAGGCGGCATCAAACAGGAGTAGGGAGCAATTCAAAGCATCGACCGCGAAGGGAATGGCGTCGTCTCAGGTTGATTTAGGGTAAAATTTCTTCCCCGTCCCACTCCCAGCACTTGCCTCTTCCTGCAAGGCCTGCACAGTGAGCCACCTCTACCAGGCGCTTGGCTACCCATTCCTTCTCAAGCAGCTTCCCTTTCTTCGCCCCGCCCCAGAACTCTTTGCTGAAATCCGTCTTGACAGTTCCGGGGTGCAGGGCGATAGACATTGCTCTGTCGCCAGATACTGTCTTCAAGTGATTGTCGCACGTTTTGACAAGTTGATATACAGCAGCTTTCGAGGTGCGGTAGCTATACCAGCCGCCAAGGCGGTTGTCGGATATGCTACCGACGCGAGCAGACATTATCGCCATCGTCGAGACGTGGGGAAGACCTTGCAATTCGTCCTTCTCAATATATTCCGACTTCTTCTTTGACAGAAAAGGCGAGAAATGCTTGATCATGAGCATCGGTCCAAGGATGTTCGTGCGGAACGTGAGTAACGCGTCGTCCGCATTGATCTGTCCCGGGGATTTCTCCGGATATAAAAGTCCAGGAATCACGAACGCTAGTTTTAACTGATGCGAGGCTATCGCAAATTTCTCTTTGCAAGCGGCAGCGGCATTGGCGATTGTTGCTTCGTCTGCGATGTCCGTCAGTACTGCCTTCACAGGCGGGCGTGCAAACGTACCCAATACATCCACTTCTAGCACGGTCAATCTCTTTTCATCTACATTGAGACCTTCAAGGAGCCTTTGTTTTGTGCCTGCCAGATCTTTTCATGCTGTGGCTACTAGGGGTGCTTCGGTCGTCTGTAGTACTCTTCTCGCGAGGGCGAAGCCGATGCCTCGGGAGGCTGGGGATACGAGAGACCATGGTGCCATAGTTTCACGAGAGCACAAGCGAACCTTTGGGAGGACATTATGCTCTGGAGTCAGTGGATTATTGGGAGGTGGAAGTCGAGATGTGAAGCGGTTGATGATGACATGGTGACTTCCCTCCGCAAATCGTGGTAGGCCAAAAAGGGTTAGCGTGTGATCCCTTGTCTCACCTCGCATGAACCTGTCTTTTCCATCTCACCTTCGTATAATCTATCCTTCTCCCTGTAGGCTTTAATACGCGCGCGCATAAGGCAGTAACGTTATAAAAATAATCTAATTTAATAAAGTTAATATTAAGGCTATCGCTTTAAAGAGGAATTATAGTATATATAAAAAATAATATATAAAAATATATAAATTTTTTACTATAGCTATATTTATTAACCCTTTATTTTTTATATCCTTAATATAATTTTATTTTATTAGTTATAGTAATTTTAATTATTATATTAATACTTATAAAGCTATTTAAAAAAATTTTTCTTACTACTAACGTTAAACCTAACCTAAAACTTATTTAAAACGCAGTAAAAGAGTTATAAATATATATAATAAATACTATTAAAATTTAAATAAATTAACCTACATCTAATCTATTTTTATAAAAAAGGAATTAATACCTATAAATACTAAAACTATTTAGACTAATATACCTCTAGTATAGTAAATAGTAATTACTTAGCCTAAATAAATAATATATTTAATTAAGAATCTTTATATCTAACTAACCTATAATAGTAATTAAATAGTATTTTTAAAAAAAAATAGTCCGCGTATAAAAAACTTTATAAACAGGCTATATAAAACTTTATTAAGTAAATAAATAAAAAAAAGGCGTATTAAAATTAATAAATAGAAAATAAATAAATTACTTTACTAAAATATATAATAGCGCTCTTTAGCGTATAGTACACTATATAATTATTAAAAGAAAATTAATTTAATTTATTCTTTTTACCATTAACATACTGGCGGACTCTAATCAGTTTCTAATAAACGATTTCAATGCCTTTAGTGTATGCACGGCAACTCGATATAGGAGATGCTTTTCACGGAATTATGAAACACACTACGCACTTCAAAAAGTTGGAAAATTGCTGATTCATCAGCATGAATGTATTCAAGCTACATAAAACCCAAGGCGCACAAGCCTGTGCTATGTTTCCGCAAATGGTAATCATCGCACCAGTGTCGGCACTCACACTGCATTGGAAAAGGCATGTCTTGCAGTCATGGCTCTGTGCGAAAGGCTTACCCAACCTCATTCCTTGTGACTCGGTCCGCCTCCAGAAATCGAACTTCCATCACACCCATCTCCAGCATGCTTCTCGAAATGGCACACGAAGGAGCTTAGTTAGTCAGGTGCTGGCGAGAGAACTTCTCGATCATCTCGTCGATGTCGTTGAGCGTAGCCTGAGTAAGCGGCATCGGAGTAATGACTTGCATCTAGCTACCTATGGCTTGCAGTGTCTACCGGCCGATAGATGAGGTGGTGTGGTCCGCAGTCGGGAGGACACTTTGGCTACCGGTAGGTTGAGGAGCGCCACGGATTGCCAGAGTCATCGGTTGACCTGCACACATAGTGCCAATGATACTAGCCCACTTCTTATCGCCTTTGGTTGCTTCGGCGAGGGTCATCGTTCCCAGATTCTCCATGGCAACAGTGACCTCCTCGAGCTTAGGGCCCACATCTGCAACCTAAATGCTCGACAGGGAGGAGGACGACTTCGGCGAGTCGCTGGACCACATTCGGTAGCGTTAGCATCTGATCCTCCGTGGGAAAGAGGTATCCAACGAGGATGGTTCTTGGCAGAGCTTATAGAATATGGATAGCGACCAGTGAGCCTGCAGGGTACCCCAATATGCCGCATCCATCATTGTCAGATGGTCGTGGTAAGTGATAAGCGGACCACCGGTCCACTTAGGTTCTAAGCCAGGAGGATACGAACGCAGATAGAATGGACCACCGGACCATTGAGCCAGCGCAACGAGGATGCGGCAAGTGGTCTCTAGGGTCTGGGCCTGGGCTTCTCGGACACGCTCATCACAAAGCTTGAGAACACGTCGCTGCATATCGTTAAGGCGCGGGAGAACTTGGCAAGCGATAAGAGCGGAAGCAGTGGGACAGTCGCCAGGGACGTTGATATGTTGTATCCGGGCGACAGGGCAATGTGCAGGAATGTCGTTGGAGTACCTGTGGTATCGAGCTTGAGGGCAAGCGTCAACATTCAGGAGGCGTTCCGAATGACCACAGTCGTAGTGGAGGATCTTGAAATGACACATGGCTTTGATCTTCCGTTAGGTTCCAAGTCGAACAATGGGATTGAGATGCTTAGAGATATCGACCTAGAGGCTTCTAAGGTACGTATTTTATAACAGATGGTTGACCTATTGCAGACAGCTCTGTGCCATGACCAAGTTTTGTACCCGTCGACATACCTTCAAGGGGCATACATTGGGAAAGTACATTATGCTCAGCTTTGGCGCATTGTTCATATACCCTCTGAAGGTTCAACTTTGTCCATATCTCCATATCTTTAATGAGGACGATTATAGAATAGCTCGATATATTTAACTACAATATTTTTATGTTATATATATTAATTTATTATTTAATTATATTTTGTAAATTTTTAAATAGATTAGTATAGTAAACTAGATATAAATAAACAGTAACTAAATTTAATAGTTTACTTATATATTACTAAACTAACGTTATTTAAGGAGTAAATTATTAGTCTAGTTTAAAAAATTTAGAAAAGTTTATATAATAAATTTTATACGAATAAAATTAAAACCCCTCTATATAATACCGCCCATAAGAAAGAATAAATTGTTCTTAAGTTTTAAAAACGGTTACTCCTCTTCGCTGAGGCACTAATCTTCGAAAGCACTTTTTAGCCGCCTGTCTTATATTTTGGCACCTAGTAATGTATAACTCTATATTTTTACGACGCAATATATATTGTAGCTAATTTTAATAGTAGTCTAATTATATAATAAGAAAATTAATAAAGTTAATACTAAATCTTTATATCTATACGCTTAAATAAAACTTAGTTTTATAAATAGTATAAAATTACTAAATATCTTATCTATATAGTTTATATATAATAACTTTTTATAATTAAATATTTTATTATTTTTAATTTTCTTCTAAAATACTTTTATAGTATTTATTTTTTACTTTTAGTAATTTTATAAAAAATATTTTACTAATATTAGTACTATTTCTAAATAGTATTAAAAGTCGTATTTTCCCTAAAGCAGATAATAATATAATAGATAACTATATTATAAAGCCTAATTTAACGCTTTATTAACTCCTTATTAATATTATTATTAATATTTTTAGTAATATACTTAGGGATATACGTCTAGACTAAGTTATAAATATATTTATTAAAATTATTTTTAAACTTCTTAAGCTTACTATATATATTAATTTTATAATTAATAGTTTTATAATTACGTATATAGTATATCTAAAAGTAAAAAACCTTTTAGATAGTATTTACCTAATTTTTTATAGTTATAACCTATTAGTGCTAGTTGTAATTATAATCTTATTACTATTTATTTTAGACTATATACTATATTATTTATATATTTTTTATATAGTGCGTATAGCGTTATTAGTAAAAAAATATATATTTATAATAGTTTAATAAAGGAGAAAGAGTTATAGAGTCTATTTTATAAATAGTATAAATAGCTAGTATATAATTTAATACTAAACTTTAATAATAATAGGTAAAAAAAAATATAAAAACCGTAGGTAATTATACGCTTAATAATAAAAGCCCCACCTTAGGCCGCCGCTAAGGCACGGACGTGTTTGGCCGCCTCCCAGTTGTATATAAGATATGATAATATAATCACTGGTCCCATTGAAGCAAACAACATCCATATAGGCCTTGAACCTGACCCAAGTTCCTGAAAGTTGGTACCCCAAACAGAGCACACAAATGACAGTGGAATGAAGACCGTTCCTATAACCGTAAGTCTTTGTACTCTGATTCCCGTATCCGCGGATCGCCTCGACTCCTCGAGAACCGAGCTGTTGGCCAAAGTTGTCATTCCTTGTTCACACTCTCTTGCGAGGAGGTCCGCTCTTTGAAGCAAATCTTCGAAGTCTGCGAGTAGTAGCGCCGCGGTTTTCTTTGCCGCCGGAGAACTATCGTCGCATGGCCAGTCCAGAGCGTGGCGGTTGCGTATGATACTAGCCGTCGTAGCTATACGACGAGCATTGGATGTGAGTATTGACTTGATGTACTTGAGGTTGAGCAAACACGTAGAGTTCCACTGTGCGACTTGCTCAGTACCAACGAAAGAAAGTTCGCGAGCGATGCGTTTGTCGAGTAAATCTAAGACTTGGGTTTCGGCCGAGGCCGCGAAGTGGAAAAGCTCGCTCAGAGCGTATAAGGCATCGCGCCCAGCAAGCCCTTTATCGAGCGCAACACCATATTGTAAAGGAAGTAACGATATGTTTTGTGCAGCATTCCACGTCCCTCCGTCTCTTGTAGTGAATGGAGCAGTGTTGTTGCTGACAATATTTGGTATAGCATGCTGGTGCTCTGAAAGCTCTCGGTCCAGGAGGGAGTTCAGATCATTAGCTTGATGCACGATAACGGGGTAGAAGTACGTTTCCCAAGGTTTCGTTCCCGGAGCTGGGTTCCATGGACCTGGTGTGCTGTAAGACAAGTCTCTTCCGCTGTCCAGCCAGATTATGGCCCGCCAACTGTCTTTGGATACTCCAACCTCAATCGATACAATTTGTTCCAGAACATACTCTTCGTTGCTGAGTATCAGGCATTGACGTACCACTGAATCTGCCACTTTTCCTTTGTTCCGTAATGTTCCGAAGTACCTGGCCATTGCTTCAGAGGTCCGCTCGCGTGTGGACTGAAGGTCTTCTGGTTCGAAACCAGTAATATCGACATTTCGCGTGCATATTGTTGGAATGTTTAGCTGAAAAACCTGAGCTGAGGTAGAGAGGAGCGGCGACGATGTAAAATAGTCTCGTGTGCTAGAGGTGAAGGCTTGAAATTCCAGATGACGTCGATAGAGTTCGGGTGTGGGTTCATACAGCATTCCAAGCACATTTAGCCAATCCGGAGATGCAAAACCGCGCATGAAGACGAGGGACGACTTCGACGAGTTCTTATGCTTACTAAGTTCTGTAAGACCACCTAGAGATGCCGGAAAAGATTTTCGATTCCCTGTAGTAGTATCATAGACACAAACGAAGTTTTCTGGTACACAGTGTTCTGATCCTGGTCCTGCAGCTGTACGGTCGGGCGAGTTAGGCCTGGAGTTCTGAGGCTGTGGATCGTTCAGATAGCTCGCTATATTGATCAGATCAGGTCTAGGGTAACTGTGATCTTTGCTAGACCTATCGGAAACCCTTTTGATCTTCTCCCCGAATCTCTCTCCTGCTTCTGAGCATCAGCGCGACGTCCTATTACCACGTCAAATCCTTTTACCTGCAAGTTGGGGCACCGTAGTCAACGCCATCTTCCGTGTCGGTCAAGCCGTGTTACTACTGTTGCGGAAGCAACAGCTGCGATAATGGTAGTCTGCTTGGTGGGGCGGCTGAGTTTTGGAGAAGTCAGCCCAGGTAACGCATTTAGAAGTACGGTGGCTGAGCAGCCAGCCACGTCACTTTTATCAATGCAAATTGAACTGCGGAAGGAGCCTTGCCTTCCGAGGCACAATTTGCACCACATGCTGGGAATCACAGCGTTGCTTGATGATGTCATCTGACCAACACCATCGCGTTCGTAATTCATCACACGAACGAAAATTTGCACGGCTTGGACCAGGCGTAATACTAGCGAGACGAGCAAGATCAAGGACTTTTGATCGCAGAATTACAGTTCTGGAACATCCTATTCCTTTACGACACTACATATTGTTCAAGGGACTAAAATACCAAACTTCCGGTCTTGACCTTGGTCGGTAGGCCAGCGTCCTTCATTCCCTTCTCAACTATCCGTGGCAAGATCAAGTCCATCCCTGCATAGGTCTCTTTAGCATAAACAAAATACATATGCAGGATTTCAGACATACCAGGAGCGCCTATGAGCGACACAGCAATTGGGAGACGTTCTTCTTGTCTGGTAACGATGGAATGGTATGGAATATCGCCCACTAGTTATGATTAGCAAAATCATTGAGAAGAGCTTAGGAACACACACCTGGAGCAGTAACTTCAGGAGCTCGCATAATTGGCGACATGTGCAGCGGGTTGAAGCCACTCAATAGACCGTACGGACTGCAGTGTTGTTAGACTAGAAGAACTATTATGGCGTGAAAACAACGCACGGAACTGGAGCATCGCGATAATTGGGTTGTCCGGTTTCGATAGGTAGAACCATGACGGACATCGAGTCTTCGGATGACGCATCGAAGATTTTGTCGAGTAGCCAATCTCGGTAGACTTTGCAGCGACGGAAACATTCATCACGCTCTTCCTTGGATATCGTCTTAGCAATGTCCCTATATGGATCTGTTAGCAATAATAGACGCGCTTCGGGGTGTACTGCATTGGGCGCTCACCACTGCCAGAGGAGTGCCTTGTGGACGAACGGCGGTTTGCCGTACTTCTTTTCGTACTCGCTTCGGAAGTCCGCTAAGTTGTGATACTGGTCGTAGTAGAATGGATAGATTCCGGCCTAAAACTCAGATGTCATGACGAGCTATTGCGATTTATGGATGACGGGATTCATACGGTATCGAGGTACTTTGCGACGTTCTCATGCCGAGCACCGTCCGGACGGTCCATCTTCCAGAGCTCAGCCAGTGATATCTCGGTCCGTTTCGTTTTGAAAGCAGATTCTAAGCCTGACACGAAATTTTCAATGAGACTGGATTGACTAGGATTCGAGGTGGGGAGATAGTCTTTGGGATAGAGTATCTCTACGGAAGTCTAACAAACCATATTAGACTGGTATGGATAACAAGTAGACGGGTAACAGGACCTTGGTTGGTTTCCGGATCAAGGGAGAATCCCCATACCAAACCGAGAGGAAATCAGGAAATCGTGAGATGTCTCGGCCAAACAGAGCGGGCATGTCGAACTCCCTGCGGTTGACGGGTCAACACCAACGCACTACCAAAGAGCAACCTGATAGTAGACTCACGGAAAGAATGCAACAATTCCCTTGGTGTCCAAGATACCTGTTGATGGCCGAATAGTAAAGCAACCGTTATAAGACGCGGGCTTCCGGCAACTTCCGTTGGCTGGAGCAAACTTTAATACACTTTATCCGCGCTCTGAGGCAACTTACTGTCTGAGCCAAGCGAGAAGTCAAGCCACTCGTATGAGCTTATACCTGCAGCACTTGCATGACTACTTCCAGAAGGTACCTGATACCCGTCGCCTCGTGGATTGAAGGGAGCGGTGAATTCAACACATTCCAACGGCTCCTCTCGCATGATCATTGCTTGTAACTTTACCTTGCCTAAGAACGGGTGAGTCATACAGAAGAAATGCATCGTGGTTGGATGCAGAATGTGAACAGGGTCGAACCTACCTACAATGATGGCTCCCGCATTTTCAAGAACCTGTACACAGGCAGCATTTTCCTCTCTAGGAGGATAGAGGTCCATCCAGGCGCGATTGCATAGCGTAGTTCTGTGGCCTCTAATGTCGATGCTGTCTTTTATGCTGACACGGACGCCATCGAGGGGGCGCGAGGCGGAACCTGGATTGTAGTAGGAACGAGAGGGTACTATGACCCTGCCGTCAAGGCCAGCTTTTGAGCTTCCAATAGCGACTAGGGTAGATGCCATTAGTCAATGTCATGTCCTCAAATGAGGAGTTGGAATACTTATCTTTCTCCGGGCTTCTCCGCGGGTTTGAATGCTGTCATAAAACACGCGTTAAAGTCGTGATAAATTCTCCAAGGCTGCCACGTTTTACCGTCTGCAACCACATACGGACCAGACGGCACTTTAGCGGCCGAATGACCGGTGAGGAAGGTTTGTGTTGCCGTGCCCCACGAGCGAAGCTCGTTCAGGGCGGCAGCTTCGATGCATACGTCACCTTGTTTCGCCCCGAAGAACACGATGTGACCAAAGAATGCAGGCTGGAAGACATCGTCGCGCTCGAGGTGATTGGACCGAAACTCGACTAGGTCGGCCTTAGTAATAGACTGACCTGGCGAAACGGTGTAGACCAAGGCCAAAGTCTGGGATTCGTTGCTGAATGGGCTTTCGTGAAGAAAATTCTGTAATTATGAGATGTTAGTCAGGCCAGACAGGAGGATTAACGGATGATGAGAAGGTCAAGGAGGGGGTAAGATAAGGGGCAAGGAATAAGCTACAACCTCTTCGCTTGCAATCAAAGAGTACCTAATATCGCCAACAGATATCTCAAGCTCTGCATGACAACGGATTTCCATGCTCGGTGTTGAAGTGGAAGGCATCGCCATCGCTTGAGGCGTGACCTTCCGTAGAGTCTCGCTGCCCGCTATCGTTGCTACGATGTTTTGAGAGGATGGCAGAAAGCTAGCATTCCGGGTGGCAAAATTTGAGTCGTGCAACAGTTTCGCGGCGTACTACAATCGGGTGACAGCAGCAGAAGCGGGGTAGGGTGCACGAATATTGTCACGCTCAAGACCGGTGAAGGCGAGGGTGCGCTGCAATAACAATGCGGCTGTTTTCTATTGGATGAGGAAACCTTGACGTGACCACCTGGGCGCGGAGGACCTTTTGTAACCCACGTACTTCGCTAAAACTTTTAGTAATATAGCCCAATGGTGAGCACCATTCCCCGAGCCGTGTGACCTGCACTGAGCTGTGGTTGGTGCTTTCCAGGTGAATGCACGTTTTATAGCATTGGGTAAGATTTGTGCGCCCTACCCCGCTTCTCCCGTTTTATCTTACTGCAGGTCAGTCATCTAATTGAGGGAGGGGCCGCGCCCCTAGAGCCGCATTTTTCAGGGGTGCTCCCGGGGCCCACTTTTGAATCCGCCTACTCAGGCCAATTTAGAGGTCCTATAAACTTCCATTTCCTAGAGTTCAGGATTACAACCTCCTGCGTTATACGCCGGCCTTTAGATATTAAATATTATTTTACTATCGCTCTAAAATTATTATTTTTAATTTAATAGGTAAAAAGGTAAGTTAGTATAAAAAGATATTATTAAAAATAAAAAAGTTTTATAGTATTATAGAGCGTTAATTTTATTTTATATTTAATACTTAATATATATAATTAATAGAATTTCTATTATATATATAAATATATATTATTTTTACTCTAGAAGGAGCCTTTAAAAGAAGTTAATTTATTTAATAATAATATACTAAAAATTGTCTTTAATATTATAGATTAAAATAAAAAGAAATATATTAGTATTAATAAGAGAATAGAAAGAGAGTATTTAAACAAATATAAATATAATATATATATTATTATATACTATAATAGATTTTATTAAGTAGTAAAAAAAGAATTAAAATTTTTATTTTTAATTATTTTTATTATAGTATATTATAAAGATTGCGAGGTTTCATTACTGTTCAAGTTTTGGGCAGCAATGTAATAACACTCAGGACACAAGTTAACCAAAGCCTACATCCGTGCACATACGGCCATCGTACCTCGATAAGTCTATTTCGATTAAACTTCGCGCTTCTTAATTTAATCTTTACATAGCGTGCCGAAAATGTCTACGCATGATGATCTAGGTTGGTTCCATCCTACATTCTCAGAAGCTACGGACTGAATCGTCGAAGATGTTTCGATGCGCTTTCTTGACAAGATCGACCGATGGGATACTATTAAACCCTATGCCTTTCAGTACTATCCTCGGGAAGACTTTCCGCGCCACAATCTGCAACATTCACCGCATATTGTTCGAGTAAAGAACATGCGGACCCATCGCCCTTCAAGCTCCTTAGACATAGAGGGCTTCGAAGTTCAACGACTGAACTCTGAGATGCAGTATGAGGATTTCTCCAACGACGAAAAGATTGAGAATACCTACTGTCGAGAGCTTGAACAGCACTTCACCAAAGTACTTGGGGCGAAACATGTGCGGGCGTTGGACTATCAGGTCAGTAAATCGCTCTTGTCGAGCTCGCCCAATAAACCAGCTACATAGGTTAGACGGAAGTTGCCCGGATTCCCATATTTTGATGGCAAACTCCCAGAAGTACCACAACCTAGTCTTTTGACGCATGTCGGTATTGAACCCTTTCTCCTCGTGCACGTTCCAGCGCTTCCCATCAGAGCAGTTTCCTCGAGAGAACGTGCTCACCGTACCCTCCAGATGTGACACCAAACGCGGCGGAGAAGATCGTTCGAGAATTATACGGATCCATAGCCGAGGAAATACTGCAACACCGATATCAGATTATCACGTCAGTTCATTCCCTACAATACTAACAAGAGATTGAACACTAACACGCTATGCAGGGCGTGGAGACCATGTCGGCTTCCACTGAAAGACTGGCCAATAGCTATCTGCGATGCGAGCACCGTTGATGAACACGATCTTGTCGCTTCCGACGTCCTTTATCCGAAATGGGTAGCCGAGAACTGTTTGGTCCATTGTAACCCAAAGCAAGATTGGTACTGGCTTCCCGACCATCAAGCTGAAGAACTACTTGTATTCAAGGCTTTCGATTCCGAACTTCCCACGTCATGGCGTAAGTATTTCTGTAAGATTCCTCAACCACAAAATACATTATGCTAACACGTTCAGCATGCCCACATGGCGCTTTCCCACTTCCAACCGATGACGGGGCCATTCATACCAGGGAGAGCATTGATGTGAGGCTGCTGGTCATGTTTTCAGATTTAGTTTATCCTGTACGAGAAGCTTGGTCGAAGTAAACTGTGCTTACGGATATTCTCAGGGAGCGTGACTCTCACCTTATTTCGAAGCTTGAAATGAAGGGTATAAGTGTGCAGGAACAATCTTCGGCAAATGACCTCCATCCACCCCAACTTATGTCTCTCCTTAGGTCAAAACAATGACTCTCCTTGTATCGCGGATTACCGTGAAAAATTCGGATGAGCTCTACCACAGCGCGTGCATCAAACGTAAACACAGGAACTGTCACTGCTTCGGGTATCGATTATGTCTCAACCCTTAAGGCACATGACCACTCGGTTTAGTTTGCGGTAGGTGCTTGTTGAGGAACGGTGTTTTCAGAGCGTATCATGAGTTAGCTCACATACTAGAAAAGAGCTCAAGGCTTTTGTACACAATAAGTTCCCCGGCGAGTGACAGTGCCGTTTCGTTCTCTGACTAATTATCAAAACCATGCTCAGTAACCGAACTTCATCTGGCTGCCTAGCCTAATGCCCCACAGGCCGCTCAACAAGTTAGCAGTCCGATTTTCCGTTTCGGATCCACATCACAGCATTTGAGCTTTAGCTCTTGTGCATAGTCTTGACGAGGATTGCCATTCAACGATCAGAATACCATGATGGGATGCCCAGGGTTTCTATTGCTATCATTCAAGCCCGTGCTAACTGAAGAACCCCGCTTTACCTCTAGCTAATCGACCTTCATACCTCTCGGCGGATCATCTTCCCAAATAGACAGTGGGAAAGAGAATTACTTGATGGTTATAAGCATCTAGCTGGTAACATCCACAACACAAGAACACTTGCTTACCATTACTGGATTCTTACTCTCCAGGCTTCGGCAGAGTGCTCTTCTCGTTCTGGAGACCTTGGTACGCGGTCCTGCGGTCCATAGGTTTGCTGACAGAGGCTCCCAAGGGGGGTGTGCTCCCGCCGCCACCCTTGCTAGTTGATTGGAAGAGTGGCATTTTCTCAAGGTCAGGGTTGTCGTTCTCTTCCAGCGTCTTCATAGCTTTCCAAGGCTGAATCTTCGGAACATCGCTGTTGGCCATCGTGGTAGCCAGTAGACAAGGTCGATTGATGCGAGGCGTTTTAGTGACGCTGTACTGTGAGTAAACCACAGTCATTTGACGATGCGAGTGAGGCGGTATAAATAATCCGTGGACTTGACCGGTATTCAGACGGCTGGTGACCAACTAGAGCACCAAATTATCTGATTCGTAGTACAAAATGAGGGGTGTGCATCGTGCATATGCATTAGGCCACAAGTACGTGTTCACCTCCGGTCAGTATCCAGGCGACTGGTCCCATGCGCGTGATGTGCCTCATTCCGGATCCAATTGCCACGTCGCATATGCAGGATTATCTATCACAAATATTTCGTACACCTACGGTCATCCGGAGCAGGTTTGCCCGTGTGGTCTGCGCTAGGCATCTCTGTCCGTTTGCACCTACGTCGCCTGCTTCTGGTAAGGACGGGTTCTGTCCCGGTAATAACCCCCTATTTGACTTAATGCTCTAGTAATAGTAATTAACTACGTAATAGGTTAATATCTACTTTTTAGTATTTAGTAGTAAGAAATTTTAATATAATAATAATATCGTGTAAGCGTATATATACTTATCTTTTAAAATTAAGAATATATAATTTAATATAAATTATACAAATATAGCTATACCTATTATAGGGGGGTAAAAAAAAGTGTAATTAAAAATATTACCTTTTTTAAAGTTATATAAGTGTTTAACTAGTTAGCCTAAAAATAAAAAAAAATATTATTATTAAAAAAAAGACTAGCCTATTTAATTTATATATATAGGGGCTGCTTACTACAAAGATTAAGAGTAAAAGAAAATTAATAAAAATATATAATTTTTTAGACCCTACATTAGACTATTATAATATTTTATTTAAGGGATAAAATTGGCTTATTTTTATATATATAATAATATATACTATATTATATTAGTATATACATTATTTTTATATATTAATATATTAATTATATAATTATTAGTAAAATTTAAATTTTTAAATTTTTAATTATAAACTAGTAAATAATATATTACTAGTATTTAGTATAGTATTCCTAAGCTTATATAACTATTTAATACTAGCTAGAAAGTAAGAAAATATAAGTATTAATAACTTTTTATAGTATTTTATTTTACTCTTTTAAAATAGCTTTATTAATAGTCTTTATACTTTTTAAACTTTATTCTATATCTAAATTAGCTTTTTTATTTTTATTTTGGTTAGATTTTAAATAGCCCTATATATATTTTATATAGGCTAAATTAGTGTTATAAGCTAGATAAAATAAAAATATACTTTTATTATTTTTAAACTAGTTTAAAACGTTTATTATTTTATAAATATAAGCGTTATCTTATTAAAATTACTCATTTAGATTAATATTAATATAAAGTTTATAATTATAATTATAATTTATATACTCCTTTTTTAAAACTCCTTTTAGTCGCCCCGAGCCACTATAGTTATACTATTTATTCAATTAGTATATAAATATGTAAATATAATATTATAATAATAATATATTTATATATTAATCGAACAAATAGTGTGGCTGTAGTGGCTCGGGGCGACTAAAAGGGATTTTAAAAAAGTATAATAATAATAATAATATATTATTATTATTATTATTATTATTATTATTATTATTATTATTATTATTATTATTATTATTATTATTATTATTATTATTATTATTATTATTATTATTATATATATTATATTTGTATATTAATCGAACAAATAGTGTGGCTGTGGTGGCTCGGGGCGACCAAAAGGGGTTTCAAAAAAGGAGGAGTATGTGCATGCCTTCATACTCAGTGTCGAAAAAGTATTATTATTATTATTATTATTATTATTATTATTATTATTATTATTATTATTATTATTATTATTATTATTATTATTATTATTATTATTATTATTATTATTATTATTATTATTATTATTATTATTA
>JASEKS010000367.1:0-87229 GCA_030770415.1 Pleoardoris graminearum
ATAGATTCAGGAGGACGGGGGTGATATGTTTTCTCTTTCGAGTTATTAAACTAATCTTAATTAAGTAAAAGATTAGAATATTAATATAAAAATTTAAAAAAAAAAAACCAAAAAAAACTAGGAGTTAAAGAGATAATTTTTTTTTTTTTAGGAAAAAAAAAACTTTTCTTAAAAATTTAAGTAAACTAAAAAAAAAGCTTATTTTTTAAAAAAAAAAAAAAAAAAAAAAAAAAAAGTAATTATTACGTATTTATTTTAGTAAGTACTATCTTTTTTAATTAGACTTAGCGTAATATCTTTAAGAGCCGGTTATTAGGTTATATAATATATATAGCACTTTCCTTCCTAATTAGGTAGTTACTAATAGCAACTTTATTATATTAAAAAAAAATCTATAGAAATTTAACTTAAGAAATTATATTTATAGGTTAAGTATAAAATATAATATAAATAGATAATAAATTACGTAGATAGATCTATAACTCTAGTTTATAAATTTATAGATTTTTAACTCTGTAACTTTATAAGTATAAAGCTAAAGAGCTAGTTAAGTATTTTATATATATAGATTTAGAGAAGTCCTATATAGTAAAACTTTATTATTAATTTTATAAATTACTTATATACAATTAATATTTACTATATTACTTCTATTTGGTCGCCCCGAGCCACCACAGCCACACTATTTATTCGATTAATATACAAATATACTATATTACTTAATATTACTTATATATATTTTAATTCTTACTTACTCTATATTAGATAAGGTTTACTACTAGCTTAGCTACGTAAATCCTGTTATAGATTAGGTTGTATTGGCCACCTAGGCTTATACGTAAGCAAGAATATTAAAGTAATTTTTAAAAAGTATATACTAACTTATTTAATATTATTAATTATATAATAATATAATAATATAATTTGTAGCGTATATGCTGTGGTTTAATTATAAATTATAAAAATAATACTTTTCCTTATTAGATTCTACATAATTTAATACATAAAGAGGTACCTAATTTAAATTTTAAATTGTATAGAATCTAGTAAATAAAAGTAATATTTTTATAATTTATAATTTAACTCTAGTCTTTTCTTTTTTAAATAAAGCTACGCTTTTAGCGTAGTACCTATATTTTTAAAAAAAATAACTACGAGTTATTATAAGGATTTCTATAAAACAGCTTTATAATAATCTGGATATAATAATAAAAGACGTAGTATATAGTTATATATTAATAGATATACTAAGAACGCTATATTAAGTTATAATAAGTTAAAATAGTAATATATAAATAAGTATTATTTTTTAATCTAGTACCGGACGCCTATTTATAAAATAAAAGAAAAATAAAATAAAGGTAGTTAATTATCGCTAGTATACTCTAAAATATTAATATATACTAGGGCCCCCCGCTACTATATATATATAAAATATAAAAAGTATAATAAGGTAGTTTACTATGCTAAGTAGCTATATTAGATTTCTTTATAAATATTACTATATATACTATATATACTATATATTATATATTATATTATAATATAGCCGAACGGCCCTATAAAAGTAATAAGTATAACACCTAGTACTCTACTAAATTTATTTTTATAATGACTACCCTACTAGTAATTTTTATAAAGCTTTAATATACTACTAAAAGGCTTTATCTTTATAGGTAAGTAGGCCTAAAATAAATAATAGTTATAATAGCTATAGACTATAATTTTATACTAAAAATAAATAAACGTACGCTATATCTATATAGTAATAGTAATTAATATTAACCCGTATAGTTATACTAGTAAAAGACCCTAAGAATTTTAAAAATTCTAAAGATCTTATTATTATAAACGCTAACCTAAACTATATTTATAAATAAAAGTAGTATCTTTTAGTTATACTAGATAACTAGAATAACTTTAACTATATTAAATTTAAAGATAAAGTAGCGGTTATTACCCTAATAGTAGTATAGTTATAAAACGTAAGAGACTTAGCAGAGAGAGTACTAGTAATAATATTCTAAGGACTAGCCCTAAAAGTAAAAAAAGAACGTATAAGAGCTATATATAAAATAGTAAATATAAAAATAAACGTAATAATAATATATAGAGGGAAGAGAGGGAAGTATTATAAAATATTTATAAGTATCAGTAAGATAAACTTACGACAATATATAATAGTTTAAGTATAAAAAAAATAAGTAGATAGTGCTTAAAAGGAATAAAAAAGTTTCTTTTTTATTATAAAAAACCTATTAATAAGTGCTATTATAACCTATTAGACTCGGCCGTTACAGTTAAGCCTATAACTCTAGCCTATATACTAAATCCTTTATTATTATATTATTATCTAATTAATTCTATTTAAAAAGTTAGTAAATACTTTTTAAAAAATATTTTAATATTTCTACTTACGTATACACTTAAGTGGCTAATACAACCTAACTCTAACCTAGATTAAATTTACTAGCCTAACTAAGTAATTAAAGTTTACTAAACTCTATTAATTAAAACTAATATTTAGGTTTTATTTTTAGTAACTAGGGCTATAGTAATTTAATAAGTAAATATTTTTATAGGGATATTTTAGCTATTACTAATATTTTAATTTAGTACTCTACTATCGTCTGTCTAAATAATAGATAACTAATAATTATACTTAAGTAATAGAGTACACTATTTCTTTTAAAAAGAACTTTATAGGTTATATAAGTAAATCCTTTTAAAGTTTAAATTAAAAATACTCTAATCTATTTATAAGAATCTATAATACGCTTATAAAGTTAAAATAATAGTAATATAATTATTCTATTTTACTAAAGTAATAGAAAATAAAAAGTAAGGTATATTTTTATAATTAAAGTCTTTTTTTTTAACTTTTAGTTACTTTTACTCTTTTTAAACTCTAAGCGGGTATTTTTATTTAACGAAAACTTAAGAGAGAAGCGTTGTAAGCTATATAAGCTACTTCTTTTTAGATTATTTTTTATATAGTAAGGAATTAAAATTATATATACTAATTAGACTAGTTTAATTTACTTATTAGCTAATAGAATTTTATTAAAATTAAGTTAATTATTATATATATTTATATATTAATTAAACAAATAGTGTGACTGTGGTGGCTCGAGGCGACCAAAAGGGGTTTTAAAAAAGGAGGAGTATGTGTATACCTTTATTTAATTATTATAATAGATTAATTAATTATTAATTAAGAAAAGGATATATAGTCTTAGTTTAATAATTAAATATATTTATATAATTATAAAAAAAATTAAAGTATATATTTATATATTAATTAAATAAAAGGGTGCGGCTGTAGTCGCTGAATAGGCGACTAAAAGGGGTTTTAAAATAGGAGGAGTATATGCATACCTTTATACTCAAAAATTAAAGTATATAAAAATAAATACTTACTAGTATTAAGTTATATAAAAAGAATCGTTTTATAGTTTTAAAGCGCTAGGCTTATAACTATAATAAACTATATAATACTTATTTTTAGAGTAAAAGGGAAATTAATACTATTTATAAAATAATTTCTCCTTTTTCGAACCCCCTTTTGGGTCGCCCTAAGCCACTACAGTCATACTTTTTAATTTAATTAATATATAAATATATATATATATATAAAATAAAATAATTAAAATTAAATATATATATAATAGACGAGTAATTAGGTAACTTAGTTATATAATATAAAGGCATACACATACTCCTCCTTTTTTAAAACCCCTTTTAGTCGCCCCGAGCTACCATAGCCATACTATTTATTTAATTAGTATATAAATATATATAGTTATATAATTAACCTATAATTAGAGGGGGTATATAAGTATTAATATTACAATATAAGCTTTTTCGACACATTAAGTATAAAGGTATACACGTACTACTCCTTTTTTAAAATCCCTTTTAGTCGCCTATATAGCTACTACAGCTACACCCTTTTGTTCGATTAATATATAAATATATATATATAATATAAATATATAAAGAGCGTTGTCCTATACTATAGCGTTAAATACTAATTCTAAAAGAATATAATAATAATAATTATTATATTTATATATTAATCAAACAAATAGTGTGGCTATAGTGGCTTAGAACGACTAAAAGGGGTTTTAAAAAAGGAGGAGTATGTGTATACCTTTATCTATAATAATTATTATTATAAAATATACGATAGTATATATATATATATATTATAATAATATCATCTTCCTTTCTAAGAATATACCACTAAGTTTTTATAAAAGAAATATTTATAATAGAAGTACGTATATTTATTATATAAAGAGAGGTAAAGTATAGCGTTAAAACACTAGTCTAAAAAAGATATAAGCTAAAAAAAGTTATTTCTCTAAATATAGTTAAAAAAATAAGCGTATATAAAAATTATAAAAAATATTTTAGGTTAGTGCAGGATTTAAACTTATAGTCTTAGTATATGGCTTACGTATATTTATATTTTTAATAACCCTAATATTTTACTGTCTAAGAAGTCTAGACTAGACTAGACTATTTATTTTTATACACTAGATTTTTAGTAGTAATAGTACTACGTATATATTATATATACTAGCGAATGGGTTAAATTACAGAGGCCATAATTAGGTCTTATATAAGTAGGAATATTAAAGTCTTTTTTAAATAGTATTTACTAACTTTTTAAATATAATTAATTAAATAATAATATAATAATAGAACCTTTAGCGTATAGGCCAGCGCTAAATTATAAAATATAAAAAATATAGGTTATATTATTAAATATTACGTAATTTAACATTTTGTCTTCCTTTATACGTAGATTTTAAATTATAGAATATCTAATAATATAAGCTATTTTTTTATAATTTATATATTTATATATTAATCGAACAAATAGTGTGGCTGTAGTGGCTCGGGGCGACTAAAAGGGGTTTTAAAAAAGGAGGAGTATATATATACCTTTATACTTTATAATTTATAATTTAACTTTAGTCTATGCGCTATAAATTATATTATTATATTATTATATAATTATATAATTAATTATACTTAAAGTAGTTAGCGCGGCGCTATACCTTTTTCGACCTAGCCTTACCTGACTTTTTTGACACATTGAGTATAAAGGCATACACATACTCCTCCTTTTTTAAAACCCCTTTTAGTCGCCTATACAGCCACTACAGCCACACTATTTGTTCGATTAATATACAAATATATACTTAAAAAGTTAGTAAATACTTTTTAAAAAAAGACTAATATTTCTGCTTACGAATAATCCTAAGTAGTTAATATAACCTAATTCTAACCCTAGCTAAATTTACTAGCGTAGTTTTACTACTATATTCTTTTTATTATAAATATTAATAAGTGTTTTATAGTACAGAAAAAAGTACTATTTTTTTTTAATTAAGTATACTTAGTATTAATAATATAAGTTATAATATAAAAAAAAAGCTTTAAAAAAGCTTTTTTTTATATATTATTAAGAGATCTGTAAAAATAGTCTTAAAAAGTAGTAAAAGGACGTATAAAATCTTTATTTTTAACTATTTTAATAGTATAAGTGGTTTTACAGTACGCTGCAAAAAAAAAAAAAAAAAAAAAAATATATATATATATATATATTTTCCGACTTTTCCTACCGCTGAAGCTGAGGGGGCAGTAATGTCATCCTCAGAGGCCAACAACAAGATACTCAAAGATCGGCTCGCCGCCGAGGCTGCGATACCCTCACCTTACTGGGTGGTTCATCTTCCACATCACTCTGCAGGTGTCACAAACAACCGGCCTCTATACGAGGCGTTGCTGAAAAAGGGTTGGACGTGTTCTAGAAAATCCTTCAGCGAGGCGCAGATATCTTACACCTTTGGTACCAATGATACCACGGGATGGCAGAGCATGATAGGTAGATAGAAGCTAATAACCGTGTGTGAAGGCGTTACGCAGAAGAGCGGGATGGATTCGATCGACTGGAAACCCAGTGTTAATACGTTTATAGCCATATATGAAGATGAAAAGGAGAAAGGTAGGTGAGACAGATTCGATCATCGACTTGCTAATACGTTTATAGCCCTAGTTGCAGACGATAGACTGAATAATCCTAATTCAAGGTTCCGAAGATCCGGTAATTCAATTACATGGATATCACGTGGCGGTCGCACTTAGGTTCTCTTTTCTCCCTGGAAGAAAGAAAAAAAACCAAGGGTTAAGAGAGTAGTCTGTTATGACGGCTATGGCTGTTTGAGGGAAAGCCTTTGAACTAGGTAGATGTACGATACTTTGATCAATATACATGCGGCCGTCAGGTATCGAAGCGCTCACAATACACAGCCATACAGTGCCCGTCGCAGGAGTTCACGGATGGAGCTCGGCGTTTCAATCAACTATGCCCCTGAGTTAGGGCACGATGCGAGGGTAGTTAGTTCAGAGCTTGAAGGGAGTATGGTGATATCTGATTTGATCAGAACCAGTCCTCGTGTGGCGTGAGATGATAGTGAATGTGCAAGGAGGAAAGACAGATTGTGTGGGTGCCCGAGATGTCCGATCTATCTCAGAGTTCAGACACACTCTTTCAGTTGTTCAATGGCTCCGCGCGATATCCGCTCACGAGTACAAACTCAGTGCATGCTTGACCCGAAAAGTGAAGCACAGTCGAGTGCAGTTGGCAGAAGGCGATACCAGAGAGTGCAGGAATAAGGCCATTCAATGGTCTCACCAGTCACCTTCACCGCCACGGACCTAGTCATTTAGGTAGGGTATTCCGTCAATCGTCCATCATGGTATTGTCAAAGCCGCAAAAGAATAGCGGTATTCAGGTGAGGTAGCTCTTCCAGGCGACGCTCCGTATGAATCTCTTTCCCGTATCACCATCGACACCCACGACGAACTTCTCCCAGCGAGCGTCCTGACCAGCTCCGATCACCAGAAGGGTGGCATCGTCCAACCACCCAAGGAGACCTTTTGTAGGGATCCTTTCCGGAGACCACTTGCTAAGGGCCTCTGCGGTGGCAGCTCTTGAGTGTGGGCTCCAGCCACCCAACTCATCGCCCATCTCGAAGCGGGTGGATGCGCTGGAATAGGTGTCGGAGAACGGGCGCGGGAGAAGTGGGACTTTGGCCAGGATACCGTATTTGTGCGTTTTGGGATCTATATCTGCAGCTTTCTGTACGCCGTTTGGGAGCTCGAAGATGTGCACGGTGGACTTGTCTGACGTTACAGCCAGCATCTTGTCATGTGGCGAGAAAGCCAGCGAGAATATCGCAGCCTCATCTACTCCGCGGCGGAACTCGGCGATCTTCGTGCCAGATTCGACAGCGAATACGCGGATGATGGTACCTTTCTCGCTTGCGGTAGCCACCATGTCAGCCTTCTTGTTCAACGCGATGGCGCGTATATGTGTGTTGTGTGCGGGAATGAAGGTGACGCGTGGGCTGGTATTGTAAGCGCCAGGCCTGATGATCCGTATCTGGCCAGGATTCACGGCGGGCGTGGCCACAATATTATTCTCAAAGGAGCACAACCCGTGGAAGTTCTCCACTGTGTCGTAGTCATGAATCTTCTGCGGAGGGTTCCCCATTCTGTAGACGATGACTTGAAAGGGTAGAATCACGACCAGGAAGTCTTTCGAAGCGCGGACACGGAGAACGGGGGCCTTCAACTCGAGCGAACCAGCGACGGTCTGGCGTTGATCGTTCCAGATTTGAATCTGCAATCATTAGCCCTGATGAGCGGAGGCCTGCACAGCTAAGCAGGATGCTCACCTTATTCGAGGGAAAATGCGGTGCCTTCCCTCCTCCGGCCAGCATAATGTAGTTGGTAGTGCCGACCATGTCAGCGCAACCGATGCCGCCACTGAGATCTGCGCGCGATTAGAGAGCGGACTCGGTTGTAAATTTGTTGATAGTACCTCGGCTTATGCGCGGATCGCATGATGAGGATCTGAACACTGGCCCGGTCAGCAGGCATCGCGTCAAGACAAAAGTGCGAATCACCTTTGAAGCCTGATTCGTGGGCTACGGAGAAGAACGAGTTGTCGGCGTTGAACGCAACAGCCAAGGCGAAAGGCTGTTTATAGGGTTCGAGAACCGGTCGCGTGTTCATGTTGGGCAGCGTGTATGGTGCGCGCTCTTCAGTGATCTCCGGCGTATCCTTCAGCGGCTGTTCGAGGGCGTTTGGCGTCACCTGGAGGCGGCGGGCGGCGAACTTAGGCGCCAGGTGTGAGGCTGAGGTGGCCTAGTGCGCGGCGTCAAGAAGTGGAGGGTAGAAGGCGTCATTTCCAGCCCATATCCCCAGTATTCGAGGGAGCGTAGAGGTCTGGGTGAAAGCGGGCGTGGGGTGAGGCGTCCCTGGTGCTCACCATGTCATAAGTGTCATGCGCCCGAGCTCCAAGGCTCTAGCCAAATCAGGATGGAAGCTCTTGACACGTGAGGCTCTTTCGGAGAATACGCATGGTCTGACGCAGTCTTGATTCTCCAGCCACTTTGAAGACATCAACGATAGGTGTTATTGATGAACTTTTTGTAGATGATTCAATGCCAATACAGGCTACTCACGGTCGCCCCTCGAAGGGCGTGTGATGGATGGTGTGGGGAAACTGCCTGCTCCGAATCGTTCGTGGAAAGGCGTTGAACTTGTCGTAACCCAGTGCATCTCGCTCTGAGTAAGGCAACTGATGATCCAATGCCACACATGCATTTGCATATATCCAGATATCTGTTTCGGGTAAGTCCAGGTCGCCGCTGCATGCCAGGTCAATGGTCGCGGCTAAGACGGGGCTCGTGATGGGGAGCGGCGACCAGGGGTGCTGGCCGCTAGCGAGCCCCTTTGCATTGCGCAGGAGAAGCAACGTCCCAAATTTCTTGCCAACACCTCCGACACCTCATCGCGCCGACGCAGACGAAGAGCATCAACCACACCGCGGGGGCCGTCCGTTCTGCACACTCTTCCACACAGCGCCGCCGGCACTCCACACTCACCACCATGTCTTCGGTACCGCATCCCCGAGGCCTTGAGGGCGCTGCCACGCTTGCCTCCAACCATTGGGTGCCCGCGCTAATGCCGTTGCAGATACTCAAGACGCGCAGGAAGAAGAATGTCAAGAAGGGTATCCAGTTCTGCCTGATGGTCTGCGGTGCCTCAGGAACAGGTGGGTGCCCGTGTTTACCTGCGCCAATTGGCGACACGCGATACTGATGCAGCTGCGCCCAGGCCGGACGACTTTCGTAAACACGCTCTGCGGCAAGCAGGTGCTCGAGCACAAGGATTGCGAAGACCCGAACACTGCTCACATCGAAGAGGGCGTCAAGATCTCGCCCGTCACCGTCGGTCCGTCTCCAGCCATGCCAACCGCCCGTCGGCGTAATACTGATTGCTAGCAGAGCTCGACGAGGAGGGCACCCGCATCTCTCTTACCATCGTTGACACGCCCGGTTTCGGTGACCAGATCGATAATGAGGCCAGGTATGCCGCCACCAATCAACACGCGCCCGTTTGGCTTACACCGCACGCAGTTTCTCAGAAATCGTCGGGTATCTCGAGCGGCAGTACGATGATATTCTTGCCGAGGAGAGCCGTATCAAGCGAAACCCTCGCTTCCGGGACAATCGTGTACACGTCATGCTGTACTTCATCACCCCCACAGGCCATGGGTATGTCTTCCGCTGTATCCAGTGCACCCAGTCTGACGTGTTACAGTCTTCGCGAACTCGACATCGAGCTTATGAAGCGCCTGTCTCCTCGCGTCAACGTCATCCCCGTCATTGGCAAGGCCGACTCGCTCACCCCGGCCGAGCTTGCCGAGTCGAAGAAGCTCGTCATGGAGGACATTGAGCACTACCGCATCCCTGTATACAACTTCCCGTACGACATTGAGGAAGACGATGAGGACACGGTTGAGGAGAACGCCGAGCTCCGCGGCCTGATGCCGTTCGCCATCGTCGGCTCAGAAGATGTCATTGAGGTCAACGGCCGCAGGGTCCGCGCCCGTCAGTACCCCTGGGGTATCGTCGAAGTGGACAACCCGCGCCACTCGGACTTCTTGGCCGTACGGAGCGCCTTGCTTCACAGCCATTTGGCCGATCTCAAAGAGATCACACACGATTTCCTGTACGAGAACTACCGTACCGAGAAGCTCAGCAAGAGCGTTGAGGGTGGTGCTGGAGCGTATGTTTTGCTATATTATCATTCATTACTACGCTAACCCAACCACAGTGACTCGTCAATGAACCCTGAAGACTTGGCCAGCCAGTCCGTACGTCTAAAGGAAGAACAGCTGCGCCGTGAAGAGGAGAAGCTCCGCGAGATTGAGGTCAAGGTGCAGCGCGAAATCAACGAGAAGCGGCAGGAACTGTTGGCTCGTGAGAGCCAGCTTAAGGAGATCGAAGCCCGTATGCACCGAGAGCAGAGCGGCCAGCTACAAGACCATGAGGCCGATGAAGCATAAGCCGTGGTTTGGAGCACGGTTGGAACAGCAGAGAGACGCCATATGAATCCACCTCCTAGGCGTACGATGTGGCATCGTTTGCGGCTATGTATCCGGAACGAAATCTGTACTGCAACGGGCGTTGGTAATGGTCGGTTTGCACTGCAGATATCGATGAGCGCGGGGTTGGAGGCCATTGGGGTATTTTATTTTTCTCGCCCCAGGGGTTACACGTTTCCTACCGGGCAATTGCCTTGACCTGACACCCTTCTCTTATGTTTTCTTACTCTTCGATATTTATTCCCCCTTTTGCATTCCATGTAGGAATTAGTAATCCACTTTGATCAACTAATAATACCCCGGTGGTCAAACTCTGCTTATCGACAACAAGTCTTTGTGGCTCACATGTGGCCACGGAGTAAAGCGCTTGTATGGAAATCCGGTGGGATGAGACTATTGCCTGTCATCGACATGCCTTCCCGCAGATTCCTTCCAAGTCACCACAACGACCACCTCATATCGCAGCCCAAACTAGTTGCCGCCGCTTGGCAGACGCAAAGCGAGGCACTGCGTCTTGGTTCAATGGCACTCTGAGGGGGATCTGGTGTGGCCACCACGGTGGAGACTTTTCGGAAGCGATTTGAGGCCTGGGGTGTAAGAGCAAGTGCTGAACACAGCCATGCCCGGCATCGTGGGCTCGCATATAGCAACCGGGTCGTCATCACTGCGTAGCCACGTACATTCGTATGAGCGCCATGCATGCAACCGACTTGGTCATGTGCGTACGGCTCAAACAGGGCTGGGTTGACTGTGCTTGAACTCGGTTCCATAACACTCAAGCGCGATAGCCGGCAAGATGAGAGGCTGCTGTCAGCCCAGCTTCGAGTTTCTTCAGGCATGCTCGTAGCACGTAGATTTTTTTACGCCTACACCAGCGGCTCAACGACTTTTTACGCAGTCTGAATGGTTTGTGGTATGGCAGTGAGCTAGTATCAATTCCACTGTCTACTCAAAGGACCAACACTGTGGACGCTGTGCTAAAAGCTCCTTCCTCACCTATAACCCATAGCTACACATGACGTATGTCGATTAGTACTGCCCCGGGTCCGGATACACATGTGTCTTCATTACCTACCTATAGACACACGTACACATACACATGTAGCAATTAGTAAAAGTTCATCGACGTGGGGAAAAGGATGCGGCTGTTA
Source organism: Pleoardoris graminearum (assembly GCA_030770415.1). Taxonomy (NCBI): domain Eukaryota; kingdom Fungi; phylum Ascomycota; class Dothideomycetes; order Pleosporales; family Didymosphaeriaceae; genus Pleoardoris; species Pleoardoris graminearum. The sequence goes on from JASEKS010000367.1 coordinate 11,626, forward strand.
CATCCATTTACTGTTGCTTCGAAATGCTGGGTCGCTTGGTGGACACCCGGAGCTACTCCCTCAATCCGCGCCTTCCCCAGCTTCTCCACCCTCCAGCTCACCACCGACCATTGCACCACCGCACTGCAACCCTCGCCCCACGCCTTCGTCCACCTTCACCGGCAGAGGAGCACCCGTCAACGTCACAGCCGGGGTCACTTCATGAAAGCAGGACAGCAGCATTGATGAGCAACAACATTACCTGATCGGTCGATGAGCCAGCGTCGGTAGGATGTAAAGAGCCTGAAGGGGGCTGGAGGCCTCAACCGCAAAATAGGCTGCATCCTGGCGCTCCCCATGCATGTCAAGGTATCTCGTACCTTCGCACGCCTCCGGAGAATAGCGACGCCTCGTTCCCACATTAGGATAACCTTTCGACTATGCTCTGGGGCCGCCTGCCTTCCCGCATCGGTGAGCGCTTGCATATACGTCCGCGGAGCTTGCTCCATCGCAAAGTCTTTCTATTCTGTCTGATCGGTGAGCGACCCTGCCCCAACCCTCCCGTCGCATGCATTGATATGATCCAGTCTTATCAGTCCACGCCATCAAAGTTGTGTCTTGGGCAAAGTGCCGCGCATTACAGTCCCCGCGGTGCGAGATCATGTGCTCCTTGCGGCCCAAGATGAGATATTACACCAAAGGGCTGTTGCAAGCAAACACCTCGACAACATGCAGCACGCTGTTCGCTGACCAAGGAGATTGCGCCATCTGTTCAAGTTCACGAAGACGATCGAACGTCGAGTCAGACCTACAATTTACAACTAGAACGGACCGCTGACACGCAACGGATGCGCGCCTTGCACAAGATGTACACGAGGCTCAATCTGTCACTTGAAATCTTCGTATCGAAGCCAAAGAGTCAAGTCCTCGCCACGAGACATGGACATGCAGTCCATTATCATCTAATTGGGCCGTTCAATAGGCCGCAGATCGGGATATGCGAGTCCTTCGGTTGGGCCGTGGCCCTCTTATTCGCAATATCCTCCCAACACGCGACGGAAGAGGGCGAACTCATTATCCAGGGACAACACACAAACGTCGTGGTCGCCAATCGATATTGAGCGAGGGCCTACCCCCAGTGTCTTTCGCCTTTCGTCTTACGGGCCGTTGTTACCCTCGCGAATCACGGTCTGTTGCAGTGCACCTTTCGGACCGTGGTGGGAGCCTTCCTGCATGTCGGCATGCCGGTTCTTCTCAGCCCGCCCGAGAATGCCAATATGTTTCGAATGATTTCCCTGTCGAATAAATCCAGATATGGGAGCTGTGCACGTAAAATCCATGACCATGGCGAAGCACGACTGTTATATTTCGACAATGGATACCGCGCCTAGCGCAAAGCAAGACTGAAGGCGGCTACAGGCCCCCAAAAGTAAATGCATGTGGTACAATTACGGTCCAAGAAATTTTCCGATTGGCTCGTGACAACCTCGCAGCTGTTTATACGATGCAGTCACCGGCCTTACGCCACTTGCAAAGCAGGGTCGACAACCACGACGCCACCACAGAAATTGGCGGTAGGATCAAACTTTTGAAAATTGTTCTTGACCACGCTGAGCCCGACCGAAAGTATATTTTGCAAAAGCGAAGACGGTATCCGCAGCATGACTTCGCTTTGTGAGATGACGGAAAACACGGACCAGTGCTGACTGCAGCGGTAACAAGTGAAGACGCGTGGCGTGCGTATGGATTCCAAGGATCGAGTAACAGTTCCGGATAGGTCTGTTGCGAGCAGTCAGAAATCACATTTTGACGGGCACCTGCATGTGGGTGTGGCAGAGGTGCGAACGCAGGTTCGTCGATCGACACCATCTCAACATTTTGTCTCGGATGGCTCAGCGCCCCGCCCCGGGTGCTTCGATGTTATTACGCGGCATGTCGCGGTTTGCGCGCGTAAGTGAGGAAATGGGAGAGGGGTGCACTAGGTGCTCGACTAAGGTAAGGGCAGTGGGCTAACGGCCTGGTACCGGTGCCTAGCATGGGCAGCACACTAGAGTGAAACTGTGCGCTCCCTCCCCCCACACCGTTCTAGACTTGACAGCTTCCCCGTTCTCTCCACTTATCGCAGACATGTTCATCCTCAGCGCCCGCGTGCTGTTGAGTGGGATGGCAACACGGACGAGTACCTGTGCCTTGCCCTGGCCGAGTCGGCGGCAACGCAGATTACGTTAGCGGCGCTCGGATGGGGAACGGAGCCTCCAAGGGCAGTGGCGAGACGGCCGCTGCACTGGACTTATGCGCCGATCCCTGGGAGGGCTGGCTCCACAATCGCGGCTCTGGGATACCAGGTGCCGCTTGTGTCACCGTGGCTGCTCCACGACAGCCCTGCCACGGGGCGACGGCTGTGAATATTCAGAGTTTTCATGCACAAGGTGCATTGCGTCAGCTGAGAAAGCTGCTTCTAAACTTATGGAGACATGGAGGGAGGTTATTCCCTGACGCCACACCAACCGGTCGGCTGAGGACGCTTGCGGCGCCAACGAGAGGCTCACTTTTGGCCCTCTGCGTGCAGGGATATTTACTGCGAGTCCGTCATTCTTTCCTCTTCAAGTGGCAATGGCTCGACGTCTGCTCAGAGACACCCTGGTACAGGTGATCGGGGAACCGTGTTAGTCTTCCGTCATGTAGTCACTGATTCGACTTCACACGCGCGAAAACTCTCCAGCCCGAAGCGGAAGCGCCTAATGATGTCTATGTGCTCGCCAATCGGGTTGCAGATCGGTCACGCAGGTGAATGCTCATATCCCGGCCACTCACCACTAGGAGCCCGTGGAGTGTAGTTCGATCCCGAAAATGGGACCAGGCGGACCTGCCCAAACCGTGATCTTCCCCCCAATGCACTGTTCCTCGACCGTGCGCACATTTGTCGCCTCCGCATGTTTTGCACGCCTCTCGCGGTGGGCTAGCAAAATGCGCCTCTTTTAGGCTGTCCCTTGCAAACACACCACGCCCATATGCCTTTGGCAAGCACGCCAAGATTCGATGGTCTAGGGCGGCTGCACTTTGCGTTCTCCGCTCACTGGTGGAGACAGTGGGTTCGTTTGTTACATTCAATGTCGTTCATATATTTGGTTGGGCCCACTATGCACCTATTTGCTGTCATCGTGGGTTTCCGGTGTCATAGTGGTGCACCTACGAAAGCAGGCCGTACAGCTAAAGTATCACCTCGTGTCTTCTACCTCCTTCAGCACCATAAGGCCACAGCTCTGTCCCCATCTATCTTTTGGTCAATCGTTCCTGAACTATTTGTTCTCCGCGTTTTAGCTTCCTCATAGTCTCTTCTTCTTGGTTTTCCGGGCCATACCTTTCCATCTTTAATTCAAGTCGGACGCATCACCATGACAAAACCTCAAGAATCCATTCCACCGGTGCGTACTTTATGTGGCTCGAGTTGCTATCACATACTGACTCACGCACAGGCAGCAGATGTCCTCGGGGTAAGGAACCATCTCCATTTACAACGATCATGTTGACTGACAGGTGTGTCTATGATTCTAGACCATTGGGACTGGTAAGTTCGGTCCGTGTAGGATACGACACAACGTACGCTAATGATCCCCAGTGTAAGCCGAACCTCGCACGCGTAAATTATAACACTAACAGTCTCCTGATTCAGCTGCTGGTGCATCCAAGTAAGATCTCAACGTCCGAATAAAGTCAAACCAGCATACTTACTCGCCGCAGATACTCCCACAGTAAGCTCGCGCAGTCAACCTCGGAACGAACGCTCACGAATCGAAGGATATGGCACAACTGGCGCCGGAAGAACACCGATGGCCTACCTGGGACGATGCTCATGTTGTGGGCCTCATGTAATCACACTTTCCAGGAATGGGTACCGAGGGCTGAGAAATTCTAGGTGCTGTACCGTTTGGAGTCTATGCTATCGTCCAGGTAGTGCTCTTGATCCCAGGCAACACGGTGGATGCTAACGATATGTAGAAATTTAGCTTGGCTCTTCAGCTACAACCGCAATGTTTCGGTGGCTTAACTCTTATTGCGTGGGGTCAGACGCTCTACTATGGCAAGTGCGTAGCATCTATTCGCGAAGCACGAAATCGAGACATTCTGACGATGCACAGGAAATGGAGAGTATGGACGGCTACGGCGGCTACCCTGGGCATGGTGGTTGCTTTTGCTGCAACAGAGGCTATCCTCATCGTCACCCTTCGCGTACGGCCATCAACGATTTACACTCTATAGGACCACTGGCTGACTGGCTCAGATACCATACTACAAGGGAGTCGAATGGCCGATGATGATGATGGCTATCCTCGCGTCGGTCATGCAGTGCCTAGGTTTGGTGATGCCATACTTTGAACTAGCCAAACGGCAAGGACGCGTCATCGGCATCGGTATGTCGATACGCTTGCTGTGCGAAGTTGCAACTTACAGAAACAGACTTTTGGTTTCTTCTCATCGATTATTCTGGGGCCTTCTTCTCATTGATGGCTTTAGGTGGAGCTCGCCCGTCCCGGCACAGCCTGTCGACAGCTAAGCTGACTCCATGCAGTTGCTCAACATACTTTCGACGTACTCGGCGGGTCCATGTACATTGTAGCGTAAGTGGCTGTCGTCTCCTATGAAACCAAATACTGACAGTCATCAGCATGACCCTCGAAACCGGCATCTTCCTCTCTCAAGCCATCTGGCTTTGGCGCGTACGACACATCCGCCGCGAGGCGATGAAGCTGGGCATGACCTACGACGAGTATACCGATGCGTATCCCCCGAAGAAGTTGGAGCGGACGGAGTCCTCGGAGACAGTCGTCGATGTCGAAGCAGGTCATACCGAGAGCCCACAACTTCAGGAGAAGAGCGGGTCTCAGGTATCGAAGGACGGCCTTGAAGATCAGCCTACCGACAGAAATGCGGATAATGCGGCCCAGGGGACACTGGTACCACCAGAGAAGGCAGTGCTGTCGAACAATGGCCGCCACTAGGTCTCCACCCCACATCGAGGTCGACCTCTCTGCTCATGCATTAGCAGCCTGCCTGCTTGCAGTAGCATGTCCATACGACCTCATCCAGGGCATGTTGACATCGATCGGCCGCATGTCTTCAGCAAGCCCTGAACTCGTCAGCCATTAACGAGGCTGTTCGTTCCGCCGTTTCAAAATTGACTTGAACAAAACATTTTCTTCACTCTATTGTATCAACACCCGTCTGGACTTCGAAAAAGCTTCTCAACTCGGAACGAAGCAAAAAGACCAACTTTTCCTTTCGATTGTTTCTCCTACGTTTCAATGTCAGATGGCATGCTGTTTTCTTAACTACCCATGAGCAGCACCCGTGGCGCTGAATGGGTTCCTGTACCGGCCTCGGCCACGTTGATGAGATTCCGCTATATTTGCAACACGATGGATTCTATTCGAACGGGTGCTCTGGTGTTCTTGGGTGGGTATTGGTATTAGGTGTTCGGCTGTGGGGTTTGCATTTACACAGGCGTGTGCGTATCTTATGAAAAAGGGTGGCATTGTTAATCGTCTCCAAATTCTATACCTAGCGTATAATTACTAGTTCAAAAGTTTCAGCATGTACCATTTGCCTATCTATCCTTATCGATCTCATGATGGGGTGCTACATCTCGTGCTGCAATCTCTACATTTTCATTTCCCTTCTCAGGATCGCGCGGTCCCTGCAGAGGAGAGACAGCTCGTCCGTCCACGATGGGTTAGCGGTTCGCATAGCGTGGAAGCCGAAGAATTCCTGGGGTGAGAGCCACCGTCCACGTTGGATGGCACCCTACTTTGTTACGCTTCTTGTGGATCCTCAACATACAATGGAGAGTCATAGCAAGATGTTGAGCGCATTCTTCTCCTAAGGAGTTATAGATCTTCTTGGTTCTGTGTTCATTAACCACGGTAATAGCGCGTGCATAATAAATATAGGAAGGGCGTCGCGGAGCTTTTTGCTCCTTATTATTCAGCACTTCCAACACAATTTCCATCGCATCCCCCGAAAGCCAAAGCGGAGCTTCCGGCTGCAGAAGACCGCAGAAGACCATAACAGCAAAGCCGTACTACCCCACATTGCGTCGCCAAAGGACCCCATTCGCCCGATCGCGTGCCTGACGCTGGCGAGCGCACCTGCAGCCCGTTCCTTCGCGCGCTGCACGCCCGGCATCCAGACCTGGCATCCGCACGCACTGCTTGCACAACACATTTCGACTGAGGGACTCGAGTCAGTATAGAGGCGCGAGACTCACCGCATTTCTGCAAAGTGTGCGGTCGTCTTTGCGCGCCTGAGCGCGGGTTGTACACTGGCGGTTGACGGAGCGCAAAGTTTGAAGAGACGGGAGGGGATATTTGGGAGTCGGTTGCGTGGCGTTGCCCCGCGGTGAGTACCGCTCGTGCAGCATCAGCATCCGCACCGGCATGGCGACGGGCCTTCCCTCCCCGCCTTTCTACGCGGTGCCCAACCTGGACAACTTCCGGGATGCGGCGCTCGCTTGTGGCGGGTTGAAGACGAGGGCGGGGAAGAGGGTTAGACCGGGGGTGTTATTCCGGAGCGCGGAGGCTAGTAGGGTGGATAGGGCGGGGTGGAAGGCGATGAGGGAGAGAGGCGTGAGTTCGTTTTCACGTTGTTATTATCCGAGGGTGTGGTGGGCGCTTATCCGAACCTGCTGAGAACACATTCGTGCTGAGCGTCGACCTACATGCTGACGCGAGCAGGTCGTCCAAGTCTTCGATCTGAGGAGCAAACCAGAAGTAGACAAAGGGTGGGCCGGGATCACCGGCGAGGAGAGCAAGGGCGTAGAAGAGGCGATGAAAAGATGGGAAGAAGGCTTGCGAAGTGCGGGCGTGACGCGAAGCTGGGTGCCTGTGTTTGCGGCGGATGATTATAGCCCGGAGAGATTGGCTGAGCGGCACATGGTATGTTTATGCCTTGCACTATCCTCGACCAGGCTTCACCAAGCTGAAGTATTGATCGCACAGACTAATATAGCTGCAGCAATACCTAGACGAAGCAGTCGAGGGCTTCGTATCAGCCTACCACGATATACTCTCCCATGCCGGCCCAGCTTTTCGCACTATCCTCCTGTACCTTGCTTCTCTTCCACTACCGGGCTCTCTAGATGCCGGGGACCAATCCGTAGGGGCTCTGATCCACTGCACCGCTGGGAAGGACCGCACGGGCCTCTTCTTCGGCCTGCTACTCAGCTTCCTCGGCGTGCTTGATGAGCAGGTTGCGGACGAGTACCAGCTCACCGAGCCCGGACTTAAGCACATACATGAACGAGTCCTGCCGAGATTGATGGCGAGCCCCGCGTTTGAAAAGTACAGTAAGGAGCGGTTCGGCGGGGCGAGTGAGGATCAGGAGCGGCAGGCTGCGCTGAGGATGTTGGGTGCGAAGCGGGAGAGCATGTTGGGCACTTTAGAGATGTTGAGGAGGGTGTGGGGGAGCGCGGAAGGGTATATGAGGGGTGAGTGTGGGCTTGGGGATGGGGCGCTGGAAGCCCTGAGGAGAAATTTGATTATAGACGCGTGATCATAGACGTACGGCCATGAGAGGTACCGGGTTTTACAAGGCCAAGTTAATAGATCTGGTAATATATAACATCAATAAAGCTAAACCGAAAACTATATTAAAAGTAATTAAATCTAAATATTATATATTTGTATATTAATCGAACAAAGTAGTGTGGCTGTGGTGGCTCAGGGCGACCAAAAGGGGTTTCAAAAAGGAGGAGTATGTGCATGCCTTCATCTAAATATTATAATATAGTATATAAACTTACCCCCTGTAGCTTATTAAATAGAATTTATAAACTTAGGGTAAAATAGATCCGGTAATATCTGTGTTCGCATTACCTATCCTAGGGTAGCACAGCGCGCTAGCGTTTTGACGTGTTGTTACGCAACGCCTCTTTTGTGGTTCTGAATTACAATGAGCTCTTCTCGTTCTGATAGTCGTATGCGCCGTCAAAGAGTCTGTAGCCCATTCTGATGACCTGGGTACGCCAGTGAGTATCTCGTTACGGGTTCTATGACCAGTAACCTGCATCGTACACAGTGTCAGCAGCTGTCTCTTTGGGGACTTTCCAGAGACCGAAACCCACGAGGGGCATCTCGTGGCCGGAGGCAAGCTTTACGGTGGCCATTGTTGGCGAAGAAGTCGGTGGAGGATGGGTGTATGTAAACAACAGAAAGAAATGAAGGCTGCAGAAGAAGCAGGAACTGAACGAATTCCCAATGACTCTTGTGCTAACTTCCATCTCGAGCAGAACGGTTGGAATCCAAGGGGTGCCAAGTGGGTAGCTGTAAAACTGCTGCTAGCTTCTCATTGGCGGGCTCCTGACCTATCCCGATTCGGACGTGAGGCACGCGACACGACAGTAACGACATACTTATAGTGAGTCTTGTCCAGTATGATGTGAGACATACACAATATCGAAGGTATATACTTCCTCCGTTTGTATGCTCGAAGTTTTACAGCAACAGAGGGCAGAAGAGCAGGATTTAGGCCGGCAAAGTTGGCACGCTCGTCGCCGAAGAATATAGTGAAATCACACTGTTCGTTTTAGTGGAGTATGTTGGTGGGGAAAGCAGAGGATGAGGTTTGTCGCGACAGATTACGTAGTCGATATAATTGCTATAGACGGACTGAGGGTAAAATCTTGATGCCGTAGATGTGGTCTATACAGAGCTATAGTAATCGAGTCAGCCTTCGACAACTGCATGTTTGAGCATGAGTCGAGTCGCGGCTGCGGAAACATAATGGGGAACTCGGAACCGACCAACTCATGCAACGCGGCAACCAGCTCAAGCGGATTGGCAATGGTCCTGTGGCTGATTGACGTTACAGCTGAAGATGCCATTGGGGAGGGAGCGAAATGGATCCGCCCGAAGCACTCTCGATTCGGAGAGTGATGTGCTGCACGTGACAGCGCGCCGCACGGACTCGGGCGTGGTGCCCCACCGCGAAACTTTTTAGGGAGATGAGTCGGCTGAATCTCGCTTTGAATGGCAACAGTCGCTGTTGCCTTTACCTTGCCCATGATCGATCGATAGCAACACCCTCGACTCGCATCACCATGGCCTCCGCGTCAACAGCGCCGCCTGACCCGACGCCCAAAGCAGAAGAAAACGGTGTCGCCGACATCACGGCTCGCGCCGACTTGCTCTATGATGAATGCGCAAAGCGCCCGGAGGGGACCACCTTCTTCCAGCGCGACCTCACCAGCATGCAGGTGGCCAGCGATCTGAACGAGCTGCTCCAGATGGTGGGCGACCTGTCCAACAGGCACCTGCTGAAGCCACTACAGTTCGACAACGAGGCCTGCTGGAAGCTGCGACCGCGCGACATTGCCGACAAGTGCGACTCGTTGTTTCTGGAAATCGGTATTGTTACTGACCATGCACCTGTAGACTGCGGCGCCTTGTCCCCGACGAGCGGCTGCTCTACCAGCACATCGACAACGCGCAGACCGAAGGCGTGTGGTCCAAGGCGCTGCGAGCGAAGACGAACCTCGCCCAGACGACCGTGACCAAGTACCTCAAGAGCCTCGAGTCGAAAGACCTGATCCAGGCCGTCATGAGCGTCAAGACGCCGAACCGCAAGATGTATCTGCTCAAGCATCTCAAGCCCTCCGAAGACGTCGCAGGCGGTCCGTGGCAGAACGAGGGCGACTTTGACAGCGCACTGATTGATATCGCCACTCAGGTCATAGCGAAGAAGGTGGAAGAGGAGACCTGCATCAGGGTTGCCGGCAACTGGAACAATTACGCTCCATCTGATCACGCTTCATCCGATCGACAAGCTGCCATTGCCCGCAAAAAGGCCCAAGTGAACGGCGTGCCAGACATCGAAGACGGTCTAGCTGTCAAGCCCTATCAGCCGCCTGCTGAGCCCGCTCCGCCCAGACTGGTGCACCGGAGAAATCCCTTCTACCCCACCACAACCAGCCTCGCCGAGTATCTGAACAGCATCCAGCTGTTGAGAGGAAAGACTGTGCGGGAATCAGACATGGAGCAGCTGCTGGAGCTCATGGTGCTCGAGGGCACGCTGGAGAAAGTCACGGCTACTACGTATCGCACGGTCCTGCCCCCATCGAACCAAGTGTACAATGGCTTCGTCGATGCGCCCTGCGGGAACTGTCCAGTCTTTGATCTGTGCAGCGACGAGGGTCCCATTACGGCCAGGACTTGCGTCTACTTTGCCGAGTGGCTAGAAACTACTTCGGAGGAACCTTATTAGCATATTTCTCACCAAAAGCATAGCGTCGGCGTTTAGGATATCGAGCATTCCTGGCTGGGCGATACCCTTTAGATATCATATTCAGAACGGATGAACGTCGATGATTTAGTAACCATCTACTGTCGTCCTACAATCTTTACTGGTCCCGCTTCTCTCACGGTGATCTGCTCATGCGTCTCCCTACATCCTCCTGATTACCTACCTTCGGGATGGCAGTTGCGTCCCGTATCTTGGGGCGACACATGCGGTGTGGCCCTGTATATCCAATGGCCCATTCGTTTTGATCGCGAGAAGCCCGGTGACTTCCCGGAGACATTGACTCACCAAGTTGCTTACTCAAGCGAAAGTCTCCGTAGCGGCAGTATTCCTTCCTCTCTAGGCAATAATGATACACGTGCGCGAGGCAACCGTACTAGTAGAAATTAATAGATTTAATAAGATAGTATTAAGATTATAACTTAAAGGTATAAACTATAGTTAATAAAATTATTTTATATATATAGATTTTTTACCTATATATTATATACCTATTTATATATATTCTTTATTTCTATTTCTATAATTAATATATTTAATAATAATAACTATTTTAAGTATAACTAGCTATACCGCTATTTTATTTAAAAAATAATATAGTTATAAATAGTTTTATAAACTTTATATTAATACTCTATTTAACTTAGGACTCCTTAAAAAGGGTAAAAAGTAAGAAATAAAAATTTTTTTTTTTAAATATGTATATATAATACTAAGTAAGACTTTAATAATTTTTTTAAACTAAAAATTAAATTTTTTATACTAATTTAGTTACTATATTACTACTTATAATTAAAATTTAAACTAAGTATATAAATAACTATTTCTTTTTTATAATACATAACTACTTTTATTAAAACTTTAAATATAGTATATTAAAAATAAACTATATAAAATTAAAAAATTTCTTAAAAAATACTATAAAAAATAATTTATAAAGAATTTACTATACTTATTTTATTATAAAATATTAATAAAAAATATAATTTAACTTTTAAAAAGAGTAAAATATTTTTAAAAATAATTTACTATAATCTATAATTAGTATATTAAATATAGATAATAAAATCACTATATAGATTATTATAGGAAAATTATTATCAGTAGTATTCCTTCTTGCTTCTAGGTACAGAACCGGAGACATATTTGCGCCACATTACACCCTTCGACGCCTCCTTGGACGCTGTGCCCGATACGGAGTCTTGGTCGCTACCCATGCCGTATGAGACGCGGTGCATTGCTGTTGGTTGAGGTTCCTTGCACGGAAGCGGTCCAAGCCATGCAACTTGCGAAGACACGCTATAAAGGCAGAGGGAGGGAACTCTGGTTGCTTCACGTCACAAACAAGGCTTCACTCAATATCCGCTCAAAAGTGTATTCGATCGCTTCCCGGTCTTCTTCGTTTGCAGTTTACCTTACGCCCGGTGCCCTTTGCTTCCACGGCATCTCTCCGGCACCACCAGAGAGCAACACTTTCCACCCGCATCGCCACCATGTCTACCTCCCAGAAGGGCTCGGACGTGCTCAAGCGGCTCGCCGACGGCTGGCAGGCCGACGACATTGCGCAAAAGTATGCACGCGTCGAACTAGCGACCCGTCCCTTCGCCGACATCTTCATCTCCAAGGCGTCCCTCGTGTCCGCCATCACCGACCAGGACGCCTCTATCAACGCCCTTGATCTTGGCTGCGGAACCGGCGCCGTCACAGCCGCAGTCTACGGAGCAGTACCGAAGGAAAAATGGACCAACATCCAAATGCTCGCCGGCGACATCAGCGAGAGCATGCTGGCATACCTGAAAGCGCGGGGCGAGCAGAACGGCTGGCCCGGCCTCACGACCGCCATCGTGGACGGCGCAAACATCCAGCTGGAGAAGCAGCAGTTCACGCACCTGTTCGCCAACGCAGTCATTTTCTTCCTCCCGAGCGGCACGCTGCGGACGTGCTTCGAGCTTCTGCGTCCAGGGGGCTTCATCGGCATGACCACCTGGGCGGCTCTCCCCTGGTACGCTTTCGTCGAGCGCGCGGTCAAGAAGCTGTCTGAGCCGGTGACGATCCTGTCGTATGAGGCTTTACAGAGCATGCTTGAGAAAGGCAGCCCTTGGCACGAGGCTTCGTATGTCGAGCGGCAGCTTGAGGAAGCGGGGTTCGCGGACGTGGAGGTCGTGCAGGAGAGGAAGAGGGCAGCGTGTGGGACGCCGGACCAGTTTATGGACAGCATGACGATGCCTATGAGTATGTTTGCGGGGTTTTGGGAAGAGGAGAAGAGAGAGCAGACGATGAAGGATTTGTTGGGCGGGCTGAGAGAGGTCGCTATTGAGGAGGCGGGTGGGGAGGACGGGACGGTGTATATGGACATGGAGGCGATTGTGGCCGTGGGATGGAAGAGGTGAGGATGGCAAAGTAGAACGTGCATTGTGGGTGAATAATTAGCTATTATGACAGATATCGTTTCCGCAACGGTATCTTGCGACTCGCACCATATACATAATTTCCTAGTCTCACAGATCTATACGCTCTTCGATACTGAGCTGTTGTATCGCTTTATTAATATTACGTATAACTATATATAAAATTAATTTAATTAACTACTATTTTTATTTTAGTTCTATTAAGTTTTAGAAATAATTATTATTAGTTAACTTAATTTTTTTAAGAATATTTTTATTATAGTATAAAGGTTACCTTACCTTTTTTTTTTTTTACTATTACTTAAAGTATCGTTTTTTATTTTTTTATATAGCGCTTATATAAAAGACTCTATATATTTTTTAATCTATATAAATATATATTAGATTTAGAAAATTTTTTTTTCTAGTTTAGTTTTTTAAAATTTTAAAATATAGCTCCAGTAGTTTAAGTAAAGTAGTAGTATTTTTATTTAATAATAAAAACTTTAGTATAGTTATTAATAGTTTTTTTTAACTTTTTTTATATAAACTTTTAGAGCTTTTTACTACTTTTAACTAAATTATAATATTTTATAAATAGATTTAGACTATACTATTTTTTATATAATAAAAGGTAATAGTATAAGAATTATTAATTATAAAAAATATAATCTTAGTAATTTTTAGTATAGTAAATATAGTAATAGTAAAAATATAAAATAATAGATAAAGCGTATTTAAGGTAATTTTCTACTATAGTATTATAGTTAGTATTTACTTTTACTACTACCTAAATATTATCTTTTTATTTTTAGTATTTCTATAGCGCTTTATTATATATTTATTTAATATACCTTTTAGTTATTATATAATTATTATTTTATAATTTATACTAGTTATCGTATAATCTGTTTAGGTCGGTAACGACGATAAAAGAGATCCTCACGGATCTGTGCGGAGTAGTTTTGATTGTGCATCAAATTCTCCGCTCAGCCCCAGCGCCGTTGTACAACGCAGATGTCCAAGCTTATGATAATTCATCGAGTACCCTGATTTCGTACGGCAAGCACTCAAATAGCAGGGTTTGTAGACAGATGGAGAAGTTGTTGGGCGTAGGTGTTGAGGTCGGGGCTTGGGTCTCTCGTGGATGGTTGCGACGTGTGTTTTCCGAAAATTAAAGTAAAGGCATTACTGGCATCAGTAGATTAGTGAGTGGGTGATGGAAGGGAACACCATCTGCCCGTTACTGTTCAGATGTGTTCGTGACAAGGGTATACTGGATTCCTAGCCACATGGTTGATTCACCCGACGTTGTATTGCCTCTCCTGGAGCAAGTCAGTGCATAAAAATTGTTGCTATAAAACTGTAGCTGCATTGCTAGTGTACACTACCCGATTCTTACGCCTCTACATAGAACGCTAAGATATGGAAAGAACATACGAAATGGAAAGCGTGTGTATCACCAACGGGCGTGATCATGTTGTTTGTACGCCAAAGCCGAACGAGATAAGATAACAGTGACCTCCGTGTATTTCCCTTACGCGAATCTCAACCGAATGGATCGCTCATATGCTATGCCTGTGTTAGCTGCTCAATATCTTTCCGTCTATGAAAATGGATGAGGACATGATGTTCTACTTCTGATTAGCTTGATCAATCAGGTGCAAGGGACTCAGGGCGCTCACCCTTATCATTGGACTTATGTTTCAATAGAGCCTTGTATGTGATCAAGCTCCGAACGCCCTTGAAATAGCGGTCTGGATTGTCCACAAGTTCAGGTTCTGGTGCAGCAACCATGCTCTCTGCCTTAATCACAGTAGGCTTCGCACCTGGGGCAGGCTGTAGAACTGGTGGAGCTGGGAGTTTCTTTTTGTCGAATTCCACAGTATATTCCTTGATAACAACGTCCGTTCCATCGGTAGGAACTGTAATATCCGGCGTCGTAGGAGTGACCTCCTCGCCCAAGAAGACGTTTTGTCCAAGCGGACTTCCAACGTCACTGTGCTCACTGCCTTCGGACGTGGGTGTCAAGGGTGGCAGATCGTCAACGTCGGGTGGTAGGTCGTCAACATCGGATAGTGAGTGAGGTGGTGTGTCGAGCGCATCCCACTTGAAGTCGAATCCGGAGACGCGTTGCGGTGTGCGTAAGAACTCTCGAGCACTGATCGGCGGCTCTGCATTGCGTGCGAAGGTCTGACAGGAACGCCACCAGTCCGCTGCTTCAGGGGCTAAGAGCTTACTGGGGCGCTTTGTTGGTGCGTCCTGACCCTCTAGAATGCGGAGCGTGGCCTGCGGAGCGTCATTGTTGACACTTGCGGCAGTTTCGGACTCCAGGGTGGAAACACGATCCTGTATGTTCAACAGAATCGTTCTATGAGCCGCCAGTTCAGTCTGGATGTTCTGTAGCATTTCAACTAGCACGGTATTCGTCTGTCGCAGTTGCGACTTCGTTGTCGACGCAGAAGAAGCCTGAGAGGATCGTTTCGAATGCATGGTAGTTGGTGATCGTATCGGCTGCTTTGAAGAAGGTGGGCTGGCTTCTACAATATGTATTTTTGGCTCCGTAGTGAAGTCTGCCAAGGTCATACCGGAGAGGTGGGTTAAATGATTGTTCGAAGTGCCCTCGTCCAACGATGGATAGGCGTGACCCAACATTGGAGAGATAGGAGGTTGTTGTACGGCTGCCATGACGAGCAGAAGAATGGCTGAGTCGGGAAACTTGAAGGAGACACCCAGTGTGGGAAAGAACTAGGTTCACCGTCCGACAGTAGCTGTCGAAAGCTGCCCTTTCTACCTTGGTAGCTTTAAGCAACGCTCTCCGCTTGCCGCCACCCACTCCAGACGCCAAGATGCTAGGGCTTGCCCCATGTATCAATCCCTATAAACCTAGCTGGGCCGTGTTGGCAGATCCGTGGCTGAGGTAAGGGATTCCGCTCTCCTGATGCTCCTTGGTGCTCCGCTGAGCGCCGCCGAGCGCAGCCAAGAAGCTCGGCGGCTGCCTGCGGCATGCTCGTGGCGGGGGACGAAGCCGACTAAAACGTTGGTGTTGTAGACTTCCGTCATCCTATGTTTCGAAAAGATGATGCAGAGTTTCGAAGCGCGGTTCCAGAAACGTTAGACTAACGTTGCACGTGACCAGTAGCTTATCGATAAGGTTTCGAGTTTCGAGATCGTAATGGATCAAGATTTCATCCGGAGAGCTCATTCTTCCTTACATCCATCAAAGTCATCCATCCCTTTGGACTTAACGGCACTGAACTCTGCAGATTCGCATTGTACGTTCCATCCGCCATTGGCACTCCCTTGCTTGCAACTGGTGCGATGACGTATACTTTTAGAATCGGAAAACAGTATTTTTTGCACTCAAGTGGTAGTAAAGGCTTGCAATCTATCGCATCATTACCACTTCACTCAGTCCAAAACTCCACGAGACTGCTGCCTTGCGCGCGCATATTGAAGCCGAGAGGGAGACACTCAATCCAGAAACCCCACAGCAACATACCACATTCTCGACAAAGGCCAATCTTCATCATCCTCCGTCCTCTCTTCTGCTTTCCAAAGATGAGGTGTTACAAGTCCAGGCTCTACCAAAGACCATCCTGCCATCGCCGGCACGAGGTCCTCTTTCGATCTGGGGAGAAACGGCATGGATGTCCTCGCATAGACATCTAGCACTCCCTTCAACTCTTCCCCGTTCCTAAAGTCGCCTGTGCCGTGCGTCACCACAAATGCGCTACCCTTGGCCAGCGTTTCTTTCCAGTAACTGAGGACCGGAGTGTACTGAGCAGGTGTCCAGAAGTGAATCAAAGCACACATCATGATAGCGACAGGCTTGCTGAAATCTATCAGACGCGTAGCTTCAGGATGCTTAACGATGTCTTCTGGTTTCAGGGCATCCGCGCGGATCATACCCACTTGACGGTCCGCGCCGGTCTCGCGGATGTACTTGTTGCCCTCTGCCACAGCGCTCTCTTCGATCTCGGCGTATAAGACTCTGGCGTCTGGGGCAACTTGGAGCACAGCCTCATGTGTACTTCCAGTGATGGGAAGCCCGGAGCCCATATCAATGAATTGCCTGATACCATGTCGCGCAAGCCATCGTACTGCTTTTCGCAGGAACATGCGGTTTTCGATAGCAGTAGGTATGATGTCTGGAAACCCTTTGATAATCTCTTGTGCGGCTAGGCGGTCGATTTCGTAGGAGTGCGTGCCACCTAAGTAGTAGTCGTATATGCGAGCCACGCAGGGTCGCGTAGGAGCTGTTTTAGATGGATCGTCGAGATGCTTGGGTCCTGTCATGGTTGGCGGTGTGTTGGTCTTTCTCGACAGACAGCGATCCGTACCTCTTATTTATGCATCAATGGCAATCATAGACGTCAGCATGCTTGATATAGTATACTGGTCATTGACTGCTTTGTTTCGACGCCAAAGCTAAGGTTGCTAGGTTGCTGTGTAACTATGTTTATGATGACGCCAGATCTAGCAGCCTTGTAACACGACCGGTCAGCATTGTGGCCATTAGCACTACATCTGCAAAATGAGTGATGGGGTATGAGTTCGGTGACTAGTCACACTAGAACGGAGTGAGTAACTCCGCATTAAGTAAAAAGTACACAGTGTAAGTGACTAGCGTAACGCTCCTTTTACTCTGGAGTAAAAAGTAGAACTAAATAAAAATTATATCAGCGACAGCATACTTTATTGGACGAACCCGCTTAACATTTGTCTAGTAATGATGTGCGCCTCGTAAACCCCTTTCCGCGGTCCGAGCAAGTTGTGACTCTACCTATCCCCGCAGGGATCCTGCACGTAATCCGGAAGGCACGGAATCCGGGATGCACGGCTCTCTCAGCTGGAGGGATGCAGCGACCTTCAGTGAGCTCTCTTGTATTTGAAGAATATCGACACCATCCATGGGCCTCAACCGCCGCTTCTGACCTGTCCGACCTTCTGGAACCGATGCGATGCTTTGGCGCCGCAGTTATTCACTGCTTGCCACCGAAGACCCGGAACGGGGGCTTCAGAACCCTATGCAATTCTCTAACTGGCATATACCGCGACGGGCGCGGACAGTCGTCGTGCTGGCTCTGTTGTTGCTTCTTTCTGGCTTGGCTCTTTCGCAATATTTTGGTGTCCATGAGCGCGTCCGAGAGTTTGCGTACAATGCGACAGGATCTACCCCAGCGTCGTGCAACTGCTCAATCGTACAAGGCAACGGTGGTTACTCGACCGACGACGACAGTGTCATCATGTCCGAGCCTCCCACACGATGGTCCGACTATGCATATGTACAATATGTGACGAGTGAGGAGCGTTGCTCAATGCCCACGAACATTGCTGATCAATCTGCAGACCCACACTACCTTTGCAACTCCCTCATGATCTTCCAAGCCTTAAGACGCCATGGCACGAAGGCAGATTTGTTGATGATGTATCCCCAAAATTGGCAAGTCCCCATGGTAGCTGGGGACGATGCAACATATGAGACAAAGCTCCTCATCCAGGCACGCGATACATGAAAGGTCAACCTGATGCCGATCCAAGTGCAGACATTTAAAAACGACCAGGACCCAACGTGGCAGGATAGCTACACCAAGCTCCTGGCATTCAACCAGACACAGTACAAGCGGGTCATCTCCATGGATTCGGATGCCACGGTATTGGACGTAAGTTGCTATGTGGTGAGTTTGACAATGTGAAACAGCTGACCAGTCGTAGCATGTGGACGAGCTATTTTTTTTACCCTCAGCTCCTGTCGCTATGCCGCGGGCGTATTGGATGGACGACAAGTTCTTTCTCTCGAGTCAGCTCATTGTGATAGAGCCATCGGAAGCGGAGTAGAAGCGGGTCGACTATGCAACTCAACATCACCAGGGACACGACTATGATATGGACATCTTGAACAAATTGTACGAGAAATCATGTACGGTCATCCCACACCGAAAGTATGGCTTGTTGACCGGCGAGTTCCATAACATCAAGCACGACAAGTACTTGGGTTCGCCAGACGAAACGTGGGATGCGCGGAGGGTATTGGACGAGGCGAAGTTTGTGCACTTCTCCGACTGGCCAATGCCAAAGCCCTGGTTAGAGCCTCTTGAGGGTATGATAGAGAAGCACCAACCGGCGTGTAGAAACATATCTGCGGGGGAGCTGGATTGTTCTGATCGTGAAGTATGGCTAGGGCTTCGGAAGGACTTCAGTCAGAGGCGACGGGTACGTTATCCCTTCGATACGTCCGATGTTGTATCGCTTTATTAATATTACGTATAATTATATATAAAGTTAATACTTATTTAATTAATTTACTATTAATCTACTTTTTTACTATTACTACTATTTTTATACTATTTATTTATATTTAGAAAATTTTAGATCTATATAGTATTAGTATACTTATTAATTTTTTTCTTTATAGTCTACTTTATTAAAATAAGCCTACCTTTTTTTGCCCTAATAGCTATATTTTTTAATAATTATTTAAAAAGAAAGGAGTTAATTTTAAATATACTAATAATTATTTTTATAAAAGGAATCTTCTCTTATCTATATAAATAAAAGACTTTTTTAATAAAAATAAGTAAACGTATAGGTTTACTTCTTTAAAATTTTAAAATATAATTTAAAGAGTTTAAGTTTTTATTATCCTTGAATAGCTTTTAGTTTAGTTTTTATACTTTTACTAATTATTTTAATTTTTTTTTTATATATTTAATATTACTATTAATAATATTAGTAATCTGCGTATAATTATAATAGTTAAAAAATTATTTATAGTATTATTAATAATAAAAATTATTATAATTTCTATTTTAGTAGGTTTAGTATTAAATATAACTATTAGCTTTTATAGAGTTATAGTTAAAATATTAATAAAAAAATAAAAACGTAAAATATTAGATAAAATATTTTTATAAATTACTATTCTTTATAATATTATAGTTAGTATTTACCTTTATTATTACTTAATATTTTTCGACACATTAAGTATGAAGGCATGCACATACTCCTCCTTTTTTAAAACCCCTTTTAGTCGCCTACACAGCCACCACAGCCACACCCTTTTGTTCGATTAATATACAAATATATATATTACTTAATATTATTATTTTCTATTTTTATTAAATATTTATCTCCGCCCTAGTAGTAGGCTATTTTTTATATTTTTATTTAGTACGCCTTTTTATTATAATTAATATATTATTATTTATACTAGTTATCGTATAATCTGTTTAGGTCGGTAACGACGATAAAGGAGAACCTGAGGTCCCTCCCAAGTATGAGCCTCTGTTCGCCTGAGCCTCGTCACGAATCATGCGCAATACTGTAGCGATAGGCTCGTGGCTTCGCCAGGTTACCTTGGCAATGGCACCTGCAGGTTAGCAATCACGTGGCATCCACTGCACATGCATCAGAGCAGCCTCTCCGCGTCTTAATGACCCGATGATGCGTGCGCCGAAGGGATAGTTTAACTGAACGCCTAGTAACCGTACGACCTCGAAATCTGACCTCCACAAAAACCTCATGGTGGAGAGTGATATCCTCGACTATGGTCACAGGATAGAGTGGAGGCGGCACGTTGCTGGTGAATGACGATATATGGAGGGCTTTTGATGCAAGCATGCGAAGCTAAACGTAGGATTAACTAACGTGGCGTGGGTAAAAATGTTACGTGCGATAGCGAGTCTAAAGCATGCTTTCTCGATGATGTTGTCCCAAAGTTGTATGCATCAAGATGACCTTGCTGGTGAGGAAATTGTCGCGCATCGCTTTGCAGACAGGATATCATGACGAGCGGTGGAGGATGGTCGCGTGGCCGCCTTCCAAGTACAGGGCCAGTGTGCCAAGCTCATAAGCGTGCGGAAAGACCGACGAGCCGAACAGGAGCAGGAGCCTCGACACTCCATGCCGCGGACATCATCGCCTTCACAGGCTCCATCTGTGGCCCGGATGGACCTTTCGGGCGCGTCAGTGCCTTCAGAAAGCACTACACAGCAGGCTGGAAGGCCGCGGCGGCGGCCTGTGAACGGTGGGTCAATTCTCATCTGCCGACGACCCGACCAGAGCCGCCGGCTGCCGCCACAACGGGTTGATATACTAACACGCCTTCAGCATGCGCAACTTGCCGGGCCCGAAAAGTAAGTCGATTACGCTTTGGAGTCGCATGTCTGGATTGGTGGGTAGATGGTCACAATCACGAATCGAGCCGGTGCCAATTCATTCCCTGGTCTGCGCTTGGCTTAGACTGGTGCAACCTACGCTCCACCTACCAAGTCGACGGATCGGAAGGGGACCAACTCTCAACAACCGCCCATGCAGGCCGTGCTGGTAGATACCGACCGAGTGACGTTAATGTTTAATTTACCACGAGATGCCCGCTCCTCTACCCCGTGGATGCTTGCAGGCGGCCCTTCTTCGAAAGATACATCCATGGTGCGGACCTAATCGTGCACTGGCTAACTTCAATGCCAGGTTAAATGCGATGAACGAGCGAATGGATGCTTGAACTGCGAACGTCTGCAGTTGGCATGCGTTCAACATGGCAGCGATCACCCGGCCGGGGCTTCCCGTAGTATCAAACGTATCAAGCGCAAGCGAACATTCCGAGTCTGCATCCCCTGTCGTCAAAGTAAGATCAAGTGTTCAGGAGAGCGGCCTGCCTGTTCAAGATGTGAGCAAAAATCAGCCACCTGTGTTTATGATGCGGAGGCAGAGCCGGCCTGGGTCCAGGCAGTGGCACCAATGTCGCAATCTCATCCCCATGGTATGGAGACCCCCAGTATGTCGCCACCTCGGCGTGCAAGTGCTGCTCCTTCTCCGGGACCGCTGAAAGACTACCCCCATTCTCTGGCATGGTAGGTTTCGAGTTGCTTGCTGCACCTTCGGACGGCGATAACGTTCGTGCAGGTTGTTTTCGGCGGAGCTTCCCCATAGGTCGAAACTGCATACACTGCTCGACGCTTTCTTCAACAACGTAAGTCACGCCTAACTCATATTCCAAAGACAGGCTCTTGGTATGCTAAATTTTCAGGTGCACCCAATCCGCGTTTTCGCTTTTGTGTAAGCACACCGAAGCGGCCACATGTTCCGCAGCACACATGCTGACCGAGCAACCACAACCAGACATAAGCCCTCATTCATGCGGATGCTTGAAGAGAGCGTGGTTATCGACAGCGCAAATCGGGCTCTTCTTCACATCATGTGTGCCCACGCTGCAAAGTGTAAGTGAAGGTATTCGTCTTTCGCTTCGTAAAACTTACCTTGTTTGCTTGTTTCAGTCTACGCCCTCGAGTACAGTGAGTCTACCTCACCTCTGTCACGACAAGTGATCCAGACTGCTGGGACCCAGTGGGCGAAAATAGCCGAAGAGATGTACTTCTCGGATTACAGTTCCATATCGGTCACCAAGTTGAAGGTGCTCGTGCTTCTCCATGACCACGAAGCGAGGCTCGGAAACTACGCAGGGTCTTTCCTGCTCACAGGGTTAATCGTACGCATGGCTCATGCTCTTCAAATCCACGTTGAATCGGAAGAACAACCGGGTGTACCTAACGATGTGTCGTTGAGAGAGTCACGACGAAGGTTGATGTGGGCTTGTTACATGGTCGATGTCTGGGCTGGTAGCGGTGTGGATCAGTTGACCATCTTGAATGAGCGAGACATAAAGCTCCAGCTACCTTGCAATGAGCGGCAGTTTCTCTTGCAGATTCCGCACGTCACTGAAACCCTGCGACCGGGAGAAGTGCTCGAGCATTTTTCGGCTGAATATATTCCAGGCCAGCCTTGGGAGAACATGGGCATGAGTGCCTATTTTGTTCGCATTGCCTATATATGGAAGCGTGTGCTTCGATACATCAAGCATCTGGACGCGGTCCAACCGCCGTGGGTACCGGATGCCGAATTCGCAAAGCTGAACAAGGAAATCGAAGAATGGAAATACAGTCACCCATCGTGGCTGTCCTTCTCTCCGGACAATGTCTACATCCGAAAGGAATCCTCTCAGCTTGGGGCTCTCTTCATCATACATTGCATGTACCACCACGTTTTGTGCGACCTCCATCGGATTGCGATACCCAACTTGTTCAAGATGCGAGAACCTTTCGAGTTCCCTGCCGAGCAGCTCTCTTTCAAGGCCAAACTGCAGACAACTTGCTTTGAGAACGCACAGCGTGTCGCAGTTCTTACTTCGACGATTCTCCAACACGGCGTCAAGTACCTTGCCGATCCCATCTTACCGTCCTTCGTCTACAACAGCAGCCGGATAATGTTGTACTATATTGCCAGGATCCTCGACCGGTCGAAACAGGATGCAGAAGCGACCACTAGCCGCACGCTCGAGCTTGTGGAACTGAACAACCGGGCTCTCCGTGCCATGAGCCAAATGTACCCGCTTGCGGAACCCCTTGTGGGTCGAAACCATAACCGAGTAAAGACTGGCAGAACTAACGACACCCCAGTACATTACTACGGAACGGTGGCTCGACAAAGTGCGGGAGAGCATCGCGCGCGGGGCGCCCTTGGACCCTTACATACCTCCCCAAGATCCGGTCGACCCGCACTCCAAAGAGAGGTCAAAACCCAGGTGCGTGATCGCAAATGAACCGCAGATAGTATACTAAACCCCCACAAGTGTGCACAGCCCTTCAACACCGGTCGTACTCCCCTCTATCGAGACCATCCTATCCGTATCTAGTCCGATCCAAGCACCCATCGATGCCCACCTCAACCCCATGCTGAACACCTCAGAATCTCCACCAGCCAACAGAAGCTTCGCCGCTACTAGCGGGTACACGTATCCGATTACAACAGCAACGCCGTCTGGGACTATCGTGTTGGACCCGCAGACGAACCATCCGATGCAGGACGCGGCGCCGCCGACGGATCAGATAGGCAGTGTGTATTACCCGGGCATGGAAAATATTGAGCAGCCCATGTTCGATTTGAACGATTTGCAGAACTTCTTCGAGTGGGAGAATAGCGAGAATGGGCCGCCGCCGACGGGTGTGGACGGCTTGGGACCGCTGGGGTGGAATAATTTGTCGAATATGCAGTAGGGGAGTAGAGTAATATACCCATGCAGAGTTTGGGACTTTCTACTTTCTATTAACCTGCGTGCGTCTTGTTGCAGCCGATCCAGGATGGGCGCTGTTGCTGTTGGACATGACGCGTTGCATGAGCGTATCCTGAACTAATGTATTGTATGAGTATGAGGTGCTGTGAAGGCCAGTGTTGAGACTAGATATCGTGCCAAGTCAGGGTCCTATGACACGTTCCCCTTTACCTTCACTTGCGTTTGCTTGGAAAGCACAGACCTTCTCACTTAAGCTCAAGCGAGCAAACGACTTGTCCCTCCACCTGCCGACTTTGACTCTCTGCCGTCTACTCTCGACTTCCACTCCACCGTTGACATGGGCGGTCCAAGCAAACACCGCACGCAGGCGATGGCGGAGGACATACCGAAACTGCATTTCATGCAGTCGATGAAGTCGTAAGGTCGTCCTTTCGCGGCATGGCGTTCCAGTCATAACTATTGTCGAATTCTGTAGCTAACGAAGTTTTGGTAGGCTGCTGAAGACCGGCGATTACTCTGACCTGAAGATCACTTGCAACAACCGCGAATGGAAGGTGCACAAAGCTCTGGTCTGCTCGCAGTCCGAATTCTTCAAAGCGGCTATTGAATTCGGCGGCAAGGTAAGTGAGGTTCCGTAGCCACTAAAGACATTCTGCTAAACCTAGGCAGGAGACTAACGAAGGAGTGGTCGACTTGCCGGAGGATGATCCCGTGATCGTTGGATGCATGGTTCAGTTCCTCTATGAGCTGGACTACGACCTTCCTTCGCTGCACAGTGGCGTGTGGTGGATCCGTGCCGACTGGAAGAAGTGGGAATGCACGCCGAATGGCACACCGACTGATATGCTCGCTAGATCCAAGAGGCAGGCAGACCAGGCCTGCTGGGATCTCTCAGGCAAACACATCGACACGATATTGGAGAAGTATCCGGACCTCAAGGCGGTAAGTTCTTGCCTGCTTGCCTGTACGCTTCTCGGCCTTTATTGATTATTCACCTAGAAAGCTTTGGGCCGCGTAATCGAGCTGGATGGCAGCGGCGAAGACAAGACGATCATGACCACAATACTCAGTTCCAAATCCCAGTGGCAGGAGAAACCGAACGACTTCCCGCGACCCAAAAACCACCGCGACGCGTACATCCACTCGCAGGTGTACGCCCTCTCTGAGAAGTACAACCTCCCGGGGCTCAAGCAGCAGGCCGCCCGCAAGTTCAAGGTTAGTCTTAACTTCATGTTCTCCGGTAAGGAGTTCTTCGAGGCGGTCACCGCGGCCTTCAGCACCACCCCCGACACGGATACCACGCTACGAGATATCGTGGCCAAGCATATCTACGAGGAGAAGAAGATGTACGGGATGTACAAGGAGCTTGATGAGCATATGCAGAGCACGCCGCGGCTGGCCTATCATCTCTGGAAATACGAGTGGTCGAGGCCGGACCAAGAGGCGGTACCGCACACCATCCCGGGCCGCGGTGGTCCCAGAAAGCGTAGTGGTTTTTGATCGTAGTGAAGATGTTCACACTGGATAAGACAAAATTATCAGGTGGAGCATTTATACCTCCCTGTCAAGGAATCAAGGACAACTAGGATACTGGTAGTAGCTTACCTCCTTGGCCCTTTTTGGCTTGGACGGATAGTGCATAGCATTGCACGGATCCTTCTGTATTCAGTTCTGTGGAACTGGGATTGGACCATTCAGTAGTCGCTTGCAATTCACGAAGTCTGCAAGTTCACCCACTTCTCTTGAAACACGATCACTATGACCGTGGTTATCTACCGTTGCTATGAATTGCTTTCCGTTATAATAACGAATGGTAGATTGGGATTGTTTGCTGCAGGGTTCAGATTTCGTCGCTGTTGCACAGCATATGCTGTCTCGGGGTGAATAATGGATACTGTGAAGATATATAATACTGGACTCCGTGTCTCTCAATCACACCTTGACAAATTGATACCTTCTCAGACTAGGCTATACATGGTACGAGTAAAGAAGACCCGCAGCAAGTCGGCGATGACGACGTGACGTTTCCAAGGGAAGAGAGCAACCGCCGAAGCCCCAGAGCTTGCTGATCGGCTCATGTGTAGTTCAGCGCATCATCGCAATGTCCAGGGTTAGCGCACTTGTCGTGCCATGTGCAGGACCCGTCTTTGTTGTCCCAGCGTGGATCGTTCCTACAGATGACCTCATGCTTGTCCTTCTTCTTGGGGGTATCCTTGCACCCGCCGTCCATGCGCTGGGTCGTGCAAACCACGTCAAAGTCAACTGGATTGTTGAAGGCTTTCTCAAAGCGGGGTATCATTCGCGAACGCACTTTGTCCCTGTAGATGCGTTAGCGAACTCACGCTTTTTGACGCTGCTCACAGATGCAGTAGTCTGACAAAGATCCGAGTACAGTCGGCAATGGTATTGCCTATCCTTGTGAAAACGCTGCACCCAAGCTTTTAACACGGGCTGTATAACTCACCAAATCAGTGATTGCGTTCCCACGCAATCAAAGGGACCCTCATCCGTGTTGCCGTTGAATTTGAGGCTCACGCGGAGGTGCGGTTGTACGTAAACGCCGAGCTTGTCCTCTGGTCCCCGGTAGTTCTCGATCCGCACGTCGATGTGATCGGCAGAGTTGGCGAACTCCCGGCAAGCCTCGTGGTGCTTGCCCCAGCCGCGCAGTTGATATCGGCTAGTGTCGCATTCGGTGATCTCTTTGAATGTCGCCCACAGAGTGCGGATGATCAGCCACTTGACTTTAGATGGGAGCTCGAAGCTCTCTATTGTTACGTCCACATGGGCGTCTTTTCCGATGTTGTAGTAGATGTCCTTGAGCTGTTCTGTAGCACCATTAGAGCATTGTTGTCCGGTCTCCCAGTCGTCGCGGCATAACTTGGAGAGCGCGTTTAGGAAGTTAGCCGCTAGGTCATATGTATTTGAGCCGTCTGACTTCCAGGTGATGCCCATATGTTGGCTGGGCGGTACTGTTAGTGCATGATATAGAAGGGTATCAGAAGATTACTCACCGTCTCCAGCCAATGGTGACGATCACCTTGGGGTTGGTGCCGTCAATCGTGCCAGCCATGCCCATTGCCATGGCGGCAGAAAAGGCGCCTGGTACCAGATGCGCAGGTGTGCCTGCGAAATTTTTAGTGGGAGGCGGCAATGGTATGTGACGCTGTACTATAGTACCGTTGAAGAGCGCGCGTTCGGCCTCTATAATCGTTACCCCTTCTTGAGGACTGGTTCCCGACGCAGCAAAGTTGGCCGCATCATCGACAGAGATACCGAGCTCAGTCCAAGGCGTGAGGTCAGGACCCATGTCGGACGGCAAGGCAACGGCCTGCCAGACAAGCACCAGCAGTGTAAAGATCGCAAACATCGTGGCCAGTTCAGCGATGTAGGCAATGTTGTTGTTTGGTATAGTCGGCGCTGGGTTATTCGTGACGACGCGTGGAAACAAGTGAGTGCGGGGTGCCAAAGAGCGGTCGCCGTTCCACCGTAGATGGAAGTTACGCCTTCCCGTTCAGTTTCATGCACGTGACGCCATTGGAGCCTGAGTAGGCGTCATGGTTAGGTCGCGAAAGGGTCGACACCTGCGGCATACGAAATCAACGACACTTGAGCACTGAATCATTCGTCTGAAAGGTAGGTAAGTTGTATCAAACCAGGATGGCTAATACGAAGGCAGTCAATTGTTTGACCTGAACCATGATGCGGTGAATAGTCCGGTTGCGTGGCGGATCTTCACATCCGGGCGGACCATCAGTAAACAATCATTCATATACAATATACTGAGGTCGTGGTTTCTTTTCTTTTCTTTCCTTTCATTTCTTTTTCGCATTCATTTGAACGGCGCGAAACACCTGGACAATTATTAGACTCGCAAGATGTAAGCAGAAGAAGTTGTAGAGGAAAAGGTGACGATATAGTACATTCTGTAAAATTGCTTCTTCCATACTTTTCACACTCTAGCTTGTCTCGAGATCTCCAATTCATCCACGATGGCCAATCGACAAGTCATCGGGGTGCTAGCTAATGCCCCGCTTTCTCGCACGGTCCGTCATCAGGATCCCACACTCGTCCATGGTGAACGGCTGCTAATATGGCGCTAATGGTGCCGTACTCCGATACGGGTAGGTTGGTTGATGGAGATGGTTGAGGTCTTGGCGAGTTCTCCGGGGACTTGCCTCGGGCGCGGTGGACCGTGCACCAGAAAGCTCTAACAAGGCCCGTCCGTTCAAATCTTCAACTCCATCACCTCTTGTACCGCAATCAACTGTATATTCATGGCATTTTGAATTACTGCTTTTTCGTCGTTGTTCGGTGCTGCCTTGCGCGCGCGCGTATTTGACGACTAGAGCGGAGATGCTAAACCCCTTATATTGCAAACAGTTTTCTTACGGTCTCGTTTGAGGCGACAAACTTATGCGCGCCCAGTTTACCGGAAAGGGTCCCGCCAACTTTTGATTCAGTGCTTCTTCGCGTGGACGAAAGTATGTACACCATCGCACGGGTTCCGAGGAACGGACAAACCAACTTGATGTGACCATTCTGCCGCGCTGAAATGACTCGCACCGTCGATCGGCGGTGAAGCTTCAGTTTGTGGAGAAGAGCAAGGTTTCTCCATATTATGCTAATTAGCTTCGGGTAGTTGGGTGCATGAACCCCCTTTTTTTGCCGCTACCGCTAGTCGGCGAGGCTGGACAACGCTCTCGCACCTTTGCGTTTTGCGGCACGGTTCGGTCGAGTCATAGGTCGGCAACGCTCAACGCGTTCGCTGACAGTGTTCTTGGAAGGCATTTTTGCGGCACAGTTGTTACTGCGTCTTATTTTGCAAAAATGGTTGTGCCATTACGAAGTGCTGCTCACATTCAACGTCACATACCGTTCTGTAGCTCGAGACTCAATCGCTCACGCGAGCCAGAGCTTCACGAGCCTCCTCAAGTGACGAGGGATCCCTCCGAAGGCTGGCCAATCTTTTTGGTACCTTAATCCAAGGCCCCGGTCTCCAACACAACCCCAAGGTAACGCACGGACGACGTCCTGCCTGAATGGTCGCTCAATTAATTAGAACCATGTCAGGAGCGCGATGCTCAAGTCAACTGATTGGTGGTAATCATCTACAGCATCATTGAACATTTCCAGTGCGCCTCGGTACAGTGGTCAGCAGCTAATTGACTGTGGTGTAATATCCGAGTAGTCAATAGTGCCAATATGCGAGTATAAACAGACCATTGTAGCCTCGCACCTCGATTTCTTGCTCTATCCATCGACGTTCTATCCTCGGTCGTTCTTGTCTTGGTCCACTCTTTTCAATCCCGACCCTATACAGTCTCTCCAGTTACAATGAAGTACACAATCACCATCGCTGCCTTTGCGGCCCTTACTGCCGCTCAGTCCGTTGCCGACCTTCCTACCTGCTCTTTGAGCTGTGTAGTAAATGGTGTGTCAGGAATTGGGTGCTCTGCGACCGACTTTAAGTGCTCATGCACGAAGGCGGACCAACTGACCCCGGCCGTAAGTTCATTCATGCACCATGTGCGCTCGTCACGCAAACTCATCGTACAATAGATCACTCCTTGCGTCCAGAAGGCCTGCTCCGCCGCAGACCAGGCAAAGGTCGTCACGGTGCTCGAGGGTATCTGTGCCAACGCTGGCTTCCCCATCAACGTTCCCACACCGAGTTCTGCTGCTCCCACTTCCGCTGCTCCTACTTCCGCTGCCTCTGTGGAGACACCTGCGCACTCTGAGACCAAGGCCGAGAGCAGCAGCGTTGCCCCTACTGTTCAGACCTCTGGTAGGCCTCTGCATTTACTTGACATCATTCAGGTGGCTGACCTCTTTTGCAGTACCGACGCCCTCGCTCACCGACCATGTCATCTCAGGTACCGGTTACGCTATGCCCACCTCCACACCTGAAGACACTTGCATTGTAGTCACGGTCACGGTTACCAAGACTTCGAGCTCTCCGGTCGCACCCTACCCAACCGGTCCTGTAGGAACCGGTGTCCCACATGTGCCTTCCGGCACCGGCGCGCCCTCTGCTCCACCACCATACTTCACCGGTGCGGCTTCTGCTATGAAGGTACCCGCCGGTATTGCTGGCATGTTGGGCTTGGCTGCTTTCGTTCTGTGATGTGGATAAGCGTGAACGATACGTGACTATTGTTCGATGATTTTGGACGGAACGGGCGGGGTGACGCGATGTGGCAATGAGGATATATAGTAATGTCTAAACTCAAGGTTCTTGACAGAAACGATCATGGCATGTTCGTGATGACGCAACGTACACACAACTTCATTTTCTATTCATACTTTCTATGTAGTCTTGACGCCTTGCGGCTACAGATTTGATATGTGAAAGGTAAAGAACTGTCTCTAGAATTGCACATCTTGAAGTCACTGGTTCCAAGGTTAGGACAAATGTGAAAGTCGCAAAAATGCCTCCAAGAACACTGTCAGCGAACGCGTTGAGCGTTGCCGGCCTATGACCCGCTGGCCGGGGATGGTAAACGGTCGCTACAGAAAAAATTCCGGACCATCTTGAAAGGACTCTAGCATCCATTTCCCTGTATAACGCCGCGTTGAGTTGAACGTGAAATATGTATCCACGTTAGGGCGATGTTTACGCCTAGCTTGATGGAGATGTAAACCCTGCAGTGCTCCCGGAATAACCCGATGGCCTCGTTGTTCATTTGCTTATCGAGGGAAGGACTTCGAAGCCTGGAGGGGTAGCTCCGAGCTGTTCCCGCCCAGGTATTCTTGACGAAGTTCGTGGTGAAGCGTAAAGGGCTAGTGCGAGTTAGGAAGGTACATTGTATTAGCGCGATAAAAGAGCTTGTCTACTCACCGTTCTCTTGCGTAGAAACACTTGAAGTTTTGAAGCAACATACTTAACCAGTAATGCGTTAAATCTCACTGTGAACCGGATTAATTCCGGAATGTATTGGAAGAGGTGATTCAGGCAGATATTCCACACAAATTGCGGATTTTGTGACATTCTGCTGATCTCTGCGTGCTCACAACCTTGGAAGAGAAGAGCGCGGCTGCGGCGCTATCTCCGCTCTTAGAGCGGAGCATACCCAAACCATCTGGACCCGCTTTGAATACAAGACGCTTGCGATCGAGTCGTGTTAGCAACTTGATCACCTGGTTGGCATTTCACCGCTTCATCCAACCACGTATAAGATGCTAGCAGCCTGCCAATATCGCGTCGTCGCGTGCACAACCCCCAAAACAACGTCAATGTCATACAACTACCGTTAGGATGAAGATTATGGTTATAGTTGGGCAGCTGGCGGCATTCAGCGCTGCGGCTGTGACCCCAAGAGCTAGCAATGGGAAAAACCTCGCAAACAACGCAGCGAAGCAACTCTTAGAAGAATCCATGAATTGGATGGACATGTACTACGACAATGAAGCAGGATATCTGTACAACCTCGATTCGCAATCACTCCTCCATGACACTCGCTCATCAGTCTGGTACGCCGCCGGCTTGCTCGCTCGGAACGAAGGAGACGATGCAGAACAAGCGTCCAAGATCGTGGAAAATGTGATCGCTAGACAGCACAGGAATGCAAGCTTGCAGTGGTATGGCGACTACCAGATCTACCCTGAAGAGCCTACAGTAGGAACTCCGCAGTATCCTCCTGTCATCTACAACTCCTGGGATCCGAATTGGCGAGGCTTCGTGGGGACGACGTTCATCCTTATGCTGGAGGAGTTTGCAGATCTCATTCCGCACGATACGCAAGTACGTATGCTCGAGAGCCTGCATAATTCTACCGTGGGTGATAGCTATCGCGTAGGCGGCGTTGATGACGACAACCTTTATCCATCCTATAGCAACCCGGCTATCATGCGCGCCTTCATGTCTGGATGGGTTGGACGGAGACTCAACGACTCCAATATGACTACCGCGGGAGAAGCGTATGCGAAAGACATCGTCGACTTGTTTGATCGCGCAGATACCCTGTCTGAATTCAACTCAGGAACGTATGCGGGAGTGTCACTGTACGCCCTCACTCTGTGGGCAAAGTACCTACCCCAGTCTTCTCTGATGGGTCAACACGGCCCAACTATGATTTCCAAGACATGGTCCGTACTCGGACAACTGTACAACGCGAATCTGAAGAACGTAGCGGGGCCGTGGGATCGCAGCTACGGATATGACATGAACCGGTACTTGAGCATCCTGGGCTTGTATATCTGGACGTTGGTAGGCAAGGATGATGCACCCATCAACTCGAAGCCGTACGCCATGGCCCACAAGGATGACTTCGCTTTCGGTCCCCTAGTGGCTATCCTGGCCCCCTTCCACAATTATCTTGTTCCAAGTGCTACTGTTTCTGCGCTGCACACTTTTCCTGGCACCCACAACGTGTCTACTTCGGCGTTTTCTCCGCCGTGGGACACATATCCGCGTAACATCACAGCGTGGCTCTCTCCTAATCTCACCATTGGGGCTGAATCTTTCACAGAAGATGTCATCGGTGGACCGGCGCGAAACCCTCCGAACTTTAACCCAGCGGTGGTACAATGGAGCAGGAAAGATGGAAGCGTTGGATGGTTGACCTTGTACGCGCAGGTGAAGGAGCTGATTGCTGTAGCAGGCGAAAGAAAATTGGAGCTCAAGTACCCGAAGGGCAACGAGACGAGTACGTTTACTTTCCTAGTAGGAACAAATTCCAAGACTGGGAAGAGAGATGTTGCAAGTTGGAGCGATGTTGAGGGTGTGAAGATCAGTGTCAGTGGAAGCGTGGATCCGAAGTATAGCGTCGCGTTCAGTGGGTCTGTTGGAGGCGCGGGAAAGATGATAAAGTAAGTACCGGGTCTTTTTTAACGAATGCGCTTGCTCATCTGTTGACAGCGACTTTGAATTCTGGAACTTCACATATAGTATGCCTCAAAACAGTGAAACTGTTCCACGGGCGATGCTAGAGTTCGAACTGGAATAGGCATCATGAAAAAGTAATGGCAAAAGAATTACGTATTGTCCAATGAGGTTGCACCGCCGTTGGATGCGGATGTATGTAGTGCCGTGCCGTAAATGAACAGCAGCCCAAATGCTAGTAGTTGTTGGAGACTACCATGGAACCTTCGTTGACACTAGCACAGCCTCAGTTGCATAATTCACTGCCCCAGTTCAAGGATGTCTAGCATGCAGAATGGCGGGATATTGGCTTGCAAGAGCTCGTAGCCATACGGGAAAAAGGAAAAATTACTTTGAGTAGCGCCATACGGAGTCCTATCTTCAAGCTCCCTTGTTTCAAATTGTCTACGTTGATTGGATGGATCCATGACGGATGAGCGGATTGCTGCATGGGGGTGGCACAGTCGCTCAGGGGCCTATCGAGAGGCACGACCATACTACCATAATTGAAAATCCACTTTTGCAATCACTCATATATATCGCTTCTTTCCGTCAGGTCTTATCATATCAAATCGCTGACAAGCTTTAACTTTTCATAGCTCCAGCGTAGCTCCATACAGTTACTGGAGGAAAGACTGACTTTGCCGCCATAACCCTTGTTTGCAAGGGTTTGTGAAGCAACTTGTGTTGCGCATGAACGACGAGGCTGTGTGAGAAGCGTGGGGTAGAGTGGTTGTGGTATGGCTGTGTAACCGCGCGCTCCCAACAGGCAGGTATGAAGGACTTGAGATGTGGCTGAGAACGTCTGTGAAGGCTGCGCAAAAGCCGCAGCAAGCGCTTGTGATTCGCCAGAGGCAGTTCTGGTCGTGTCTTTACCATCGGAAAGGCAGAATATAAAGAGGTGTAAGTACCGAAGTTCACAGCATCCTCGCAGGCCTTCTGAATAACACAATATTCTGCATTACCTTCTTTATTCATCCCAGTTCTATCGAAACTCAATATGCCTTCCCGTACTCGTAACGCTGCCCTCTGGGACCCCCGCTCTGTTCTCAAAATCGACAACAACGGCCGCTGCGCCGGTTGGGCTCATTCTCGTGGACGAAATTGTGCCACTTCCATTGCATTGCATAATCAACAGAGAGCCGACGACCTCATCAAAGCTCTCTGCAGAGAAGAACCGGATCCGGATGCTCTTGAGGAGAGTCTGTATCAACTTGCCAGCTTTCTGCTCTGCAGACGATGGCATCAGAACCAAGCGGACACCATGGTGGGGAAGTGGAGCACGCGCATCGAGCGTGTTGTCGCTGAAGAAATCGAAGAGGACCGTCCACTTCGAGGCCGATCTTCGACAAATCCATCTTCATCAACGGCATCCGCAACGTTACTTTCATCCAACACCACGTCGAGGTCATCGTCATCGAGCTCTTCTACAGCATCTTCTTCAGCCGGCTTCATTAGGTCCTCAAGGCCTCGACGTTTGTATTCGGATTCGCAGTCGTGGCCAGAGTCCGAGCGAATTGCGCGACTGGAAGCAACGCTTGCAGCATTGGTTGCTGAACTGACCAGCCGGTCCGCTGAAGGTCCTTCAAATGCTGTCTCGGCGTCTGTAGCCCAGGGATCCAGGAATGCCGCAACATCGACACGATCATGTACCGTCAATCATGTCCGTCGCCTTGCGATTGACGACTCGTGCCCCATCTGTCACGAGGACTTCCTACTCCGTGATCAAAATCGGCTCGTATGGTGCAAGGCCGGATGTGGTCGTACCGTGCATAAAGCGTGCTTCGAGGCTTGGAAGAGGGCATGCTGGGATGGAGGCAGAACGATAACATGCGGGGTGTGCAGGACGGCGTGGGCGCGCGAGTGTGATTGTGCGTAATAGGCTAAAATTTTCTTTATGAGCTGTATGTTTGCACTTCATGTCTAGGTTATTCCTGTACAATGGTACTTTCCCTGCGCTTATCGCAATGCATAACGAACACCATAGATACCTTCCTAGGAAATAGATCGTCTTTTTTTTTAATACTCTGAGTTTTCCTGAAATCTAGTACGTGACCAAGTCACCTTGATCTCAGAGGATTATGCATGTGTCCATAGACAGCAACCCGCTCTCCTTGCCTGCCGGTGCCTTCTGTTGCTTTCGCCCGGAATTCAACACGCGTTCTTCGCTCAAGGATCGATGCCGTATACTCTCTCAATCGCGAAGTGCTCGAGCGTGCTCCGCTCAACGAATCACGCTCCTCGCCTTCTGTGTCCGCTGCTCCACCTCCCATAGTCGGTGGGACTCGCATTTCAACTCGTCTCCCCTCGATTACTTCATCTGGCGGTAGTCGCAGGCAGCGCGTGTGTACCGGTACCCACGTTCGACGCATTTCCATCGGCTTAGATGGAGAGTGCGCGTTTTGTGGTGTAGGTCGGTATATTCGTTACTCCAACGCCGTATGGTACGAGCACTGGTGGTCGTTCGACGCACAAAGAGTTTGTGCCCTCTATATCCTCCTGTCGGATATATCTGTGCTTCCGTCTCTTCCATATAACCCCGCACCATGCATCGCAATCAGCCTTGCCTCCCCGACTCGCCCTTCCGTTTTAGCTCCCTCGCAGGAGCGGTGAACTGCGTCTTCAGATCACCTCTTGTCGCAACCTGCATCTTCTTATTCGCCTCTTCCAACTGCTTCAGCTGATCTTCCTCGCTCTGCAGCTTCCTCTGCAGCGTAATCTCAAACATGTCCCTTCCCTTCCTCCTCCCTTTTAGCCCATTATCATCAACATCATAATACACCGCCCACCTTAGCCCCTCCCTACCCCACGCCGTACTATTATCTTCCTCGGCGCCATTCCACTCGTCGACAGCAACAAAGCCTTCCCAGCCATCGAGTGTCAATGCGGACTCGTCTTCCGTCCAATCCCACTCGCCCACAATCTCGCTGATGGAGGTGCTGCGGTTGCCGTACTTGAGCTCGTAGGTCTGCCGATCTACATAGATCCAGTTGAGCATGGGTGGGTCGTCGGATATGGTCGACACGAGGCCGCGCTCTGGCGGGAAGCGCTCCTCGTCGGGGTATTGGATGTAGAAGCCGGCGAAGGCGTGGAGGGGAGGGTCGAGTTTAGGGGCGGGCGCGGGCTTGGGACTGTCGTCGCGGGGGACTACCCAGACCTATGCATTCACTGTAAGTCAGCGCGCCTTCCTGAAAAGACTGTAGGGAAGGAGCGAAGTTGCAAGGCAATAGGGAAGGAGCGGCTGTTTTCGACGGAAAACGCATCCAATGGCAGGCGAAAAGGAAGTTGGCAGTCGTACCTTGCCGTGTCGCAGTACCACAATCCCGTTGTCGACTTCCTCCGCGAGCTCATCCTTGCTTTCGCATGATACGAGCGCATTGAATTTGGTCATGCGCGTTTCGTTGGCGGCTTCTTCGTTCTGCTTCTTCTGGTGCTCCACGCCTTCCGCGACGCCTGTCACCACCGGTATCGCGACGACACTGCCACCCAAGAATATGCCAAGTGGAAGTGCCATGCTCCACAATAGGATAACTTTATGAGAGCAATGACACAGAGGGACGCGTATAGTGGGGCGCCTAGATCGGAGGTTCGCGGTCGGTGTTGATGCGTTGCGTCTTCCCTGAAGGATGTTGGATACGTCATTCGTGACTCCCGATCAATAAGCGCGTAGCTCCCGATCAATCCACAACACCATGTCGCTTTACCTCCACTCCTCGCTGCTTCATGAGCTGTCAAGAGCAGGATGTCATGTTCACCTGATCAGGATTGACGGCATCGTATCGTCCGGATCGCGTTGAACCACCAAACGGCAGAGCAGCACGTGAATGTTCAACTGTCTAGGGTTGTAGACCAACAGTCGAGTCATCCACCCTCCAGTGTGCATCTTATACTCTATCCGAATCGTCAAATTGAAAAGCTAAATTCGACAAGCGCACACAAAACAGCAATGGCTCACTTCGCCCGGCGCTTCTTCTCTTCTATGACCCGTCATCTCAGCGAAGCATCCGCATCAGAAGCCTGCTCCGAGATCTTCGCTCGATGCGGCAACAGGCCAATATCGGTGCGAAAGCAATTGCTCGATGCAAACCAACTGCACCTCTTAAACATCACACTCGGTCGCTCGCCAACGTCGACGCACGCACCGGCCAACGGAACACCGATACCTCCCGGCTACCACCTCGTTTACTTCACACCATCCATTGCGGAAGATGAGCTCGGTCCCGATGGCACCGATAAGACAGTGAACCCTCTGTATCCATTTACGCGACGTATGTGGGCAGGCGGGGAACTGCGATGGACACAAGACGAATCATCGCTGCTCCGCGTAGGACAAGAAGTCCAAGAAACGACCAAGTTGCTATCCGCCGAGCCAAAGAAGCTGAAATCTGGTGGTGAAATGCTAGTCGTTGGCGTAGAAAAAGTATTCGAGAACGAGAAAGGCGTTGCGCTGGTAGATAAGAGAAGTTGGGTATTCCAAAAAGAGATCACAACACCGAAACCGCCAACACCACGGCCGGAGAACAAGCCCTTTCCGAAGGGCGAAGTTGTGAGAGATGTTACGCAGACCTATACGAGCCTGTTTCGTTTCTCATCGCTGACATTTAATGCGCATAGGATCCACTTTCTTCCGGAGTGGTGTAGGAACGTGGAAGGGCATCGTGACGCTGTTGTTCACGGTCCACTGAATTTGATCAATATGCTCGACCTCTGGCGCGACAATGCCAGGGGTGGGGAAGATGGTGCCGTTCCCGCGTCAATAACATATAGAGCCACAAGTCCATTGTATGTGAATGAACAGTACCGGTTACTACTGAAGAAGAATGGATATGGGTGGGACACGGAGATTTGGGATAGTTTTGGGAAGCAGGGAATGAGAGGGCATATCATTCCGTAGTTGTGCAGTATAAAACATGAAAGCTTGAAGAGTTTTAGGATACGTCGTCTGGGCTCCGCGAGAATAAATACTGATTCGCTCCGTTAGTCGATGTGGACAGGGAGTCATCATCCTTCCACACACTTGATGCCGCCCCGTCCTATACAGTCGATCTGCAGTTCTATATGAGATATCTTTCCCCTGCGGGACGTGCGATGCTTGTGGCCGCTGAGCTGCCGAAGTATCGAGGCTTTGCAGATGCATTCATAATGACACCACTCCAATACCTCAGTCGCATCAGAGCAGGCCGCCTTATTATGAAGGCCGCCAACGCGGGCATTATCACAAAACTCTACGATCAATCGCGCAGGCTGCTACCTCGCAAGTTGATTGTACCTAGGCAGCTCTTCATGCTCCGACAATGGCGCGTAATTTCATATAGAGGTACAACGCTCATACCGCCTTTGAACCAAACCGGAAAATGCGCTTCCTCTTTGACTGTGCCTCTTGGAGAGAGGGAGGCCGTGGTACAAGCTTCCCATAACGATGCTCAGCTCGTATTAATGCCTCCTTTCTCGCTAACCACCAGTCTCCGTCCCGACTTGTTTGACCAGCATCGAGCAAAGCTTGTGCTTCATCGTAAGTTTCCCGGTCACTTCGATCTCTTTCAATGCGCTGCTCGACCCCACCATGGTTAGCTTCTGCTGAAAGTATCTCGTCGAGGTACGTCTCTCTCAACTTGATTGCTTCACCCAGCCGGCCTTGTCGTGCAATTGCAAGTATTAGGTTGTATCTGTAAATACCTGGTACCAGCTCGCCGTTCTCTAGGCAGATTTCTATTGATCTGAGATGCTGGCGTTCCGCTTCCTCAAAATCTCCCCTTTTCTGCGAATGTGCCCCATAGTTGTTGAGAGAAGCATGGTCATTAGATGGCTCACCCGTGGAGTCAGACGATTCCATCCACTCATGCAGAAGAGTGCGAAAATCCTCAATGTCTTTCTTGTCCTGAGTTCCTGACTTGTCGAGGACCTCAAGATAAAGGATTGCCGTTTCTGTCAGATTTTCAAGAGTTACCTTGAATTTTCCATCGGCTTTGACCTTGGCTGCAATACCGCGAGGCAGGACATTCCAGAAGACAGGCCCAACATCATACACCGATCCATAAGAGCTTAAGCAACCGGTGAGATTGTTAGCGGCTTTCCAAGTATCAACATCCTCTATGCCTAACTGTTCAAGAGACTCTTCAAGAACCAGCCTGTGAATTTGGAGTTGCTCTTCATGTGATGCAGTATCTGAGGGAGCTGAGCCAGAGTATCCGATAGTTTTTGCTCTCGCCGGAGTTTCCCGAAGTATCATGCATCTCAGATTGAGCATGATCAGGTAAAGCCTTCGAGTTACTACTTTCTTTCCGGTGGCGGTGTTGGCAAAGTCTAGGAGCGCAGTGTTCACCGACCTAGCTTCCTCAAGTTTACCTTGATGGAAGAGGGAATGAGCTAGGTTGTGTCTTATGTTGATACCAGTAGCATCCCATTCATTCACAAGTTCAGAAGAGAGCTGCATCCGGTGAAGTTGCTCGCGCGTTACGTGGTCACCACGTTCCATCGCACTCATGGCCAAATTCGACTGCAGGGATACCCTCTGTGCTTCAATTCGCTCCGGCGCCATGTTCGATTTGACGAGCTCAGACTCCAAAAAATCGATAGCTTCGCGTGCTGCCCGCTCAGATTCTTCGTACATGGATGCATCCCTAAATTGGCGGTGAGCGTTTCCCAAGAACGCAATGATGATCTCCGGGCTTTCCCTCCACTCTTCGCGCCCCATTGTCTCGGCTCTGCTCGCCATATGTACAGCGGTGCTGAAAAAATTCGAAACGCCATAGAACTGACTCGTACGAAGCATCAAAACGGAGAGTGACTTGCTGGAAAGAGAACCGTCCTCGGACTGCTCGATGATGCGAGTCGCATGAGGAGCCAGATACACTGCTAAGGGCCATTCGGTGTCTGTTCTTTCTTGAACAAAAGGATAAATGGTCCAGAGCAAGTCCACCAGCCGCGAAAGATAGCCCTCGGTTTCCACTGGAGTCAGTTGACCTAGAATCTTATCATGAACGATAGGATGAACCATGTATTCGATATATCCGGGCTCGCTTTCTACTTCCTCTAGCAGCGAGAGATTGAGTGGCTTCTTGGTAAGCTGTATGAAGTCGGACTCTGACAGATCGCAAAACTCGGGTAATCGTCGAAGAAGAATGCGCGGGATGTTCCGCCAATGAAAACAACCGATGTATTTGAGAAATACTGCCGATAGTGGATGCCTGTGCTCTAGGATATCCATGGAAATTTGCCAAGTGACGTTCACTGACTGTGAGGCGTTGCGAGGATCTGTGGTTTGAAAATCGTGCGCTGGAGCTTGCATTAGACCCATTCTTTGCTTTTTGTCTCGAAAGAAACTGACATATTCGCCCAGGGTCAGTTGTTGTTCTACGATATTGGCGGCGGCTTGTGCGATGGCCAAGGGCAAGTTTCCTAACTCATGAACCAGCTGCTTAACCTGGTTCATTGAATCTGGGGCTTCCCTGATTAAGTACTGGGGAATTGACCCTATCAGGAGTCCGGCTGCCTCCTCTTCGCTCATGGTCTCGACCCTCATTCCATCACTTGCCGCCCCAACAGTTCCTTGAAAACGACGATCTCTGGTCGTGATAAGCATTCGCCCCTGCCGTGGCAGAAATCTACTGATCGAGAGCCTGCCTTTGCCCTCACATGCCGGACTTCGTCCCAGGAAGGTGTCCATGTCATCTGCATTATCGAGGATGAGAAGCCATTGGTGGGGGATCTCTTCAAGTCTTCGGCGAACATTGTCGAGGATATCAGGAAGCTCTTCGTTGGCACGCATCATCCCTGGGCTGGTAGGGTCCAGCGCTTGTAAGATCTGAGCGTAGTCGGTTGCAAAGTTTGAGAATCCATCGGCTCGAATCCAGAAGACCGAGAGCCTATGTTTGATGGTTTGTGCAAATTTCAGGGCTATTTGCGTTTTCCTGTCACTTGTCAGGATTCAATCGACTTAGAAAGCGCTATTGACGAACCCAATTCCTCCCATGCCCCACAGAACGAACGTCTGAGCCGTTGCTGATTTTGATCTGAAAAAGCTGAGGAGTCGTTCCGCATAAGCCTGACGTTGGACAAAATGAGTGCAAGGGTGATAAGGTATGAGAGACGGTTTTGTTTTGATTTCAATCTGTACTGTAACGACCGTCATTATACGCTTCAGCCAAAGAATGCTAAATCCCAAGGGTTCTCATACAGTTTTCGTCTGGATCGAGTAAGGACTTGGCGCACCGTGCAAGGAGGTCTCCATTGCCGACATGAGCCAGATAATCGGTTGTCAAAGCCCTCATCTTCTCTGTTTCTTTCCACTCATCAAGTCGAAGATATTGCATGCCTTGCGGTACACTAAATCGGAAGTAACGATGTGTTCGGAACAGCTCTATTCCCAGCTCGGAGGATGCAAAGACTCTGGCGATGTCGTCCGAATCCGTCACCATCGCCACAACGCCTTTCAAAACAGAAGCAAGACTAGAAGAGATGGGCTCGCTCCTCTTGACACCGGTCCCTAAGCTTAACACACACCCGATCTTCTTGTCTTTCCAGTCCCGCTCTCGAGCAAGTTCTGAGAGCGCCTCATTTATGGGATTGTTGCGCCGCAGACCGCCGTCACACCATCTCTCTCCGGTCTCGCTGAATTGAACACCTTTAAAGTACAGCGGTGCAGCTGCTGTTGCACTCGCGGCCTCCCATATCGTGCAATTATAGTTCTCTGCAGTTGGATGGAAGGACTCGTAGTTTCTTAAAACATCGGATTTTCCTATCTCGGACCTGGTCACGCACAGCACACTAAGCCAAGATTTATCAGTCCCTCCGCTTCTAATCTTAGTTCATGGTGCTCTGACTTACACTTTGCAAGTAGGGACGTCTCGCTCCCGGAAGGGCGTATCGCGTGGGATCTCTTTCGAGTCCAGTACCTTCATGACCTGTTCTTGCAAGACACTTATGTCGTAGAAGGAAGAGCTGCTCATGCCCTTCCACAGCTTTGTAAACTTCCCGCCATGAATTTTCTTTCCAAACACATCTTTTCCGACTTGCTCGTACTTCGCAATGCATTCATCGATTGTCATGTGTAGTCTTCCTAGCATAACCGCAATCAAACCGCCTGTGGAAGTGCCGACGATGAGATCGAACACATTACACGGCTTGGGCATTTCATCGAGCTGACCTTCAGCTTGCATCGTACGCAAAACGCGCTTTAAAATAAGAAGAGAGGTATACCCCTTGATCCCTCCTCCATCCAGACAGAGCACCCGAAGGCTCTCGGCCCGTAAAGCATCCGCCATTCACGTTTGTTGAATGCCTGATCGTTTTCCCTGACGTGTCATGAGAGCAGAGACGACGTGCAAAGTGGTGGTAGGATAACGTCGGTAGCAGGTAAGCAATTTGAAAGCGAACACATTGAAAAATGAA
The DNA here is from genome assembly GCA_030770415.1 of Pleoardoris graminearum. NCBI lineage: Eukaryota > Fungi > Ascomycota > Dothideomycetes > Pleosporales > Didymosphaeriaceae > Pleoardoris > Pleoardoris graminearum. The sequence continues at coordinate 53,606 of JASEKS010000367.1, forward strand.
TCTATAAGGGTTTACGTGCGGGTACTCGATGAAGTTTTTGGATCCGAGCATCGCGAAAAGGTGCATACTATAGTCGTAGGGGTAAATAGTCCTAATTATAGCTGTAGACCTGTTCGCTTACTAAGCGGGTTATACGCGCTATTATTAGCTATAGCCTAAATTAGTGTGAACGAGAAAAAGTGGAGAATTTAGATTATTTACCCCTGCGACTATAGTATATGCATGAATTCCAGAACGCCACGGCGCGTCCGCAGCGCGGCTGAGCTCATACCCAACAAGCAGGACGAATCATAAGCAGGAGTCCAGCTGGAATACGAATGTGGCTTAGTACTATAGTTGCTGGAGTAAGTATTGTTAATTCGCCACTTGGACCTGTTCGCTTACTAAAATACTTACTAAGCCTAATATAGACTAGTATAGAGTTTAACTAACTTTTTTAAATATAAATCTATTATACTAGTATACTTTTATACTAGTGTAGTTTAAAGTAGTAATACTAGTATATATTAAACTTAATAAGTATTTTAGTAAGTAAATAAGTCTAAATAGTAAATTACTAAATTTAAATTTTATTTAGAGCTAAAACTACTAGTATCTTTAACTACTTTAATTAATATTATAATTTAATAACGCCTTTAAAATATTTATAATTTAAAATTTTAATTAACTTTTAACTACTCTATAAGCCTATTACGTTAAATTTTTATTTTTATAATATTTTATTTTATTTTCTTAACTAAAACTATTTTATAAACTTTTTTTATAAATTTTTATTTTATAAAACTAGTTTATTTTATTTACTATTTTTATTATTTTTAAATTTTTTCTAATTATTACCTTAACTACTTATAAGATAAAATTTACTATATAAAAAACTTTTTTTTAAATATATATACTATATATTTTTTTACTATTTATCTATTTACTATTATATTTATATATCTCTTTTACCTTTAGCTATCTTTATTTATAATTTTAGTTTTTCTCTTAAAATTCATATTAAAGTATAAAAAATTTTATATAATTACTAGAATTTAGCGCGCGACTTGTCGGGTAATTAACAATACTTACTCTAGCAACTATAGTAATTGCGACGGCCCTTAATGCAAGTAAAGGTTCGTTGTTGTACAACTTCGAGGATTATTAAGCGGGAGCCACGGAGCAGAAGTCCACTTTGCGTACCTTCCTTACCCTCTTAACCAGCCTCTACAAGAGCGCGTCTAAGCCAGCTGCGACTTCTATATCTTCAGATTAATGGTACCTGGATTTAGCGGTTCAAACCCCTCCTGCCGACTGACCTAGGTAGGCAGAGGGTGTTTCCTGTTAGCGCAACTAGGTGCGGTATAGGATGGCAAATATACATGTTAGATTTTGTGACCGCACCGGAGCACAAGTAGTAACACGAATAACATGACTACGTCTGCGTAGTCAGAAGAGAGAAGGCGCCAGCAAACGGGCATGAGACATTGGGACCACGACGCCCTTTCTCTTAGCGTTGCGCTAAGAGCTCCTCTAACGCAATTCGTCTTAGCTATATATATATTTACATAAACAATAAATTCTGTTTAACCCTATCTAGGTTGTAATCTATCGTCTAAAATAAAGGCATATATATACTCCTCCTTTTTTAAAACCCCTTTTGGTCGCCCCGAGCCACCACAGCTACACTATTTGTTCGATTAATATACAAATATCTATCGTCCAAAAGCTTTTATGTCCTCCCGTGTATCGTGATGCTACTAGCGGAGCTTTATGCGTTCTGGTTACCAGTCGGTCGAATATTACGTCCTCTACCGCGCTACTTTTAAAGCTTCCAACCTTTAAAGTCACTGAAGTCCGTGTAACTCCACAATTACGCCCAAACTCGCTGGCTATCGTTCCTTGGCAGCCTTGCGTATATGGTGCGGCCACATCATCGTATCCAGAATCGATGCGACTCGGCTGAGGGTACGGAGAGCTAGGGTCAGGGTCTCTTTTATCGTCGTTACCGACCTAAACAGATTATATAACTACCAGTATAAATAAGAATATATTAATTATAGTAAAAAGGTATACTAAAAAAAAATATAAAACTAAAAAGATTTAAAAAAATAATAGTAGAGTTTTTATACGTATTTATATTATAAATAGTAATCTTAATATTATAACAATAGATAAGTCTTAATATTTATATATTAATTAAATAAATAGTATAATTATAGTAGCTTAGGGTAACTAAAAGAAGTTTTAAAAAAGAAGGAGTATATATATATCTTTATACTTAATATATTAATACAGTTAGGTAAAGTAATATAAAAATAAATACCTAAGTATAAATAATAAAATTTTTATTATTATTTTTTATTAATATTTTAACTACGATTTCTAATACTATAAAAGTAAATTATTATATTTAATACTAAAGCTACTAAAGGGGTATATATATTTATTATTAATAAAAATATTTTTAATTTATTATATTACTATAAAAGTAAAGTAATTAAACTAGACGTTATAAAAAATAAATATAAATAGAGAAAATATATTATATATAAAATAGAAATTTTTTTTTAATATAATAAAGTTTCTATTAGCTATAAAATTAATATATATAGTAAAATTAAAGGATTTAAAAATAATTTTAATAAATATATTTATATATTTATATTTATATATTAATTAAACAAATAGTGTAGCTGTGGTGGCTTAGGGCGACCAAAAGGGGTTTTAAAAAAGGAGGAGTATATGTATACCTTTATAGGAAAGTATATACTATTCCTATATAGTTATAATAATAGCGATTATTATTAATTTATATAGTAGACTATATTACTAATAGTAATCTAAATTATATTTATAAATAAAAGTAGTACTTTTTAGCTTAACTAAATAACTAAAATAACTCTAACTATATAAAGTTTAAAAATAAAGTATTATAATATATAATAACGACGACTCTAATATAATAGTTATAAAATATAAAAAAGTTAGTAAAAAAAATAATAGTAATAATATAAAAAAAGCTATAGGTAAAATAGTAATTAATAATAATAAATAAATATAAGAAGTAAATATAATATATAATAGTTTAGTTATAAAATATAATAGTTTAAGTATAAAAAAAGAAGTGTTTAGTACTAAAAAGAAATAAAAAGTCTTATAAAGGTATATATATACTCCTCCTTTTTTAAAACCCCTTTTAGTCGTCCCGAGCCACCACAGCTACACTATTTATTCGATTAGTATATAAATATAAAAAGTCTATTTTTATTATAAATTTATTAATAAGTGCTATTATAACCTAATAGACCCGATTTATTATAATTAAGTCTACTTTTAATACTCTATATATAAATAATATTAATTATAATAAAATATATCTAATAAAATTACTAAAAGTAAAAGATAAATAGTATAAAAAATATTTAAAAATAGTAAAATATATAATTATAAAAAATTATTATATATAAACTATATAGATTAAATATTTAGTAATAATATACTATTTTATTTACTAAATTTCTAAATATAATATTAAGGGCTAATATAAATTTTATTAATTTTTATATTATATAACTAAACCAGTATTAAAATTTATAATATATATTGCGTTATAAATATATAGAGTTATATATTGCCAGGTGCCGAAACACAAGACAGCACATGTGAGCTCTTCGACTGCATCGCCCAATATCGCAATATCGAAAAACTTACGCTTCAGGTCCAGCTGGACTTGCTTCACATGCGCAGTGACTCCCCGGCTTACCGCCAACTCGCCTTTCTTAACGGCATGCCCGGCATCAGGACTCCCGAACACGTCGCCGCTAACTACGAATTCGGCTTCCTGTTTGATCTGCCCTACGTCCGCAAATTCAGCGTGATCTGCGAATGGCACCGTGAAGGTCCTATTCGCAAAACCACGCGTACGATGGCGACCTTTCGGGACTTACAGAGTTGGGTTGCGGAGGGGTTCGCTACCCACGCTAATAACGTCAAACATGTAGTTATGCCAATGCTGTACGACGAGTCGAGAGAGTTGGGCACTTGGACCCTAAGGGTCTAGTACGGTAAGAGAATTGCAGTCTAAGGCCGTTTGGCGGCGTTCCTTTGTCCGTCCCCAAGAGCCATCCACTCGCGTTTTCGCATATCATTGCGTGCCTCATCCCCTCACTTTCGGCTTCGACGACATACTGGGGTGATATATTCTTTCCTCACTTTTCAAAAACCCCCACAATATATCAGTTCCTAACGTTCTTATGGTTGATCAACTTGGCTCCAGCGTGTGTCCCTGGCGGTGTGTGATATAGTGTCCAGTTAGACCAAGATCGGACATGCACCTGGTTAGAACTGTTCGTATCAATGTCAGGACCTCCTGTCTGGAAGCCTGGGTGCGATGTGCCGACCATATGCCGTCTTGGGCGAAGTGACGTGAAGTGACTCTGCCCGTAGGGTGCGTTTGCTGAATGTGCCTGACACCCCGTTTGCGCTCATTCTTCGAAAAACCCCTTACTTCCTAGCGGTCACCGGATACTCTCTAAACTTTGCAGCTTCTGATATATAAGGCCTGCTGCGGTGCGCCTTTTCAGGTTCTGTATCCTCACACCCCTACCCCAACTTTCTCAGTATTCAACAGCATCGGTACGGCTCCTGCATCTACCCTTCACTCAAACCCAGGGATCGGCTTTATATACACTCGATCTCACCTTCTTCCATATCATGTATCTCCGCTGAGTTCCGCTAGGCTATTACATACGCATCCACTCCTGCTACCCATATTTCCATCATGTCCACCGTCAATGTCACGCAGGAGCGTGAGCGTGTGATATCTGGCCAGGCTCAGATTTCCGATCCGCTCTTCATCCAGTGTTCTTCCAGCGTAGCCGCCTTCAACCCGGCTTACTGGCACGATACCGTGCTCCGTCGGGTTGCACTGTTAACCTTTGTCATCTCTTGCCTTCCCGACGTCGAGTACTTCAGCGCTCTCCTCCGTTGCCCTGAACTCCCCGAACTAAAAACTGTCGTTACTTCTGTGTCCTTCCCCGGCTTCCACCACTTTGCTGGTATCCACGACAATCGTATTTCCAACCCTTACATGAATCTTGCGAAGGGGCTTCCGAACATGACTCGGGTTTCACTTGCACTCCACACCGCAAGCCTGACGACAAGTATGTGGAGCGAGAAGGAGCGCATCGCTCTTGAGAAACAAGAAGAGATGGAGCGATCCAAGGAGCTGAGAGCCCTGTCACTCCACGAAGTCGTGCGCTTCTACCAGTTGGACCATATTTTCTATTGCCGATCTCTCCAAATCTTGGATCTCACTTGCATTGACTCGGAGCTCGTGGCGCATTTCGTCAAGGTGGGGAATGCGCTTACGCCGTTCCATGATCTAAAGGCATACTTCGAGCAAGGGTTTACGAGGCAACGCCAGAGGGTGCAGGTCTACCTCACTGTCACACAGGTGGCTTATACTTGAGCAACTCTGTTGTTGTGATGGGCGGCGAGTCCCATCGGGATGCTTATGTGTTTATGGGTTGAAAATTGGTTTTGGCGTTGCGAACGGTGTACAAGCGAATGGGCATAGTCGGGCATATAGTCGGGCAACGGTGCTGCTTTGCAGACCGACAAGGTGGAGAATCATTGCAATATTAGTCTAGCCAAATCTTCTGTCTGCCATATTTCGTCATCGTCTTCCAGACTTCTTCTGGCACATCACCAAACTCGATAGCGCCGATTCTCCTATATAGCGCATTAGCTGTTCCCTGCTTCTCCTTCACATAGCGCATCGCAGTATTCAAAGTCGCAACAAGCGTCCGCATATCTGCCGTTCGATCCACCAATGACTTTCCTTGCCCATATTGCGGATCAGGCCACGATCGGTCCGGAGAGCGGTCCACTACTTCTCGAAGAAGCGCTTTGAAAGCGGCATCTTGACGTGTTTTATACCCGCCCACGGTTGTCAATAGGAGCGCAATGCCCGAGTACGTAATTGGTGATGCAAAATCAGCGTGTATGTGAACTGAAGACGGAGTAGAACCATTTCTAATTTTATCCTGCGGCCGTAGGCAGCGTTGATCTCCATCCAAGGGCGTGGCGCTTGCTGCGAGAATGATGAAAGGGTGAGGTTTCGCATCGACGTTTGAAATAAGGCCAAGAGTTTCATCAAGAAAGACCTCAAAGAAACCATTTGTTCTGTGTCCGTTTAGTCCGCCTAAATGAAGCTCGAGAGCGTTCTTTCCTTCGTGCTCAACGAGTGTCCCTTGGAAAACATAACCATACAAAGGCATCGGCACCCTCTCCACGGACGGTTCTTTGTCTTTGTCCTCGAAGCGACTTTCGAAAGCTATAGCATCGCCGCTATGATCAGTCACAACGTACTGTCTACGTTTCGAAAGACGACTATGGGCGACGATGGGACCGTTTATTGACGCCCAGGACCAGCTTGGGTATCTATGCTGCAGTTCTGGTATCCTGCCGATGTCTTCGGGAACAGCACCGCGGACATGCCAGGCCAACTGCTCCTCTAGTTGATTCTCCCATAGCCCGCAGCCATATTTCTCGCCCAGCTCGTCACGTACCAGTTTTGCTATGCTCCATATCGCAACGGACTTGTCGCTCTGACTTGTAAGATTGCAAGATGTGTACTTGAGTAATGCAGAGCGCCAGAAGTCTTCAATTGAGTCGTCAATCGCGCCAACAAGGGGCCGCTGATGCTCGAAAGATGCGTTCGACGTCGTGTGTTGCATGCGACCGCGCCAATGGCGATCCGTGGAGGCATTGGAATCCAGGGCGTGTGGAAGGCCGTTCGGAAGAGCTTCACAAGCACTCAGTGTGCTACAGTCCCAGAAGATCTGGGAGGCTGCGAAGTGGAGGATGCGAGGTGCAAGCATGCGTTCTACCCCTTGTCAGTAAACGCTTAGCTTTGAACAGTGCTACTTTTTTTTTTCAATTTCCCGTGCTACCTTGCACTTGACGAAATTAAAGCTAGCAAGTTCGAGGTCTCTTCCACATGACCTATCAACGTACCTTGAAAGACCCAGCCTCTAGTATAAATCTTCGCGGCAAGAAGGTCCTTATCCCAAAGATCGTCCCTCAGAACTCTCCATGCGCCGCGTTGTAGTTTCCCAGTTCCATCAGCTTCAATGCTCGCAGGGATGATGCTTCCTGGGTCGCGTTCTCGAAACAAACCTCCTTCCGAGTTATTCGAATCTGCAATAGCAATATTACAATATGAATGACCATAGACTTTGTGCATGAGCTGGCCCTCGGTTCCAAAATCTCCACCCGGACCTTGCTGTGTAGAGTCAGTGAGGAGCTTCCCCTTAGCTACAACCACTCACCATAATGCAAAGTGAATCAATCCATATGTACCGAGCTCCAATGAACCGTGCCACTGAGATAGCTTCTTGGAAGTTTCGTGTAAGCTCAGTGATTCTGACGCCCGAACCCATCAACAAGCTTTCGTTGTCCTTTTTGAGCTGCAAGAAAGTTGGCGGACCCCAACAGTGGCTAAGCGTGACATAAGGGCCCTTGATATCGTTTTCTGCTGTAAGCACGACCCGTACGAAGTCGGCATTTCCAGTCTGTAAATCGACCAGTCGTTTGGGAATAAAGTCGGGCTCTGCATGATGCTTGTTACAATTCGGATGAGTCTCGCGGCAAGCCTTCAGCCACTCTCGAATCTGCGAGCCACCACCACGCTGATTTGGATCGGTAGATGATGTTAGAGCCTCCTTCGCGACGACATGAATATCGGTTTCGGAGAGGATGTGGTACGTTTTGGTTAGCAAGACAGACTTTGATGTCCTTTGCCCGCTCAGTTGAGGCGTGAAAGTAATCATGAATGCATTCTCAACGTTACGCGATCGACCGGTGCTTCTGATCGTCCAATGATAGCGGTAATGCTGGGGTGCAAACAATTGCGGTTGGGAAGACCGAGTCCCCGGGTTGTCAAGATTCTGATACAGATCGGTGCAGAAAATGCATCCAGCTCGTAGAGATTCCATCATTGTCTCGCTTGACATGTGGTGGTCACCAACTAAAGAGTCGCTGTCCAGGATCTGCCTTTGACAGAAACTGCATAGGGTCAGGCAAAGATCCTTCTTCTCTAATACATCAACTGGCTCTTCAACAACGCAACTCGAAAATTGAAATGACTCCAGGCGCCCGAAGACTCCTTGCGGCTCAATCGCATGTGACTGTCCAGGCTGACTGTTTTGTGTCGCGCTCATTGACGAAGTCCGAGAGTAATAGGCACTATCTTTACTAAAGCTTCTCGCCTCCACGTAGTCCTTGTTCTCAAGAGCATCTGATATAGTGGGCGGAGAGGTAGTGGTAGGCGCCACATGCCACATCCTAGTCTCTTCTGAATGAAAAAGCTCGTCTTCTGGACATAGCTTAAGTTTCGCCAAGTACAGGTGTTCGTTGTAGTCTTCTTTGGCATAAGACTTAAACATCAGGTTGAAGCATGCCACGTGGAGATCGTCTTCGAAGGGTTGGAGGACTAGAAGACCGTTTGCGGCGGTGAGAATATCTTCAAGACTCCTGGTGGGATGGCGCGCCAGGTGAAGGGATGATTTTAGTTCCCGTCGCATTGCTCGTTCGAGATCGGACACTCTCATACCAAATCCCCTTAGGTCTTCATCTCGAGCAACTGCGGCAATAGCCATCAGACCGAGGTCGCGATCGACGAGGTTCCGCGCTAAGATTTCATCGATCTGGCGGTCAAAAAACGCAACGACACTACGTGGGAGTCTGTCGCTCAACTTCCCGTTGCCTTCCACGCTTCTAGCGCTCAACAAGTCATCGATTCGCAGTTTTGCGAGATTTACGTTGCCATCAACCTGTTCTGCAATACTCGCTGCTACGTCTTCGACGGCCCGGGTACGGCCGAAACATGCTTCCAATTCCCGCAAAACAAAACCCTTCATGACGGAATGAGGCGCCCTAAAGTGACCACCGTTGATGTTTAAGTCGACGCGGTCGTAAGGCTCTGACAGCGCCAGTCTGTGTTGTCGGTTTGTGCAAACCGCATCCGCTTCCTTGCAATCACAACAGTACTGAGGGCCGGAATCACCGCATATCTGACATTCCCAATACAATTTAAGTCCGCCACGGTCGCATCCATCACAGATAACGTCAAAGTTCTCAGGTCGCCGGTAGTGAGGGTTGCGCCGAGTGACGAGAAGTGATAGGTTAGATAAACGCGAATCCTGGAGCTCGTGGTCAACTAGAAGAGAAGTCGCCAAATCCAGGGTGTCATAGCCGTCAAATACAAGAAAACTATGCTCGTTCGCTTTGAGCTGTTGATAAAGCGCATTTCGTATGTACTGAAGCCTCTCCGAAGACGCTTTGCCAACATGACGCGCTTCTTCGTAGGCGCAGGCTGGGTGATTGCAAATTTGTGTGTACAGACAGTACAGAAAATCTTCAATGAATGACACATGACGGTTAGATACCGGCTCTCTGATGCCGATGTATGCTACAAAGATGTCCCGATCGTGGTAACGCTCTCTCAGATCTTCCACAACGCGAGCTGCGAAGGTTGACTGTCCGTAATTAGCTAGAAATTCACCATGATTTTATTCGTGACATTACCTTGCCACACCCTGGGCCACCAAAGCAATGCAGCTGCCATGGCTTGTAACCAGCCGACCATTTCAGGTATCTCTCGTCTTTCAGAAACTCGCGGACCAGAGGCTCGTAGAAGTCGATCGGCAGCTTGCTCGGGTTGCTCAAAGACCTGTGAAGCACGTGGATATCTGGGGCCGATGCGAACGGATCTGCCATGCTTTCGTCCGGTGCCAGTTGGGGATGTCTCCGTGTTGCCTAAAGCATAGGAAAAGTATGACCGGGATTTATTCTAAGCTTCAACAAAGGGGTGCGCGAGGCAGCAACGTCGTGGAGTTGATTTGATTTGTATGGCCAGGAGATCAATAGCCTCGCTAGGGACTTGCTTGACACACAAATGTGAAACACTATCGCGATGAGAAATATGATCACTGCTTCTCGTGTAGTTTATGCGAGGCCCCATTGTTCCATTTCTCGCTGTTCCCCGGAAATTAAGCTCTTCAGCCCCAAGTACCGTAAGCAGGAAGCACGACAGCTAAGCCCTGAATGGAAAATGCGACAGCCGTGTACAACCCGAGCGGCCCCATTGCATAACGCTTTTCGTTTGCCAAGCCTAATGTGGAGGGTCAGATATGACGCTCATTGGAAGATGTTTATAGACTGCGTAGCGAAATTGCATAACCCTCAACGTTTGATTAGTGTGACCTTGGCAACACAGGCAACCTTTCCTTTTTGGCCCCCAAGAGTATATCATGGTGATATGTCCGCTAGTACTGAAGCACGCGAAGAATCTTTGTTACCATTCCTTCGTTGTCGGCGCGTCGTCATGTCTGTTGTTCAGCGTTGCGTGTTGATGTTCGGAGCGTTGAGTGGGCTTTCGTGGGCGGCACCGGCCTCGGCGACGGATCGGCTGATCTTGCCCCCAACGCCAACCGAAGCCCCCGAAGTGGCTAGTACAGCATGTGGTGACTTGATTATCGCCAAAGAACAGGGTACGTTTACAATTTCATCACTCCCCACTCATTTACCATCTAAAACGCAACAGGACAAACTCACTTTTGGGCCTCTGATGTCTTTGAATGCTTGTCCAACGTGCCGTTTATCCCGGATGTGGCCTCTCGTTTCATTAGCTATTACAACCAGACGTTGCAGTTCCATTCCACGTTAGCCTTCTTGAAAGATCCGCCAGATAGTTACCAGCAACCTCCAATTGACGTCGTTGCCGAGCTTGGCCTACTACAAGAAAAAGTTGCTGGAGGAAGATACACTACTCAGTATGCATTTGAAGCGGACCTGCAGCTGCTCATCAATCGCATACATGATTCCCATGTATATCTGAGCGCAGGTCTACTGGCACCTTTCACCTTCATCTCACCATTCTACCTAGTATCTGCTTCTCGCGATGGCCAAGAAGTACCTGGTGTCTATTTTAGAGATGATGTCATTACTAGTCAGCTAGAGGGCTGGGAGCCATCGCCGATAACCCACATCAACGACATTGATGTGATTGAGTATCTTACCTCCTTCGCCGAACTCAACTCAGAGGGATATCTCGAGCCTCACGCGGATTGGAACGCACTTTTCGAGAACCCGGCCCTTGATATCCAAAGTTATCAAAGTGTCCTTCACTCAGCCATCTTCTATCCGGGCGACGCGATAAACTACACGCAAGCCAATGGGACCATTACCCGCTCCTATTGGTTAGCTTCTTTCAGCGAGGCTCAACACACTGGGCCTCTGACTACAGCTGGCGACTTCTACAACTACTTCGTGCTGGGATTGCTGCCCGATAGCTGGAATGCATCGAATCCACAATGGTGGCCGGATTGGGAGGGCGACAGCGATGATTCGGAAGACGATAGCGACGATGGTCCCACTCCGGCGGAGATTATCTGCAAAACCGGCAATCCGAAGAACGTCAGCTGGTGCAAGGATTCGGAGGGCGCGTACCCTAATGATCCGGACTATGTTCAAAAAGATTTAGGTCGTTTGACAAGCGGAGTAGTATCTGCCTACTTCTTGGACGAGAAGACTGGCGTTCTCAGCATACCAAGCTTCTTCCAGCAGGGGAACGATACCAACAATTTCTTCGAGGTTATCGACGATTTCCTGGGCGATGCAACGGAAAGAAACATTTCAAGAGTGGTCATCGACCTTCAGCAGAACTATGGTGGACTGAACTTGCTTGCTCTATCCGTTTTCAAGCGCTTCTTCTATGACCAAGAACCCTGGACGGGCGGCCGCATCCGCATTCATGAAGTCGCCAACACACTGGGAGAGGCGTACTCATCTTGGTGGGACGGCTTAGAGACCGGGAACGAAGGAGCGCTTGATGATGATGGCAATTACCGTTACTTTTCCTCGAGCGAATGGGTGGTAGGCAACAGGATCAATCCCGCCACTGGAAACAACTACAGCAGTTGGGATGAGTACAAGGGTCCCGTCTCCGACCAAGGTGATACTTTCTCGAATTTGCAGCTGTACAATCTTTCCGACCAGGTCTTCGACTCCGCAGGATTCCAGGGCTGGGTTCCGTTCGGCTACGGTATATCTGCTCCCGAGGAAGCTCCTCCCGCGTGGGCACCAGAGAGCATTGTTCTTTTGACCGACGGTCTCTGTGCTTCGACATGCGCCTACTTTGTGGAGCTAATGGCTCGTCAGGCGGGTGTGAAGACAGTCGTTGTTGGTGGCCGTCCTACAACGGGCCCTATGCAAAGTGCCTCCGGTTCTCGCGGTGCCCGTCTATATTCGTCAGAAGCCCTTGATTATGACTTCAGCAACGTCAACGATACAATTGAGAATCACGAGGCTTTCGCAAAGCTCCCACCGCGCGATAACAATGACCTTTACGTCAGCTTCGCAGGCTTCAACGTTAGAGATCAGATCCGTGAAGGGGACAAGGATGCCGTACCAGTGCAATTCAAGTATGATGCCGCTGATTGCAGGTTGTATTATACGCTTTCCAACATCTACAACCTCACGCGGCTTTGGCACGATGTCGCAACCGCAGCATGGGATGATCCATCCCTGTGCGTGGAGGGCTCCACGGGCTACTCGCTCCGCAACGCTTCGACGCAAGCTAAAACGCCGCCTAAGCGTACCACCCAGACACCAAACTTGAACTTGGACCACATAACCTTCTCCGACCTTACTGTCAATACCACAGGTAGCCCCTCGCTATATGACGCTAAAAGGAAGGATTCGATATCGACGACCAAACTCAAACAATGCTTCGGCCGCCAGGGTGACTGTGGAGAGACGAGTCTCAAGTGCAGGGATTTCCCGGTCCAATGCGCTGATCAGGTGACCTGGCGCACGATGAGTGCATGTCTGCCAGATGCCCTTAACTACGGGGCTGCCTGTGGAGAGGGCATGCAATTCAAGGAGACCAACGATGTAGCTTCCAAGAAGAACCTCCCCCGGAAGTCATCCAATGGCAACAATGTAAACTACCAGAAGGTAACCGTTGTGCAAGGGTACTGCATCCCGGTGCACGTCGACCCCCATAAGTACAATCTGGGCTGTCCAAAAACCTAGAGACACAGCGTAGAAAGCTAGCCTTGTGGCATTGAGATTATAATTTTAGATCATAGACATAATGTTAATTATTTGTTGGAATTCCTTACCTACTTCCATCCTTCTAGGCTAGCTTTACTAGATCTAAGCCTTACCTAGTACTCAAACCACCGACGTTTTTAATTTAAACGACCTTAACTAATACTATAATATACTTATACTTTTAAAGTATTTATAGTTTATAATTTTAGTTAATTTAATTTTTTTATATATTTATATTACTATAACTTTCTATATTATATATTAGTTTTAATATATTTAATTATTTTTCTCCGACTTTTTTAAAGTAATAATCCTTATTTCTATAAATAGATAATAAAATTAATATAAATATTTTTATTTTTTATAGTAAAACTTTAAAATAGTAATTTAATTTTTATTTTTATAATATTTTATTATATTTTCACTACTAAAACTACTCTTTATTTTCTCTTTAAAATTTATACCTTATAAAAAATAAATTCACTCTTATTTTTACTATTACTCTTGTTATTAATTATTTTTTAATTAGTTATTTATATTTATACTTCTAGTTTTCCTTTTTAAGATATATATTAAAGTCTAAAACGCGTTTTATAATTATTAGAATTTAGTCCGTAATGTATCGGGTAACTAGAAAAGAGTAAGAGAAACCGACCATATACTGTACCATGCTAAGAGATTAAGTACAGTCGGTTGTTGTATTGCTTACCTAAGAATAACACACTGTCTTTAGACTTATGATTTGGTACTATGGGGAGTTTCTGTCTCGTACGCGTGCAAGTGGCTGTGTGGACCGCCACACCGCGTCCTCGTATGCTTGGGAGACTGCCAGGCCAGCAAAACGCCATAGACATAAACAGTGACCGCTAATTCTACTCAATTTTCGAACCTCCTTTAGCGCCAGTGTTCTCTTCTCTCGATGCAGATGATCCCTTTCAAGTCACAGCTGAATTGCTACCGAAACCCACTAAGGCGCTCGCTACTGCCGATTTCTTGGCGCATGTGATACAGCATTCTGTGGAAGCGAGGTAAGTGCAGCTGTACGAAGCTCGGCGACCAAAGGACGCTGAAGTCCGTCCAATTGATAGTCACCTCTCGATGGGTAGACGGCCCGCTCCGGATCATTAGGAGCATGGGAGTCGCTTTTCGAAGACAATTTAGGACGGTTCAGGTCGCGCTCACTGGCTCCAAAGACATGTCATTTCTGATGGCTGATGTCGACGAAGGGTAATGATGATGCGCCGATGGCAACTGCACCTGCAAGCCACCGATTTCGACATTGCAGAAGACTATTGACTGGCTGATGGTATGGCGGCCTCGACTGGGACTTCCTGAGATGGATGACCGACTTCTCAGCTCGACACGCACTGTGTGATGCTGCACGGCTTGGCGATGATCATCGACGCGTCTGCAGTCAAGACATTGTTGCTCTTCCCACGATAGTCATGGAAGATCCAAGAGAACGCTGATCGCCCAAGCACACACAACCGGGAAGGTATCGATATCGATCAAGCAAGATCAAACCGATTTGTGCGTGTATTGTATATCGTGCTTCAGGTGAGCGTGCAACCGGAAGGATTCGGAGAGGCTTGCAGTACATTCACGGTGCCCGTGCGCAACCTTCCCTGGTCCGGCTAGCGCAGACGCGCCGATCGCATCCATCCAAGCCCACTTCAGCTGAACTCCCCAATCGCACACCTACTCAACCTGCACTGCATTGTTGGCGAACGCCTCAAGTCCAGCGAGCTCGTCTCTCATCGGACACTTCAGCAAAAAGGCTTTTTAGCGCGCCCTCGACGCAATAGGTATATATTAATACTATACTAAAGTATATAGATAATTTTTTTTACTAAGCTATATAAGGTAAATCTTATTTTAGGACTATTTTTAGAGTTAAGGTAAATTTTATAGAAGTTTTTAATATTATTTTTACGCTCTATAGTAGAGTTATAAAAAAGTTAAACTTTTTTAACACTTTAAGTATAAAGGCATACATATACTCCTCCTTTTTTAAAATCCCTTTTAGTTATCCTAAGCTACTACAGCTACACTATTTGTTCGATTAATATATAAATATATATAAAAATTAATAAATAGTAATAGTATAGGTAAACTATTTCTTTACGTTTATCCGTGGGAGCTGTATCGACTTTATATACGCTACGTTCTTACTTAATATAGGTAGATAGAAATAGAGGCGCTATAACTAGGGCCTATTAAATATAGGATTTTTTGAATTTTACAGTGGTAGAGCGATAACTTAATAGACGACTTGTTGGGCGGTAGCTGCAACAACGGCGGGGCAACGACTATAGGACGGCGAGTATAGGTAAACTATATAACTATATAAAAATATTATAACTTATTAATAAAATAGTATTAGAGGTATTTAGGTCTAAATAAAACTTAGTATTATAATAAAATATTATAATAATAGTAATAACTTTAAAATTAATTATTTAGCTATTATTAATATACGTAGTATAGGAAATCTTTTTTATATTAATAATAGTAAGGTATTTAGATATAAAATCTTATCTTATTAGCCTTAGAAAATAGGCTACCTATAATAGTAAAATATAAAAAGTATAAAAAAATAAAAGTAAATACTTACTAAATAAAATTTTTATTTAAATAATAGTAAAATAGTATATAGGTAATTAGTACGGGTCTAATAGGCGTATTAAGAATTAGTTCTAGAAGTAGGTATAAGAAGACCTAGCCTTGGGCGATTTTACCGCCATGGGCCGCCGTCCCTCCCTTTTGCCCGTGCTGGACACCGGGGCAGCAGCCATCATTGGAGGACCTCCCGCGCCCCAAATCGAAACTAATCTGACAGTGCCACCAGTATCACGATGATCATCATATGGCGCTTATCCACGATATTACGTCTGTATGTATGTCAATGAAGCTGCAGAACGCGCTGCCTTCCTCAACATTTTTCTTGTCATGCCCTTTAAGCTCGCATACCCATCTCTCCTGTAATCGTCCGTCCCATTCGCCGAATTAACTTCAGTGCCGTACCACAATGCTAAGCCAGCTTAAGTCGCTGCTCGGTAGCATTTGGAAGAAACCCACCCGCGCAGCAGATGGACGCTCTGCAGAGGCTGCCAATGGAAACGTAAACGGCTACAAGACCAGCATCGGCCATGATCTCGCGAATCTGAGCCTCAAGGATGCCACAACTATCGCCGAAGCCATCCCGCAGCTGGGGAGCGGAGCTCCTATCGACGACAAGGAACTCCTCCTCGAAAACGGTGTCTCCATGCTGCAAGGCATGCCGTTGAACAGCAGCCTCAGCGAAAAGATGTCCGATGGCTTCATCACTATGCTCTGGCACGATTTACCGCATCCACCACTTTCCATCGCTGGTCCAACCGCCCGCTATCGTCGACATGATGGAGGCGGGAACAGTCCATGGGACCCAGAGCTTGGGAAAGCCGGATCGCCCTACGCACGCAATGTGCCGCCGTTGAAGCCAAAAGGCCCGAACCTTCCCAATGTCGAAGACGTGTACGAAGCCTTGCTCAAACGAGAAGGCCCATTTCGGAAACACCCGTCCGGCCTGAACCGTCTTTTCTTCTCTTTCGCTACCGTCGTCATACACGAGTGCTTTCAGACTTCAAGATCGAATCCCTGGATAAACGAGACATCCAGCTATGTGGACCTGGCCACCTTGTACGGCAACACGGAAAAGGAGCAAAAGCTTGTGCGAACATATGAAAATGGGCTTATCTATCCGGATACCATCGCTTCCGAACGCATTATGCTCATGCCTCCTGCGGTAATCGCAGTCCTTATCTTGTTCTCACGAAACCATAATCATATTGCTAAAAATCTCTTTACCGTCAATGAGAGCGAGAGATACAAGCCGTGGAACGAACTGGATGAGGCAGGGAAGAAATGGCAAGTAACACGTCATGACTTCTGAAACGACCAACTAATCCCGTGCTCAAGGCAAGACGAGGACATCTTTCAACTTGCGCGAAATGTCAACGTCGGCTTCTTTGCATCTGTCGTGCTACGCGATTATGTCGCAGCCATTCTGAATACTCCACGAGCCAACTCGGAGTGGTCTCTGGTCCTGGGGAAGGAGATCAAGGAACGCGGAAAACGAGTCGAGCGCGGTACCGGCAACGTCGTGTCCATTGAGTTTGCTGTCCTTTATCACTGGCATGCCGCTTTGAGCGCCGCTGACGATCGATGGATGGAAGACATCATCAGAAACGCGTTCCCAGAGATCAGCTCGATACAGGATGTGACAGTCGATATGTACCACAAGATGATGTACGAATGCGCGGCCAGGTTCAAAGAACAAGAACCGAGGGATTGGACGTTTGGAGGCCTCGAACGGGGACCAGATGGACGCTTCGACGATCGACAGCTTGCAAACCTTCTCAAGGACTGCATTGAAGAGCCTGCACATGAATTCGGGGCTCACGGCACTCCTCAGAGTCTCAAGATTATCGACATCATGGGTCAGTTACAGGCACGACATGTCTTCAACGTTTGCACTCTCAACGAGTTTCGTCGCTACTTGAATCTAAAGCCTTATAAGACCTTTGAGGACTGGAATCCCGACACCACCGTCGCTCGAGCGGCTGAGCTGTTGTATGGCGATATCGAAAACATGGAGCTATATCCCGGACTCATGGCGGAATGCACGAAACCATTCATGCCAGGCAGCGGCGTATGTCCGGGGCAGACGACTGGCCGAGGTATACTGGACGATGCCGTTGCCCTAGTCCGCGGTGATCGTTTTCTATCCTACGACTTCAACAGCAACACGTTGACGCATTGGGGTGCCGCGAGGCTTCAGGAACCGGCGGGAGGGTCGTATGGTGGGGTACTTCCTAATCTCATTTTCAACGGCTTACCGGGGGCTTTCACGGGCACATCTTCCTACGCGCTTCTGCCGTTCTACACACCCGATGCTGCTCGTGAGATCCTCAAGGGAAACGACGCTGTCCATCTCTACGACTTAAGTCGGCCGTCTAGCGACCGTGAGATCTTCAGCATCCAGACGAACGATGGTTGCAAGAAAGCCTTCGAGGATCGCGCTGCCTTTCGAACCATGTATCAATCGGCGATCCGCAATGTTGCCAGTGGAAACGAATTCATGATTGGCTGGGACGACCCCAATCGCCATGACCCGCGATCCAAGAGCTTGCATAAATTATTCTTTGGTACGTAATTCCTCACAAGTCATGCTACAGTCATTGCTCTTATTGGACCGGTTAGCATCATCGCTGGTGGATCCTTACTGACTTTCTACTTGCAATTTAGAGGATGGTTTTGAAAAGAACGTAACCGCCTTCTTTGGCGACAATGTGCGCAAACTCATCAAGAAGAACTCCCTAGCCGCAGTCAAAGGCCGAAAGTCCATTGATATTGTTCGCGATGTGACTAACATCGCACCTATACTCTGGCTCGCGGACCGCTTCGCTCTGCCTTTAAAGACCACGGAGCAGCCCCACGGACTCCTGACCATCTACGAGACGTTCACCACATACATCGCTCTCTTCCTCTACCAGAGCTTCAACATCCTTCCCGCAGAGGAGTGGAGATTGCGTGAGGCTGCAACAAAAGCGGCAGAGCCTTTGCGGAAGATCTTTGAAACTCATCTCAAAACGCAACAAGGCTTTACGGAACACATTGTCGACTGGCTTGCTAAGGGTAGTGCCTTCGAAGTTGGCCCAAACGCGGATCGTCTCTACCGTGGGCTCAGAGACACGAAGCTTCCGGTAAGCGGCCCTTGTGACATCCATTTTGAATATTCAAGTTAATGAAGATTGTTGCTAGGTTGAAGAGCTAGTCGCCGACTGTATCGGAATCAGTACTCCAGTTGTTGGAAACCTTACACAACAAGCCTCGCTCCTGATTGACCTCTACCTACGTCCCGAGTACGAAGAATACAAGAAGCGCATTATCCAATTGGCGCAACGGAACGATGCAGCGTCGGAAAAGGAGCTTCGAGGCTTCGTCTTTGAGGGTATGCGCCACGCAGGTTCCGTGTCCGGACTTCCACGTGTGGCTACTCGCGATGTGACCATCGTAGACGGCGCTCGTGGATCCATCTTCATCCCAGCCGGCCACACTGTCCTCATTGCAACCTCAAAAGCCGCCATGGACCCTGTGGCATTCCCCGAGCCTGAGAAAATCAACCCGCACCGCCCATTCAGCGACTCCACCCTTTTTGGCCATGGATTGCATTATTGCTTCGGAACACAGCTCGTGGGTGCATCCCTTGCTGCGACGCTCAGGGAGGTCTTCAAGCTGAAGAACCTGCGGCGTGCACCTGGGAAGCAGGGAGTTTTTACTACCGTCGAGTACGACCTGGCTGGGGTCAAGATTACGAAGTATCTGGACGCTAGCTCTAGAGAGACAGCGGTTCCGACAAGCCTGACGCTGCATTACGATGACGATGAGTAGGAAGGATCGTATCCTCCTCCATGACAGGTCGCAACAGCCGTTGCGCCTGTTACAGGGGACTTGGTTGCTGAGGAAACTGTTGGCCTGGAGTCCACGGCTAATGAGAGGGTCAATGACCTCGGTGGTGGAGGTGCGGAGGCAGACATCTCGATGTGCAGCATGTCATGAAGCGCAACTGTAGGTGTGATAAGTCGGCATGGTAAATTGGTTTCCGAGTTGTTAGAAATCAGACTGTACTTCTCCTGTTCACTATCCTTTCTTAGCTATCTGGCCGTACTGTGGACGCGGGGTCACAAGGTTTCACTGCAATGCCTGCACAGTGGTTTGCCTGCAGGAAGGAACAGCATTGTGCCTCCAGGACCGCAGACAGGCTTCGAGTCCGCCTCTTCGCAATGCACCTATGCTACAAGGCTGAGTGAGCACCAGATCCGATTTGCACATTGGTGTTGTGGAATACGACTCGATGTGGCTGTGCACCCAGGCAGCAACGCCAATGCAAGCTGATGTTCGAAAACTATATGGTCGCCCTGAAATGGACGGAGGCGTACTAGTAGTGATCGAAGAGCTGGTTGTCTCCAATGCGGTCCCAATCAAAGCTATTGCTATTGTTTAGAACAAATATATTCAGAGGGAGGACTTCGGGCCGTCTCACTCGTTGAGACTGTGGTCGCAGCAGTTTGCGTGTTTGTGACTGTGGCTATGCCCGTCTTGGCTTTGGCCGTCTTGGCTTTGGCAAGGTAAGCTTCTAGTCGATGTGTGGAAAATGTCAATCTACTTGCTTGAGGAGGTTGTAATGGTCACGGTGACCGTATCTTGGGCGTTTTGTGGTGCCACTGGGGCCAGGGCGGGACCCGCTCGTTGTAGGTATTGATGGCGTGGGAAGACAAGCTTTGGGCGTCCTTCAACGCACGGGCACAGTTGTCGGAGCAAGCCGCCATGACAGTCGAAGCTCCGAGGAGCACGACCCATGGGGTAAGAGCGCGAAGCTTCATCGTAATGAATGGCAAGAAACAAAAGAACACGAAGAGCAGCAGGACTAAACGAGTGGCCTAGAAAGCAGTGCGGGACCGGAGGAAAGGGAAGAGAAGAGTAGCGCAACTACGCAAGATGGCGAAGGCATCTACAGTACTTATCCAACCAGCACCCACAGCAAGGGGCATGACGCCAGACCGATGACGCCCTTTCGTGAGTGCGCAAGTCATGAACGCCATGTAGGCGAGGGAGCAAGCCGTCCAGCCCTTTTGGGAAAATCCAAAAAGCCCAAATTGGCTGGGAGACCAGGGTCTCTTTTATCGTCGTTACCGACCTAAACAGATTATACGACAGCTAGCACGAATTATAATATATTAATTATAGTAAAAAAAGCACACTATATAAAAATATAAAACTAAAAAAGTTTATGAAGGCATACATATACTCCTTCTTTTTCGAACCCCTTTTGGTCGCCCCGAGCCACCACAGCTACACTTTTTATTCGATTAATATACAAATATAAAAAAAAAAAGTTTAATAAAATAATAGTAGGGTCTTTAAGTATTTATATTATAAATAGTAATCTTAATACTATAATAAAAGGTAACTTGTATAAAAAAGGACTCTTTAAAAAGTATTAAGTACTAGTACTTAAGAATAAAAAATTATATTACCTATTATCCTTCTATTAATACTTTAACTATAACTTCTAATACTATAAAAGCTAATAATTATATCTAATACTAGCCTTACTGCTAAAGGGGTGTATATTTTTATTATTAATAAAAACGTCCCTAACCTATTAAATTACTATATATATATTTATATATTAATCGAACAAATAGTGTAGCTGTAGTGGCTCGGGGCAACTAATTAAATTACTATAAAAGTAAAATAATTAGACTAGATATTATAAAAAGTAAATATAAGTAAAAGAAATATATTATAAGTAAAATAAAAGTACTTTATAATAAATATAAAATTAAGCTTTTAAAAATATACTTTATTAATTTAAAAAAAGTAATATATAACCTACTATTTTTAAATAATATATATTTATTTATATATAAATAGGTAAGAACGCCTATTTAGACTAGTAAATTAGGTTGCCTCACTTTTTTTAAACCTTTAATAACTTTAGTAATACTAGGCCTAATTAGGTAATTTTTTAGCTTATTTAGCTTAGTTACTCTGAAATTTTAATCTAGTTAAAAGTTTACCTAATTAGGCCTAGTATTACTAAAGTTATTAAGGATTTAAGAAAAAGCTTAGCGTTTTAGATTTACCAGCCTATGCCTATTATAGTTATAAGTAAATATATATTAAGTATTAGATAGCAGCTTTTTAAACTATTATTAATAAAAATAATACTAAAAAATAGTATAATCTAAAGTAGTAAGCTGCAAAGAAAATAATTATTAATTATAATAGTAAATAAATAGAGGACCTTATAAAGAGAATTTAAAAACAGTAAAGAGAGAATAGGTTAACAGTAATTAATTAAATTATTAACTTTATATATAGTAATACGTAATATTGACAAAGCGATACAACAGGCTAGGAGACTAGTGTCCTAGAGGTGTAGTGGCTCTCTCTAAGGATGGGATGACGGAAGAGCTGGATCTAAATGGCAGCAATCCTAGCCACCAGCAAAATTAAACGCCCAGCCGCAAATCCATAGCGCAGTCCAACTTCACTACAGGCGGGCGAAATAACTGATGTCACGAACTGTGCGGAAAACACTTCACCGGCCTAGGCAAAGGGGAGAGATATTAGACGGCCGTTCTGGCCCTGACTATGTGTAATCATGGAGCAAACATGTACCTGGCGCTAGACTGTGTTGGCTGATACTAACCTCGCTGCTTGCGGACCCGCGCGTTTCCAGAAACAGTAAGCCTTAAGAGCTTAACCATTTTAACTACTATAGTTGCTGGGGTAAGTATTCCCAACTCCCCACTTTTGGGCGTTATAGCAAATTCTAGATAAAATAAAAATTTTAGCTAATAATAATAATAGATTTATAGCTTTAGTAAGCGAATAGGTCCATAGTGGCAAATTGGGAACACTTATCCTAGTAACTATAGTAGTCTCTTAAGCGGAGATTTAACGCGGGGCGCGAACCCCGCGTTAAATCTTTGTAAATAGGAATTGGCCAAGACTTTATTAGCCACTTAATAAGTATTAAGTAATTACTATAGTACCCGATTCGCTCTGTACTTGTTTTAGCTTATACAGCCCCTAGAGTGTATTACTAGATTAGTAATAGTAGCCCTTTAGTCTAGCTCCTAGGGAGTTTATAGCTTGTATGTGTTTATGGGTGTAATTTATTCCGTATTATAGGGGTTAGCGAATATATATCCCCTTCTGTACTATAGTTGCTGGGGTAAGTATAGTTAATTTACTATATTTTTTATTAGTTTCTACGCTATCCTGCTAAAACGCTCTAGCTTATAAAAATAATATAAATTTTAATCTCCTATATATTTTATATAGGAAAATTTTTTTTTTATATTTAAAAAGGCTATAGACCTTTTATAAAGATATTAATATTAATACTAGTATTAGTAGAATAATATAGGCCAATATAAGTATTTAAAAATAGTTTAGTATTTTAGCTACTTTTATAACTATACTTAATTAAATTAAGTAATACTAATATAAGTATAAACTATATAGTAGTACTTATTTACTTAAATCTAAAAATGCGTTTAATTTTACTTATTAATTATTTTAATTTTTTAATATTTCTACTACGCTTTTAACGTTCTAATAATACTAAAAAAACTAAAAATATAATTTATAACTAACGTCTTACTATTTAAATATTTTATAATATTAGATTTAGTTTTATAAATATCTATTAAACTATTTTAGACTTTACTTACTATTAGGTATAATAAATCGTCTATTTTACTTAATTAATATTTATAAAATATTTTAGGCGTCCTTATAAGTCTAATAAAAAAAATATTAATAATATAAAGCTCTTTATTATCAGTAGTCTAGCTAATAGACTTATAATCTCTATAAAATAATTACTTACTTTTTAGTACTTAAAAATATTAAAGTATTAAATTAGGACTGCTTATAAATATTAAAACTATTTATACTATATTACTTATAGTAAGCTACTAATATTAAAAACTAATTACTTAATATACCTACGCTTTATAAAAGATTATATATATTAAACTTCTAAATATTAGAGTTGTATATTATAAATAAATAAAAGCTAGATTTAGTTAGATTATTATTATAAGTAATAGGTAATGCGTAAAGTCTATAAAAATATAATACTATCTATTTACTCGGCCGATAACTGCTGTTGTGACCTATTAGTTACTTTTTTAACTTTATTTTTATATAAAATAGAGGTTATATTTATTTTTATTACTTTTTACTTTACCTATATACACAGGTAGTGTAGCGTTTAATAATAGTTAACTTTTTATTTATAATTATAAATCCTTTTTTACTTATAAAAATAGTTAACTATAATACTAAGTATTTATATACCCAGCCTGCGTATTACCGCACTAAAAAAAAAATTACTTATAGGCCCCTTTAAACCCTTAAATATTAATTACTCTAGTATTTCTATTTATTAAAGGCTTTACTATCTATTACTTTTACTATTACTACTATCTTTACTATTACTACCGCTTTCGCCTTTACCTTTACTATATTTTTTACGCCGAAGAGTACCTACCGTATCTATAAAATACTTATTTTACCTATTAACTCTACTATAAACTGTATATTATATTTTTTTACCTTTTTTATTTTTATATTCCCGCCTATTAAAGCTACTGCCGCTAATACTACTAACCTAATATTTATTATTTTAACTACTTTTTTAATTAATAAGACTACTATCTTGTCTATAGGGCTGTACTTAAATATAATTATAATTTTAGGATTTACCTTTTCTTTATTAGCTACCTCTAAATAAATAAAATATTTATATTAATAAATATTCGCTAGAGTCGTGTCTTTATTACCCTTAAAATAAAATAATATAGTAGGAAGAGCTTAAGTACTAAATACCTTAAAATTAATTAAAATACGTATCTCGTTATTATTAGTATTAATAAGCAAAGGAGTAGTATCGGAACTTTTAAAAAAAAATAATAATTTAGTAAGTATCTTTTTTTATTTAATAAACGTTTAGCCGTATTAACTATAAAAAAAATAGAAGAGAAATATATAGGTAGTAGTAGTAGCTACACTCTACATATCTTTTTTTTAAAAAATATAGTTTTAGTACTAAACTTTACTTTTTTAACTTAATATTTTTTTAGGGGGGCGTGTTAAGCGCGCTAGTATATACACTAGCGTAGTACTATACCTTTTTTAATCTAGTCTTACCTAACTTTTTCGATATATTAAGTATAAAAGTATATATATACTCCTCCTTTTTTAAAACCCCTTTTAGTTGCCCTAAGCTACTACAGTTACACTTTTTATTCGATTAATATATAAATATATATATATAAATATATACTCTAAAAGTACTTATATAAGTATAACTAAATATTCTAAAATAGTTTCTATAATATAATAAAACGTCCGGCGCTTATATAAAAGTTTTATTAAAATACTATTACTAGACCTACTTATTATAAGTATATTATATTTATTATATATTACTATATTTTACTATAAGAGCCCCAGCCTTTTTTTATATAAAATAGTATTTTTATCTATAAAAATTAACGTATAAAAGTTATACTATATATAAGCTTTATTTTTATAGTATAATATCTTATATATAATCTAAATTTAAACTCTATTAAAATAGTTTAGTATTAAATAAAAAATTAAATTAAATATATTATAAGCATTAACGCTAAATTAACGTATTACTAATTAAAATATTTTTTATAATAAATTTAATATACTATTACTAAAGAGCTTTTTAAAGACTTTATTATAAGTATATCTAAGTATATAAAAGTAGTTATTAAAGTAAAAAATTACTATATAAAGTATTAATTCAAAATAATAATTTTTTTATAGTAAAATCCCAAACTTATACCTTTTTTTTTTAAATAAAGCTACACTTTTAGCGTAATACCTATATTTTTTAAAAAAAATTACTACTAACTACTATAGGGATTCCTGTAAAACGGCTTTATAATTATTTAAGTATAATAATTAGAGATATAGTATACAATTATATATTAACGTATTATTATAGATATAAAAGGCGCTCCTTACTTAGGTATAAGCACTAAGATGGGTATATTTACGCTAGCAAAGCTAGCGTTTTAATATATACCTTTACTTTACTCTAAGATACCTAGTAAGTTCCTTATACGTAGATTCTTATTAAATATTAATATTTAATATATATATTTTTTTAAATCTTTATAATATAATCTACGTATCTTTTTACGCCTATAAATAAAGTACTTATAAAATAATATTTTATAATAAACTGCGTAAGCGCTAGATTCTAAAAATCTATATTTTACTAATTATATAGCTATAGTAGACTAATTTTTTATATTATATAAAACGCCTATTAGTGCGGATAAAATAGTAAAATCTTATATAAAGACTCTATTTAGGTAGACTAGTAATAGTACTACTACCTAAAAATTAGTTAGTAATAGTACTACCTATAAATTAACTAATAATAGCGCTATTTATAGATTAGCTAGTAATAGCGCTATTTATAAATTAGTTAGTAATAGCGCCGCCTAAAGACTAGCTAGTAATAGCGCTACTAAGAAATATAATATTTAAAAGTTAATCTAGTATACGCTAGCTAATAATATATTATATAATTAGTTAAATAAATTATTTTTACTATTACTGCTGCGATTACTAAATATAGTAAAAAAAATTCCTTTTAAACTTAAAATTAATAAACTTTATAAGAGTATAATTACTAAATTATTAAATACCTTTTATAAGTTTAGTAAATAGTTTATACATAGTCCTTTTACTAAAAAGGTTAAAAACAACCTAATAGTAAATATAGGTAAAGGACTTTTAAAAAATAATTACTATAAGAGTAGTTTTAGTATTTTTTACTCTATTCTACTAAATATTAGTAATAATAATAATAAAGATTTTAATATAATAATTATTACTAATTAATTTATAATAGACTAGTAATTACGGTATAGCTTTATAGTTAATTATAAAATATTTATTAAATAAGCTAAGGCTATAGAAACTAATATTTTATTATTTATTAGAATAGCTATTACGACTAATAAAAAGCACCCTAAAGAAAAATTTAAATATAAATACTTTATTTTAGCGCACACCCTATCTAATAGATAACTTATAAATAAGTATATTATTACTATTATTTTTTAGCTAATAACCTCTAGATAAGCGTAATAGAATATCTAAAAAATTAGTTTACTATTATTTTAAAGTACTTTTACTATTAGAGTATATTATATAGTAATCTAGATACGGCTAAATAGATAATTAAATTTATAAAATAGTTAGAAACAAAGGCGTAAAAACTATAATATACTATTAAAATAAATATAGCGCGATTAGAGCTATAGATTTAATAATAAAAATAGAATCTTAATAGTACTTTTTAGTTAGTTACTTATATCTATTAAGAGCGTAACGGTGTAAGGAATAACGTACGTATTTTATAGAAAAAACTAAATACTAAATAGTAACGTTAACTAACTACTAATAAGGCTCTTAGTAAGGTAATTTAATATAATAATAATAAATATAAGTAACGCTCTACTATAGTAATTTAAAAAGTACGTAAATTATAAAATAAACTAAAATATTTAAAAATATTAGTAAAAGCTTCTTATAGTATTATAGCTAATAATAAATTCTCTAAATAGAATAAAAAGTATAAAAAGAATAGTAAAAAAAAGTAAAAGATAATACTATATAAGTTACTATAAAATTTTATATTTTTAAACCTATCTAATAATAATAGTAGTAATAGCTTTAGTAACTCTAATAGTTCTTTTTATTATAGTAATATAAAATTAATATTATTTAATAAAGTTTACCCTACGCCCTATAAGAATTAATAGTAACGTAATAGTATACTAGTATTAATAATTAGTACTACTATCTTTAAAAAAAAGCGCCGTTTAAATAATAGATAAAAGAATATTAATAAGTTTAGTAGTACCGCTAATAAAGACTTAAATATATAAATTAAAAATATAAAAACAAAGTTCTAGTAATTATATAAGCTTTTTTCTAATAAGTAGTTTAAAAGTAAGTACCTTTATTAAGCGTATAAAAATTATATATTTATTTATATTCGCAACTACGCTATTGTAATATTAAATAATTTATATTAAAATATATAAAAACTATATAATAACTTATAAAAGGTATTTAGTTTAATTAATTAGTAACTTACCGCGCTTACAGAATTTAATTTTAGTAAATTATAATAACGCAATAATAAATTCTTTAGTAAATAATTACTGCGTTTTAAAAATAAGGTAATATAAGTATACCTAAAACCTACTTTAAGAAAATTTAAAGCTATAATTAATTTTAATTTATATTTAAAAGTTACTGTAATAAGCGCAGCCCTAGTAAATAAAATTTAGATATAATTTATTTAGCAACTATTTTAATATAAGACTTTTAAGGACGTTACTTATAAAAAGCCTAAAAAAAATAGTAAGAATAAAGATAATAAAAAGTCTATATAGGCTAGTGCTTCTATTAGTAGGAGACTTAACTTTAATAATAAATATAATCTTACTTCTAACCTAAATTATTACCTATTAAAAGAGTTTTACGCTATTTAAGCTAAGAAAGTATATATATATTACCTAAAGTCTAGCTATATACTTAATTAAAATTAGCCTAAGTCTTATAAAAGGGGTTTAATAGTTTTAGTACCTACTAAATAGTTCTAATTAATAGATACTTAAAACGCTAATATTAATAATACTTATAATAGTAACTATAATATTAGGTATTAAAAAAAAGTATAGTCTTTAAAAATAATTATTTTTAGAGACTCTTGTCTGTATATAAAAAGGAGATCTTTAATACTCTCTAGTATTATTTTATAGTAGAGTAATATACGCTAATAAGCTAATTAAGCCTAAAATTATTTTTTATTTTATTAAGTAATATTTACTATACATTTTATAGTTTATAAAAATAACTTATTATTATTATAGTATACAGTGCGATAGATTATCTATCTAATTATAGTAAAAACCTACTAAATAAGCTATTCTATAGCGCTTAAATAAAGCTAAAAGTATAAGTTAATATATTTAATAGAATATTAGTTACTGCGTATATTCTTTTAGATAGTAGCTATACTAAATAAGTTATTAGTACTAATTTTATATATACTTATTAGCTCTAGATAATTACAGCGTAGAGTCTTATTATTTTAAAACTTACTAACAGTAATATTATAGGCAAGATAATATATATAACTAAAATATATATATATATTTATATATTAATTAAATAAATAGTGTAGCTGTAGTGGCTTAGGGTGACCAAAAGGGGTTTCAAAAAAGGAGAAGTATATATATACCTTTATACTTAATGTGTCGAAAAAGTCAGGTAAGGCTAGGTTAAAAAAGGTAGAACTAAAATATATATAGTAATTAGAGAATATATTAGTAAACACTAGTACTAAATTATAAATATTATTAGTTATAACGTAATAGTTAGATAACTATAGCTTAAAACCTATAATCCTTTATATAAGTAAAGTAAAAGAATAATAGTATTTAAGTTAAACTATTACTATAGTAACTATTTATACTAGTTTCTACCTATTAAAGTAATATATAACTAGTATAGTAATAGTTACGCTAAAATAATTAAACTAAAAGATAAAAACGACGTTAATATAGTAATTATTTTAATAAAAGTTATTATAAAAATAGCTTATTATAATCTAGACTTTATTATTTAAATAATACTAGAAGACTAGATACGTCTTAAAGTAAGTAATAACGTAGACTACGCCTAATATATTTATATAACTTTTATAAAAATTAAATAGATTACTACCGTAGTTACGTAAGCTAATTTTAATAAATTTTATTTAAAGTTTAATTAACTACACCCTATAATTAATAAAATTAAATAAAAATTACTAAAATAATTTTATTATATTACTAATTTATAAAATTTTAAAAAAGTTACTAAACTATCTCTATGTTAACTAGGCGTTAACTATAAAATATACTTAAAAGAAGGCAGTTAGCTAACTACGCAGCGCTATTTTAAAATATTATATAAAAAGGCTAAGGCAATTAAGGCTTATATATAGATTAAAATAGTAAAAAAATATATTTATAAAAGTAACTTTTTATTTACCGCTTTACTACTAATTATTAAAAAGCCCAAAGGAGGTATCTATATATATATTAATTATTACTACCTTAATAAAATTATAATTAAAGATTATAACGCCCTATTAAAGTTAAAGGAGATACTTACCTATATAAATAAAGCACGTATTTTTTCTAAGTTTAATATTATTATAATATTTAATAAAATCCAAATTAAAGAAAGTAATAAATATAAAACTACTTTTTTTACGTAATTTAGTCTATTTAAATATATAATTATGCCCTTTAGGCTATATAACGCCCTAAGCACCTTTTAATAATATATTAATTAGTTATTATATAAGTATTTAAATAACTTTTATTTAGTTTATTTTAATAATATTATTATTTTTAGCGAGAATAATTAGGACTATAAGTAGTACTACCTTAAGGTGCTATATAAGCTTTACAAAGCAGAACTACACCTTACTATTAATAAATATAAGTTTTTAGTTTAATATATTAGTTACTTTAATATAATACTATTTATAGACAGGCTAGAAATAAATCTAACTAAGATTAGGGCTATAATAGAGTAGTAGTAGCCTAAAATAGTTAAAGATATTTAGGCGTTTATTAGCTTTATAAACTTTTATTAATAATTTATATACTATTATTCTTAAGCTATAAGATTACTAATTAAGTTAATACGCAGCGCTATAAAAAAAGTTATACTAATACCTACTACTAAAAAAGCCTTTAAGTAGCTTAAATATACCTTTATTAATACTCTAATACTTACTTACTTTAACCCTAATATATATATAATTATAAAGACTAACGCGTCTAACTAGATTATTACTAGTATATTATTATAATACGATAAAGATAGCGCTTTATAACTTATTACTTTTTTTGTAATAAAAATAAAGCCGGTTAAGCTTAACTATTCTATTTATAATAAGAAACTTATAGTAATTGTCTACGTCTTTAAAAAATAGTAATTTAAGCTTACTAGTACGCTTAACCCTATAGAGGTATTTTTTAATTATAAAGCTTTAGAATATTTTATAATAATTAAATAGTTAAATCGCCGGCAAGTCTAATAAACTAAGTTTTTATTAAAGTTTAATTTTATAATTAAATATAGACCTAGTAAGAAAGGTATAAAACCTAATATATTAATATAATAAACTAGAGACGTTTCTATAAATATATATAATAATTAAATTTAGTACTAATAGTAGGTATTATTACCTTTTAAATAATTTAAACTACCTACGTATGCTATATATAATAGTAGCTCCTAATATATTATATATTTAGCTAAAATCTTAATAGATATAATAGAGTTAAACGCTGTAAACTTATTATAATAGGTCTATAAAATTAGTAAAGAGCTATTTATTTTTAATAGTTAGGATAAGGATACTATTTTAAAACTTTATAATAGTTATAAAAACGCTAGTAATATAAATTTATTAAAACTACTTTAAATAGTTAGTCTTTATAATAACGTTATTAAAGCTATAATTAATATTATAAAGAGCGGCGTGCACTGTATACCCTATTAGCTTTATTATAACTTTAGTATTTATATTAAACTATAAAATTATTACTTAGATAATAACCTGCTATATATTAATAGTAAGATTTTTATACTTTATAATAATAAACTCTAAATACGCCTTATATAACTATATTATAATAACTACGCTACTAGATATAATAGTAAATATAAAATATATATATAATTATTATAATATTACTACTAGCTATACTATATAAATAGCGTCGCCCGTTATATACGTAACTATTTTATTTATTTTAAAATAAAATTAAGACGTAAGAGTAAGTATAGTTTACTATACTTACTACTTATACTAGATACCTACTAGACTAGTATATCTATTAACTTTATTATACTATTATCTAAAAGCTATTATAACGGTTATAATTACAGGTATATTATAATTTTTATAAATAAATTATTAAAAAAGAAAAAATTTATACTTTTAACGTCTTTTAACGTAGAAATCTATATTTAAGTTTTTATTAAATACGTCTAGCGTAAAAAAAATTACTTTTTAGAGTTTATTACCGACCGCAGTATATAATTTATAATTTAATTTTAAAAATAATTATATAAAAGGGTTAATACGACGCTAAAGTTATTTATAGCTCTTTATTTAAAAATAAATAAATAGACAGAAATTACTAATTAAGTATTAAAAGTTTATTTATGATATTTTATTAATTATAAGTAAAATAACTAGACAAAGTTATTACCTATTATAAAATTTAAAGTAAATAATAGTATTATATTAATAGATATAATACTATTTAAAGCTATAAAGAGATACTTACTATATATAGATACTAAATTTTTTAGTATACTACTAAAGGGATAAAAGGTAATATATAATATATAAACTATAAATAAACTTTTTATACTAAGCTTAACCGTGACGGCCGGGTCTAATAGGTTATAATAGTACTTGTTAATAAATTTATAATAAGTAAAGACTTTTTTATTCCTTTTTAACACAGACTATATATTTCCTTTATACCTATACCTTTTATATTATCCTACCTATATTTTTAGGCATTTTCCTCTTTTTTTTATACCTATATATCGCGCCGTTTACTTATATTATCTTATTATATATTAGTTGCGTCTATTTTATCTGTAAGGCTACTATTTTTTATAACTGCCCTAGTAAAGTTACTACGCGCTATAGCTATAGTAACTGCGCTATTTTACACTCTAGTACCTCTTTTATATTTTCCTACTAAGCCGGATTCCCCTAATCGCCTAGTAGCTCTTAAAACCTAGCTTTTTGCTTATCTACGTATACTAGGTTTTTACCTATATTCTATAGCACTAAATTTATATTATTAGTAATACCGCAACGTATACTAGTAAAAGAACTACTTACGGACAACGTATAAGTAGTTATATTCTTAAATTATAATACTTAGAGCGTATTAGCCGGTAATAAAAATAGTTTAGCCTATAAGGAGTTTAAAATTATAAGTAGTACGCTTTAGCTCTACGTAAATATTACTATTAAACTAATTAAAGACGTCCGGTGCTTTTATAGTAATATAGTATATAAAAATATATAGCCTACTAGTCTAGGGGCGCTCTATATTTATTATATTTACTATATTTACTATATTTACTATATATACTATATATCCCGTTATTATAGAGTGTCGCAATAGAGCTATAGCCTTATAGCCTATTTTCTTATACTATTATAGTTATATTATTACTATAGCTAGTTTAGAGACGCTAATATATATTAATACTTTATTATATACTATAAATAGCGTAAGCTATTACCGTTATATTTCTTTTCTTTATAAATAAACACGCTATAGTAAGTAAAAATGTATAACACTCTAAGTTATCTAACTATTATTATATATACTAGGTACGACGTATTAACCCGTATATATCTTTAGTATACGCGTTATATAACTATATACTACGTCTCCTATTATTATACTAAAGATACTATAAAGCTATTTTATAAGAACCCCTATAGTAGCTAGTAGTTATTTCTTTTAAAATATAGGTACTATACTAAAAGCGTAGATTTATTTAAAAAAAAAAAAAAAAAAAAAAAAAAAAATTTTTTATAAATAAAAATTATAAAAAAAAAAAATAAAATTAAATATTTAAAAAAAAAAAAAAAAAAAAAAAAAAAAAAAAAAAAAAAAAATTTTTAAAATAAATTTTTTTTTTTTTTTTAATTTTTACAAAATAATAAAAAAATAATATATAAATAAAATTTATTATTTAATTTTTTTATTATTTTTTTTTTTTTTTTTTTTT
>JASEKS010000368.1:0-87069 GCA_030770415.1 Pleoardoris graminearum
CCCCCCAAACTTTTAATAAGTAGTAAAATACGTATATATTTTAAATTTTAGCTTAATATACCTAAATAGATAGTTTTAATTTTTAAGAGACCTTTTTTTATTTTAGGTAGGGGGCGCTTTAATTAAATAGTAATTATATTAAACGTATATATATTAATTTATACTCGTAAATTTTTAACTATATATTTATATTATATAACTACCTAAATATACTACTCGTACTATACTTAAATTATAAATAATAGTATAAATATATATTACCGCTACTACTATATTTTTTTTATATTTTTTTAGGCTTTTTAAAGAGTTTAATATATATTTAGTTTATATTAATTATTTTTTTTTAAAAATACGGCGCTAGTTATAAAAGTAGTTTTTATATTATTTTCTCTTTTTATACTTTTATATAAGGTTTACTATTAGTCTATTTAGCTTTTTTAGACTTAAGTTTTTAATGGTTTCTTATATAGATAGCGTAGGTAAATTTTTTTTTACTCTTAAAGTAGTTAGAAATCTCTATTTTATTTTTATATTTAATTAATTATTTATTTAACGCGTTACTACTATTATTTTTATTATAACTTACGTATTTAGAGTTTAGCTATACGCTTCTTTATTAGTATATAGCTAAATTAACTATTTATTTTAAAGACTAGTAATATTAGTATTAATTATACTAATTAAGAGGTAATACTACTTTTAAATATTAGTTAAAACCTAGACTTTAAAAAGCTAAAAATAGTAGTATAGGTAAAGAAATAATATATATTAGTAATTTAACTAAATTAGAAAAACGCTATACTAGTTAAGGGTATTAATATTTATAAATTATTAAAAATTTAAAATAGAGATATTAGTTTTTCTTTTAAAATACTAGTATATATTTAATATAACTAGTATAACTAGTACTACTAGTGCTACTAGTACTATTATAAAACTAACGCCTTACTTAATAATATTATTTTAGTAGTAGTTATTTTCTTTTATTACTACTTTATAGCTTTTTTTTTATTTTTTTATTACTATTTCTCGCTCCTCCAGTGGCCTATTTAGCTAAAAAAAATAAAGAATTTTTAAAAACGGCAATTCTAATACTAATATAAAAGACTAGTACTAAAATAAGTATATATTAAAGTACTTAATAAAATAGTTTTATAGTAAATTAGCGTAGTATTATTATAAGCCTATATAGACTAGCTTTTTCTTTTTCCCCTTACGTAAGTTATACTTTTTAACGCTTAGTCTTAGCTTTTAGCTTTATTTTCTATTATATATCTTAGGGGTTTACCTATAGTAAAAAGCATAAATACTTTAAGTAATAAACTATATTTTAAATTATATATTATAGCTTTATTAAGTTAGTTTAAGAGAAACTAAAAAAGTAGAGAAAAAGGTAGAAGAATAGTATAAAAAAAATAAAATTAAAGTAACTAATTATAACGCTATTTAGCTTAATATTTTATTACTTATATTTTAACCTAATCGGGTATTACTATTACTAAAATACGTTTTTTTTTCCTCTTTCTATAAATATAAAATAAATTTTATAACTATAGCTTTTATAAAATAGTAAAAAATTATATTTAATTTATACTCTCTTTATTTATTTATTATTAACTAATTTAAAAAACCCCCCCCCCCCCCCTTTTTTTATCTCCTTAGCCTTAGCCTAACTAAGCTAGTAAAATAAATATTTAAAACTACACTTATCTATACACTACTTCCCTAATATTAATAAAAAAAATATTAGTATAGTAGTATAATAATATTTATTATTATTATATAAAAAGAAATAATATATAGTATTAAGACACTAGTTTAAAAAAATAAAACATATTTCTAAAACCCGCTTCTAATAAAATAGATAATATTAATAAAAATAAAAGTTAAATTTACGTTATTTTTATAACTAAAAATTATTATTAATATAAAATATTAATTAAGTACTATAACTAACGTAGTTATTATACTACTAATTAATAATACTTATTATTATTACTTTACACTAGATACTCTATACCTATATAAATTTTTTATTTTTTTATTAAAGACTATACTGTTTTATAATTTACTATTTAGTAGGTAATAGTTTAAAAGTAATTTAGTAAAACTTTGTATACGTAAAAAATATTTATAAATAATATAAATAATAAGATATAGATACTAAAAAAAAAAAATTTAAAATCTATTTAAATATAACCTATATTCGCAGAAAACGCCTAAAAATAAATAATAAAATTAAATATAAGTACTAGAAAGATCTAAAATTAATTTAGTAAAAGTTTATATATATAAAAAGTATTTAAAAATTATATTAATAACTATATATAGGTGCTAAAAGTGTAAAAGACTTTAAAATTTATTTTAATAAAATTTATATACGTAGGAAATATTTAAAATAAATAAAAAGCAAGATATATAAATAGTAAAAAGTTTAAAATTAATTTAGTAAAACTATATATACGTTAAAAAAGTTTAAAATAAATAAAAAAAATAATTTATAAGTATTAAAAAAGTTAGGGATTCTAAAATCTATTTTAGTAAGACTTATATACGTAAAAAATATTTAAAAATAATAAAAAAAATTAATATATAAGTTTTAGAAAGATTTAAAACTTAATTTAGTAAAACTATATATACGTAAAAAAAGTTTAAAATAAATAAAAAAAATAATTTATAAATACTTAAGAGGTATAAAATTAATTTTAAAAAAGATTTATATATATAGTAAGACCTAAAGGCTTACTATACTAATATATAATAATAGAATAATATACTAACTAAAAGTAAAATATTTAAAAAATATATATATTTTTATACTAGGGCAGCTAATATTTATATAAATCTATTATTTTTTTTTATAATTATATATAATTCTAGTACCTCTTTTATAGTATAATAGTTTAAAAAATATTTAATTTTAATTTTATAACTAAAAGTACTAGCTATAATACTAAAAATAATACTATAAAGACCCTATAACGCGAGGGGCCAGCCTACATTTTAAAAATAATTTTTAAATAAGGATATAGCAGTTTTATATCGACTACTTTTAAAATTATTAAAAAATAGTAAACTAAAAATAATAACTAAAAGGCTTATACCCGCTTTTATACTATTTTTTTTTATATTTCTAGTAGTAGAGAGTTTAAAAAAAATTCTATATAATTTTTATATAGCTAAAGTAGTAAATATATAATATTTTTAAAATTACTATAAATATAATTTAAAAAAGTTATTATTAGGTTAACTATACTCCGCTTATACGGAGTAGTTGTTGTCTATAATATTATAAAAAATAGGAAATAGTATAAAATAACAATTAATAATAGCTATATTTTAATTAATAATTTTCCTTCCTCTCTACTATTTATATAATAGCTAAATAAGGATTCTACGCACTAGTACGGATTATATAATTATATAATTATAGCTATATAATTTATACACTCCGTATTACTAATAAATCTATTTAGGTTAACTACTCTATATATACTAATAACTCTTCTTTTTACAGTAATACTATATAAATACTTTATTCTTTTATATTTCTATTCTTTTTTTTATACGAATATCCCTTTATTTTAATATATCTTTATATAATTAAATTATAGTCTATTGTTTACGCGTTATATAATAATAAGAAATAAAATAATATAGTATACTACTACTTATTAATTAAGTTTATAGTAAACTAAAATAAAAAATTAATAACTTTATACGTTACGTAAAAGTAAAGAGTAAAATTATAGTAAATAAAAATAAAGAGTTATTATATAATAATTAAAAAGAGTCGGTCTAAAGATATATAAAATAGTAATATATAAAAAAAAGCCTTTTTCTCTTTATAGTATCTTTTTTTTTTAATTTTATCTATTATTATATCCGTACGTAGTTTTAGATATTATTTTTTTTTTAACTTCTTAGTTATCCTCTTTTATATAAAGTTAACCTCTAATAAAACTTCTAAAATAGCTCTTATCCCGTATAGATAGCAGCAGTAACTATAATAATTATAATAAATTATAATTATACTTAGTTTTATTCTTATATAGACTTTTACTTTTAGTAAATAAATTTAGATTACTATTTTTACTAAAATAGCTATTAATAGAGTATTCTTATTAGCTCTATATATTAATATATATATATATCCCTATATAATTCTTTCTATATAGTAATATTTTATAAAATAATAAATATATAGTATACTAGTTATTCTTATATAATATAAATATTATTTTATTTAATAATACTAACTTAACCCTCTTCGCCGTAAAAATTATTTACTATAAAAACTACTTTTATATACTCTTAGTATAGTCGCGCGAAGTTCTAAAACTATAGTTATATATATATAAGTATAGTAGTAATACTAGACTTTTACCCTTTATAAAGTATTATACATTAGCGGAATACTAGGGTAATATATATAATTTTTATATATAGTAGTTATATAAAGCCTAGTATAAATATTATATTTAAGTTTTTTTTATCTTTTTCTTTATTTTTTCTTTATTAATATAGAGGAGGATTAGGGATATTTAAAAAAAAAAGAAGTTTTTTTTTATTTTTTTTTTATTTTCTTTAGGTATAATACCTTAAAAAAATTTTCTTTTAATATTTATGCGGTAAAGTAAAAGAATATAATATATAAAAAAAAAAATATACTAAAAAATAATTTATATAATTATTCTTCTCTACTATCTATTACTATACGTATTAAATTATTTAGTAAATAAATTATCCTAAATATCTAGATCCTCTATTTAGTATTATAACTTAGTTTAGTCTTTAAGTACTTATATAGAGATATTATATTTTTAAATATATTTTTTTTATAATAAATCTAGATCTATCTCTATTATATACTCCTTACCTTTTTTATAGAAGAAGCTTCTCTTAGTACTATTATATTATCTAGTTTATATAATATATAATTAATTATATAGTTTTAGCTTATAGTATTAGCGTATTTATATAAAATAGTTTAGCTTTAAAGAGGGTTATCCTTATCTTTTATATAGATAAGGGTTTAATAAAATATATAATTTAATAAACTTTCTTCTATCTATAAATATAGAGAAGAGTTGCGTAATATATAAAGATATTCTTATATAATATAGGTTTAATAACACCTTAACCTCTCTATACGCCCTTACTAATTTATAATAAATAAATAAATCTAATTAACTACTAATAATAAGTAGTTAAATAAATTAATTAATCTACTCGTACGGTAAGTAAAGAAATCTAATTAATTATTAATAATAAAGTAGTTAAATAAATTAATTAACTAACTACTAATTAGTATTAGGTTAACTATACTTTACTTATACAGAGTAGTAGTCGTCTATAATATTATAAAAAATAAAAAATAGTATAAAATAATAAATAATAATAGTTCTATTTTAGTTAATAATTCTTCTTCCTTTTTACTATCTATATAATAGCTAAATAGGGGTTCTGCGCGCTAGTATAGATTATATAATTATATAATTATAGTTATATAATCTATACGCTCTATATTACTAGTAAATTTATTTAGATTAACCACTCTATATACAGTTATAATATATATTAGTAATTATAATAAAAATTTTAAAACTATAATAATTTTAATTATAGTTATTTCTACGTACTAGACTAAGTAATATATATTTATTTCTTTTAGTTTTATTTTTTTTTATATTAATTTTACACTTCCGTAGTAAAGAGTTTAAAATTTTAAAAAAGTTACTTTTATACGGCTAGATAAATAGGTAAGCCTAAAAAAAATATTATAAAACTTATAATAGAATCGCGCCTGCGATTTATATAAATAGTATAATTAAAATATATTTTAAAATATTTATATATTTAAATAGCAGTACCTAAACCGCTATATATAAAAATATAATAAAAGAGGAATATACGTTTTTATATATTTTTATTCTTTATACGCAGTAAAGTATTTTACTTATATTAATACTATTCCCCTATAAACTAAAAAAGGTAGTTAAAAAATATTTATTTTTATAATATAATCCTTAGCTAAATATTTATAGTTTACTTAAACCCCTTTATTTTTTTATGTAAAATTTTATATTTTTATTATTTACTCTTTACGGTATAGTAGTCTAAAAAAAATTTATTAAATTATTATATATACTATAGGAAAGAACGTCTAAAGTAAATATTAATTAAAATTTATAGGTAGTAGGGAAACCTAAAAAATAAAAATAAAAAGGTATATAGGTATAAATATATTACTAAAATAAATATTTATAAAAATTTATAATATAACTCTAAAATAAGTTTTTATATATATTTATAAAAGAGGTAATATATATACGTAAAAAAAATAAATACTATAATATTATAAAGATAGTATATATATATACTAAAAAAAAATAGATACTAAAATATTATAAAAGTAGTATACGTATACAGAAAAAATAAATATAAAAACTTATAAAAAAGTTTGTAATATAAATATACTCTACTTTTTATATTACTAGATTTTAAAAAAATTTTTAATTTAGATTAAATATCCGGCGACGGTATACTAGACTAAAAAAAAATATATATATATTAATATATAGGCTTATAAAGCGCTAGAATAAATAATTTAAAATAGAAATTAATATAGCCCCTAGTAGGATACTATAAAAAAAATAATATATATAATAGTATACTATACTATTTACTATCTATATTATATAATACAAAAAAAAATATTTTTTTTATATATACCTATTACCCGCGTATAGTAACGCAAACTTAAATATAAAAAAAATATATAATTTATTATTTTTACTACTACTCTATAAAATTATATTTAACTTTTATAAACTCTTTATAAGTAGTTTATATAGTAAAGACTATTTAATTTAATTTTTAAAGTTCTATTATACTACGTATTTAATAATCGCCCTTTTATACTCTAAAGCGCTAAATACTAAAATATATAAAAGGGTAAAAATATTTAATAGTAAAAAAGAGGTGTAGATTAAAAATTTTCTTATATAGACGCTCCCCTTTTAATAATAATAAATTTTATTTATATACTATAATAGTTTTTTATACTTTATAATACAAAAAAGTTTATATAAACTAGTTAAGTTTAAGTATAATTTAATTTATTTTATAGTTCTTTTTAAAATTAACTATATTTATAAAGTACCGCTAAAATATTTTTATAAAATTTTTATTTTTGTTTAGACTCCTAATATATTTAATTTTTTTTATTTATATAGTATAAGCCGTTAGATACTCTTTATAAAATATTACTTAACTATTATAAATTATATATCTACCTATATATAAATTTATATTTTAGAGTTTTATTTATATATATTAGTTTTTAAAATTATCTATTTTAGGTAATAGTTTATAGAAAAATAATAGTATAAATAGTTATTTTTACTTTATTTATTATTTATGTTTTTCTAGTATAATTATATAGTATATTTTATATATATAATTTAGTTATTATTTATACTAGTATATTAGTCCCGCGTATAGCTAAAAAATTATTTTTTAATAAAATAGGTAACGTAGTATAGTCTTTAATACTTATTAAAAATAAAAAACTTATTTTAAAAACAATTTATTTTGTTTTACCGGTATTATTAGTTTTATATTTAAAAAAGTTTAGTTATTTTTTCTATTTACCTAATTTATACTAAAAAATAAATTAAAAAGTAAAAGTACGCTAAGACCTTAATCTAAAAGTATAAACGTAATAAAAGAATACTAAAAAATAAATAAGAGCCCTAATTATAGTATAGTAGTTTTTAATTTTAAAACTATTTTATAAATTAATTATAATAAACTACACTAGCCTTTTAGGAAGAGTTATTTATATTTTAGTTAACGTAACGCTTAGTAGTATATTTTAAACTTAAGCCTAAAATAGTAAATATACTCTTTATAAAAATATATTTTTTTAAATCTAATATAATATAATATAGTATTAATAGGTTACCGGTTTTAGGTATAGTAAATAATAAAAATAATTTATTATAATACTTACTTACTAATAGTTTATATAGTAGTAAAAAAAAAAAAAATTAAATACTAAGGTTTTATGTTTAGTATATAGTATATAACTAAACTATAATTATATTATTTTAGTACTCTAAAAGGACTACTAAATTAATTAAAATTTTAATACTAAAATAATATTTTATATGCTTATTATTAGAGGGATATAGTTTTTATAAAGTATAGCTAAAATAAAAAATAAATTCTGTTAGTATATATATTATAGGGCTATTTAAATAGTACGTATATTCTTTAGAAAATATTTTTATTAAAATAAATATTAATTATACTTTAATAGTATATTTAATATGTAGATTGTATTTATATATATATAAAAATAGTAGCTTCAGGATTTTTTTTAATTTTATTAAAGTATAAGTTAGAAAGGCCCTTTAATAGTATTAGATATATAATATATAATTACCTATTATATTTATTTTAACTCTATTTTTAGTTAAAACTAATAAAATTTATAAGTAATATAAACTATACTACTACGTAAATATTTAAGATATAAAAATCTTTATTAAGGGCGCTTATAGTACCTATAGCGCCTCTAGTTATAATACTAAATATAACTAGACTATCTATTTACTTTTTACCTTTTATTCTTTTATAGTATTTAAGATAGCTAAATTTATATACTAAATTATTAGTCGTAATTATAAAATTTATATATATAAAAATCTTTTTAAATTTTATAATTATCTTTTTAATATACTTTACTATTTTACTAATTATAAATAAGTATATTAATACTATAATATAGACTTTATATTAAATATTTAATTATATAATACGTTCCCTATATAGTATAATTTTAGTAAGTAGATTTAAAAGTTAAAAGGCGTAATACTATTTTTTAAGTAGTAGTGTTATAAGAAGTAATATTAAAAAAATATAGTATTTTATTAATAAATAAAAATTATAAGGCTAAGAGTAGTAGACTATATTAAAGAAAATAATATAATAAAACTTATTTACTATAATCTACTCTAGTACTCTTAAGGCCTTTTACCTCTTTATATATAATTAAAAGAAGTTACTAAATAAGCTGTTAAGTATTATAAAAATAATTAATACTTACTTATTATATAAGTTTTATTTTTAAATAGTAGTATAGATACGTAATATTATATATTAGTTAAGTATATTAGTATAGAGCGCTGCTAGTAGTATAATAATAATACTTTACTTATAGCCTAGAAAGTAGGTAGGTAGTATAAAGAGAAAATTTTTTTTTAATTTAGTATCTATAACGTAGACTACTATATTTTTTTTTAAGTAATAATAGCGTCTACTATAGGTTTTTATACGCCCTATAACTAAATAATATTTTTAAAGTTTTTTTTTTAGTAGCTATAAGAGGTTAACGCCCGCCTATTGAGTTTTTTATATAAAAGTCTTTTTATCTAGACGTATCTTATTAGTAGTACTTATATTAACGTTATTTTTATCTATTAAAGTAAAGTATAGGACTTTATACTACTAAGTAAATATTTTAAAATAGGTCTTAGCATTATTAAACTAATAAATAAATAGTTTAAAAATATTAATAATATATATAGTATATACTATTTCTAAAAAGTACCTAATTTATATTTTTAAAGTCTTAGCCTCTGCCTTATTTATAATCTTATTTACTTTTTTTTTAAAAGAGCTTTTAGGGCTATATACCTATACTAGCGATTTTTATTTTAAAAGTAATAATAAAGTATTATATTATACTAATACTAATTTTTTTATTTAGTTCGTAAAGAGTTATTTACTAAACTACTTAGTTTAACAGCTATAACGTATTATATTATTTTTTAAATAAGTTAAATTAGAGAAAATAAATTTATACTTATATATAGTAGTACGTTATTAATTTTTTTTAATCTGCCCTTAAACTGCTAAGTAAAAAAATAGATAAGCTAAATATATTATACTAATAGGCTACTAATTTTATAAAAAAGAAATCTATATATAATTTTTATAAACTTATTATAGTTATACCTTTTATAATACTTTAGTATAACTATAATTAAATTATTATATAAAAAAATATTATATATTTTTATAATTAGGCTATTTTTTAGTTAAACGCTAAGTAGTCTTATTTTTTAAGTAACCTATTTACTAGTAAAGTGCGTAAGGGCTAAAAGAAAACTAAAAAATTATAATACTAGTTTATAATACTACTATAGCTAAATAAAGTTTTTAAAATTAATAACTAAAAATAATAGAATGGCCTTAAAATTAATACTACTTATAAACTAGTTTATAATAAAATTAAAACCGTATTTAAAATTAACATAAAAGGGGTTAAAGACATTACAGTTTAAAATAATATTTTTAAAGTTTTTTTATAAGAGTATTTTATAAAATAGTAAATAGTTTAAACTGTATAAAAATAAAGACTAGCTAGTAAAAAATCTTTAATACCTTTTTATACTTATTTATAACTATTATTAAGAATATAATAAAATTAATTTTAATATTATAAATAGTTATATTATTACTATTTTAATATATAAAAATGTTAAAGTTTTCTTTATAGTAAAACTTACTAATAATATATATAGTATAAATAAACTAGTTTATATTAGTTAAATACTATATAGTAAGGTAGTTGTATATATATACTTTAAAAGAGTTTACTAGTTTTTTCTTTTTAGCTTCTACGTCTAGCGTAGGAAAAATAAAATAAAACTATTTTATTTAGTAATAAAAAAATATATTTTTATTTTAGAAACCGCGGTATATAGTTTTAGTAAAATAATAATAGACTAAAACTATAATACTAGTACGTAAAAAAGATTATTTTATAATTTTTAAAAACTAGTATAGCGGTAGAGCTTCTTAAGGGCTAATAGGTTAGTTATAAAATTATAGATTTTTAAAAACTCCTATTTATTTAGTAAAAGGATAAGAAAGGCTACTAGTGTAAAAAAACTAAACTTAAATTATTTTATATAGCT
Organism: Pleoardoris graminearum; assembly: GCA_030770415.1. Taxonomy (NCBI): domain Eukaryota; kingdom Fungi; phylum Ascomycota; class Dothideomycetes; order Pleosporales; family Didymosphaeriaceae; genus Pleoardoris; species Pleoardoris graminearum. Next base: position 10,992 of record JASEKS010000368.1, read on the forward strand.
TATCTATTTAATAAGGGAAAGCTAAAACTAATAGTAATACTTTTTAAATATATTAAAGTAAGTATAATTATACTTATTAGGGTCGATAGAAGGAAAACTTTATATTAAATTTAAATAACTAGCTAGTTAGTACTACGTTTCTCACTAGTAGAGTTAAAAGTAAAAAATAATTAGCTTTTTTATTTTCTTCTAGAGTACGTAGAAAAAAAATATTTTTTAAAATAGGTTTATATAGTAAAGACTAGTATTTTAGTAAAACTTAAAAAAAAAGATATTAATTCTATATTTTTATATCATATAAATATAAGTATATCTTAAAGTTTTTATTATTATATTATAGTAAATCTAAATAATACTATTAATAGTAGCGTAAAAGTAATAAAACTTAAAATATAATATAGTATTTAGAATAATAATATATGTAAGTATTTTACTTTATATTAAATTATTAGTAAATATTTAAAGAAAGCCGGTATATATAATTTATAAATTAGAATATATAAATAGTGTACTAAATACTAACTTTAACTACTTTTATTATATTTTATATATTTATTTTATTATATATATAAGTTATGCTCTTAGCGTATAATATATTATAATAGTAGTACCTACGGGTATAAATTTATACTTAAAAAGATTTAGATTAATTAGAATAGTATTATTTAGTAATAATAATAATAATAATAAAATACTATATAGCGGGTTTATTATTATAATATATATTACTTTAAATTTATAAATAAGGTAAAGATACTAAAATAATAGTAAAATAAATATAAAAAACTACTAGTAGTTATTATTAGTTACTTAAGAATTATACTAGAGTTAGCGTTTACTTATAGTCGCTTACTAGAGACTATATAAATTACAATTATAATATAGATATACTACTATATTTTACTTTATAGTAAAACTAGTTATAATAAAATTATAATATTTATAATATTAAATATTCTTATATAGTGCGAGGCCGAGATATAAGTTAATAATAATTTTTAAAATATTAAACTGCTTGTACTTCTGATATAAAATATAATATATAAAAAATTTATTTATATATTTTTAGATTTAATACTATTTATTAATAATAATTTAATTATAATACTCTTTATTATAATAAATAAATATTTTACTAGAGAAAATAGCGTATTTATACAGAATATATATAATAAATTTATTAGCTTAATTAAAGTGTATATACTTAGATTAAACTATAGTAGTTTTAATAAATTTAATAATTAATAGGTATAGAAACGTGCTCTTATTTTTAATCTAAAATTATAGTTTAAATTAGTTAGTAAAATTTTAGTAGTAGCGCTTTAGTAAAATAAAGAATAAGAGGAGTAAATTAATAATTATTACAGTTTATACTAATATTATAATATAAATATTACTTAATATATAACTTAAGATTTTTATAAAAAATAAAGATATAACTACGCTAATTTTTAAAACTAATAAATATATAGAGTTAGCGATATTACTCTTTATAACTTTTTTAAATAGTTATAAATCTATTAAATAGGCTTTTATTACGCTTTTACCTAAAAATATTATATAATAAATTTATAAACGCGTTAATAAGTAAAACTTATTTTACTTTATTAAGAATATATATAGGGGGGTGACAAAAAAAAAGTCCAATCAAAAAAGATACCTTTTTTAAAATAATATAACTTTATAACTAGTACCCCTAAAAAAATAGAAAAAATAGTATTTTAAAGAGGAAGAGTAGTAGATTATATTTACCTTATTAGGGGCGGCTTACTAAGGGGTTCAGGGGTAATTAAAAATTAGTAAATATAAAGAATTTTTAGGATCCTACTTTAAGTTCGTACAACTTTTTATTTAAAGTGTAAAATTAGCGTATTTTTATATATATTATAATACATACACTATTTTAATAGTATATAGATTATCTTTATAGTTAAATATATTAATTATATAATTATTAATAAAAGTTAAATTTTCACATTTTTAATAATAAACTAGTAAATAATATATTACTACTACTTAGTATACTATCCCTAAGATTCTATAAACATATAATAATACCTAGAGAGTATAAAAATATAATTATTAATAACTTTTTATAATTTTATATTCTACTATTTAAAAATAGTACTTTAATAGCCTCTATACTTTCTAAACTTAACTCTATACCTATATTCGCCTATTTATTTTTATTTAGCCTAGGGTTTATATAATCTTATATATGTTTTATATAGGCTAATTTAGTATTATAGGCTAGGTAAAAAATAATATATATTTTAATTATTCTTAAACTAGCTTAAAACGTCCGTTATTTTATAAATAAGTGCTATACCTTCTTTAAATTACTAATATAAATTAATATTAATATAACGCTTATAATTATAATATAATATAATAATAAATATATATATTTATATAATTATATTAATAAAAGAGCTAAAAAATCTATAAAATTACTTACCGTATTTTATCTTCGGTTGAACTTTAGATATAAGAACTTTTTTTATATTATCTTTACTAGTAATAGAAATAGATAAATTAGGTATTCTAGTAGATACTAAATTACTTTTATTTTTAAACTAAATAGCGTTTTAAATTCAGAATATAAAATCCTAACTAATAAAATAATTAATATAATTAATATTAAAAGGATAAAACCATAGCGTAAAAATATATAAAAAGTAATCTAGTTTAGCATATTAAAATATTAAAATAACTTACTTTTTTATTAGTTAATAGCTAGTTCTTTTTTTAACTCTCTTATTACTCCTTTTTCTATAATACGTCTTTCTAATCTCTACTATTTATAGTGCTAACTTTTTAAAATATATTATTTTTTTAGAATTTATATTTTTAATATTTATAATATTTTCTTTAGCGTATTTTAATTATTTTTTTTTATTTTTTTTTTATAAAAATAGGTTTTTTCTATTTATATTAATATTACAACACTTCTCTTTTAAAATACTTTTATAAATATTGTTTTTATAATATGTAGACTATTTTCTAATTACTATTATTTGTTTTCTTTTTTAGGGGTTTTAATTAAGTCTTTATTAAACATTCTTTTTACTCTTTATATTATGTTAAGAACTCTACCCCTTTTAACTTTATTTATATTTTTATTACTATTTTTTTATATTTAATATATTATATAGTACTATAAATACTATTAAGAGTTCTTTTAATATAAAAATAATTATTAAAATAGAAGTTTTTACTTTTAAAAGAAAATTAACTTAAAATTTAGGTTTTATTAAATATATCACTATATTCAAGAAATTAGGAGTCTAGGTTTATAAAACTAAATAGATTTTATTATATACTATAATATTAGTAATATATTACGTAAGTAGTGATTATATAAGCATAGACTAAATTTTTATTATTAACATAATTTTATTATTAGATTACAAATATATTTTAATAAAATAGTCACGTAATCTATACGATACCTAAAAGGGTATAGTTAAACTTTTTATTAAATATATTTACTAACTAAAAAGTTATAGTAACCTAAGAAAAGAGTTTAAAATATTACTATATTTAGGTAATTTTAATTTATTACACTTAATTAATAAGTAGTAAGCAAAATACTTATATAAGTCTTTCTCATTTTCTCTTTAAAACGGTATTACTCACGTATTTTTTGGCCTATTATTTAATTTTATATAAATTTTTAAAAAAGGTATCTTTTTTGATTAGACTTTTTTTTGTCATCCCCCTATATAAGAATCTAGTTAGTAAAATAGTAGATATAAAAGTAAATAGTAAAATAAATATACTAAATAAATATACTACTATAAAATAAAAATAAAATATAAGTTAAGCGTTAACGTAAAAGGTTAATAAGTAATTAAAATACTAGTTAAATAATATATTAGTATATACTATAACTAACTTATAAAAAATAGAAAAAGATTAATTTTAAAATATAATAGTAAATAATAAAAAATAATAGTATTAAAATTTTACTTAGTACTTAGTTAGTATTAGAGTAGGTATAGTAAGTTAAATAATTAGTATAGCTATTATAGTAATATTAGTAGATTATTTATAAAATTAAAAAATAATTCTTTAGGTATAGAAATTATAATATATAAAAGGTAAATCTTAATATTAACATAGTAGTTATATTACTACTATTTTTAAATTATAAAAATTCTAATCCGGATAAAAAGAGTAAGTAGTATAAAATTTAATTAAAAAGTTATTTTATATTATTATAGTATTCGTCTAGTATATATAAAAATATAGATTTAATATAATAAAAAAAAAAGATTTATAATACTATATATAACTATTTAAGAAACATAGACTACTAGTATTATTAGTAAAATAAAATAATATTAAATATTAGTAATATTATAATTAGAGTTTAGAGTTCTAAAAGCCTTAATTTATAAATAAAAGATACTGTTTAAAAGCTAAGGCTAAGAGTACACCTTAGTTATAAAAAAATATTTATTTAGTTTAGTATATAGTAGACTAGAAAAAAAAAGTATATAAAAAATATAAATTGTATAAAATAAAATAAGTTTAGGCTATAGCTAAAAGTAGAAAAAAGATAAAATATACTAAAAATAAGATTTAAAATAGGTATATTTATTACACTATCCTATAATTTTATTTTAAATATATATATTAAGCGAGGTATAACTATACTATAATTTATCTAGTAGATAAAAATAGTTATAAAGTATATATATTTATATACTAATCAAATAAATAGTGTGGCTGTAGTGGCTCGGGGCGACCAAAAGGGGTTTTAAAAAAGGAGGAGTATGTGTATGCCTTTATATATTTTATAAAGTATAATAAAAGTATATTTAATAGTATAAGTAAAATTAAAAATATATATATAACCTATATAATAAAACGCGCTCTTCTAAAGGTTTTATTATTAAAAAAATTAGTAAATAATAATTTAGATTACTAAAACCTAATAATAGGGTTATAACTAGTATAGCACTTATAGTTAATAAATACTATAATTAAAAATATATAGATTTTAATATTAAATTATAGTAAAAATTATACTAATTAGAGAAAGATACTAACGGTTATAGGGGGGTAGTAAAGAAAATTTTAGAAGGAGAGAGGCTATACTTAATAAAAGTTATTAAAAAATTTTTTATATATATTTAAAAATAGACGTCTATTATATAAGACTATAATTTTAAACGTAATATTAAGCCTTATATTATAAACGTAATATTAAGTTTTATATTTTAAATATAATATTAAGTCTTATACTATAAACGTAATATTAAGTCTTATATTATAAATATAAAATTAAGTTAAGTTAGACTTAATATTAAATCTAGTATAGTAAATATAATATTACGTTTAGTATAGTAAATATAATATTAAGTCTAGTATAATAGACACGATATTAAGTCTAATATAGTAAATATAATATTAAGTCTAGTATAGTAAACTTAATATTAAGTCTAGTATAATATTAAGTCTAGTTAAACTTAATATTAAGTCTAGTATAGTTATATATATACTACTTTTTAAGTAATATAGGATCTATATTATTAATTCTAATAGTATTAGAGTTAGTATTTTAACTTTTTAATTATACTTTTCTTAATTCTGTACTATACTACTCTATTTTTTTTCTTTCCCTCTTCTTACTAATAGCCTTATAGTTTATCTTTTTTTTATACTAAATAGGCCTATTTTTTTATTTCTTTTTATTTTACTACTTATACCCTTTACTAAGTTTATAATTTATTTTTACTATTTAATTTTATCTATTTACCGTTTTTACGTATATAGTTTTTTTATTTTTTATACTTTTTTAGTTTTTTATACTTTTTTAGTTTTTTATACTTTTTTAGTTTTTTATACTTTTTTAGTTTTTTATACTTTTTTAGTTTTTTATACTTTTTTAGTTTTTTAAATATTAATAAAATTCTATACGTAGGTATATAGCTTATTAAAAATTATTATATTAAATTATAGTAAAAAAGTAAAGTTAAACTTAGTAGAAATAGAAATATTTAGTTAAAAACTAAAATAAATAAAATTTATAAAAGACTAAAACTTAATTTTATAATATTTAGAGTCTATAGCTAGTATATATATATAAAAGAAGTAGAAAATATATATAAATAGTATTTTACATAACACGTATTTATAAAGAGTATTAGTACACTAGTTAGTATAGTAAGATAATAAAAATAAAAAAAAAAGTAATAAGATCTTTATAACCTAAATACTAGTTATAGGATTTTAATACCCCTGTTTATATAGTATATATTATAATATTATAATAAATACTATATAAAAATATTTAATAAATTAAATATAGTATAATATAGTATAATAAATATAATAATAGTATTATAATATAAAACTAAATTTATTATATTATATTATATTAGTTATACTAAACTATATCTTACCTCTAAAGGCTATTTTAATTTTTATTTTTAGGTATTATCTAATCTAATATTAAAGATTTATTTTAAAAATATAATATTATTATTAAATTTATAGGTTTATTATTTTATAATTTTATAATTTTATAACTTTATAATTTTATAATTTTATAACTCTATTACTTTATAATTTTATAATTTTATAATTTTATAATTTTATAATGTCATAATTTTATAATGTTATAATTTTATAATTTTATAACTTTATAATTTTATAACTCTATAAATTTTATAACTTTATAAACTTTATAATTTTATAAATTTTAAAACTTTATAAACTTTATAACTCTATAAATTTTATAAGCTTATAAACTCTATAACTTTATAAATTTTATAATTTTATAAATTCTATAATTTTATAAATTTTATAATTTTATAAATTTTATAATTTTATAAATACTATAACTTTATAAGATTATAAAAGATTTTGAAAAAGTAATTTTCTTTAATATAATTAAATTACTTATAAGTTCTAATACTAACTCGCAGTTTTTAATAAAATTTTATAAATAATTATAAAAGAGTATCTTTATTAACTAAAATTTATAAAATAGAATTATAGCTTAATTAAATTTATTTAATATATAAAACTAAGTATTTTATATAACCGCTATATTAGAAGTATAAAAGTTAGTAAAATAATTATAAATATTTTTAGTATAGCTATAAAAGGCGTTATAAAAGTCTTAATTATATTTTCTAATATAAAATATTAAATATATAAATATTTAAATTATTTACGTATATATTAATAATACTTACTAACTATACTAATAAATATAAAACTAATTTTAAGTTAGTTATAATTAAAATAATTAAATAGTTAATTAATATTACTATATATAAATTTAGGATTTAGTTTATTTTTTTATTAATATATTATATAGTAACGGGCAGGTTATTTTTATAATTTAGTATAAAAGTTTTATATAATCTTATAGCTAAAGCGTGTTAGTATAAGTTAGGAACTAATTTTAAAGAAAATAGGCTTAATTTTATAAAATACTAAAGCTTCCTAAATTCTATATAAAGTATATTTATAAAAGGCGTTAATATAAATATTAATTTTACTTAAATAATTATATTAGTTTAGTCTATTGTATAAGCTAATAGAAAAAGTAGTTTAAAAATATATATAATAGTAAACTAGTTAGCGCAGTAAAATAATAATAAAAAAAAGATATAATAAGACCCTTATAATTATAGAAAGGAAAAAGGAAAAATAAACAAAAAAAGTAATGAGGGCCCTATAACTTAAATACTAGCTAGAGGGTTTTAATACTTTTTTTTTTATTTAGTATATACTATATATCGTAATAAAAACTATATAAGTATATTTAATAATTTAAATATAATATAATATACTATAATAACTATAACTAGAGTATAATAGTACATAACTAAATATATTTTATTATACTATATAAGTTATATTATTTATTTATATAAACTATACGCTCTATACTTAATATTTTTATTTTATATTTTATATTATAATTTTATATTACCTATTATATATTAAACGGATAGAAAATATTACTGTTAAAGGTATATATTTTTTTTTTATTTTTTTTTTAAGTTGCTTATACGGGTATACTTAGTTTTAATTATTTATATTACTAATTTTTTTATTTTTATTTAAACTTTTTTTTTATAGATAATCGCTACTCTATATTAAAAGTAAATTTAACTTATTTTCTAATCTTATTCTTTATTAAATTTATTTATATAATTATTATTATTTTTTTATTATTATTATATTTTACTTTTCTATTAGCTGTTAAGGGGGTTAGAGAATTAAACTAATTATTTAAAATAATAGTATTATAGAAACTATAAGTATAATAACTAAATATTAAAAAAAACTATAAATATAATTCGCGTTATATTAATAATTTAAATAAATCCTATTTTTATTAAAATAGTAGGCGTACTATTATTAATAATATTACTTTTACTTAGTAATAGTTTTTTAATAGTTATTATTATATTCTTTTAGTTAAAAGACTTAATATTAAAATTAATTAGATTTTAATATTAAAATAACGCTAATAGAGCTGTAGTAATACTTAATAGCTTTATTTTTTTTAATCTTTTTAAGTAATTCTTTATTATTTTTACAGTATAAGCGGTCGTAGTATTTAATAAGTTAATTATTAAAATATTTAAATTTAATACTATATTTTTTAAATAGAACAGTATTAGATAGCGTATATATAAAAATACTAAAGTACTTATTAACTAAATACTTTATTATTTAAATATTATACGTCCTTACTATAAATAACTAAATAATAGAATAGAGACAGAATTATTTAAAATAAATAATAAATCTAATAGCTTAATACTAAATTAATACAGAAATAGTAAATAAAAAAGTAATTATATATAAATATTAATTTTATAGATTTAGTCCGCTGTTTATTAAATAAGAAAGTATAATAATATTAATAAAGTTAATACTATTTACTATAGTTTTACTAAAATTATTACCTATAGTAGTAGCCTAAAAAGAGTATAAAGCGTTAAAAGCGTTAATAGTAGTTTTTTTCTTTTTAGTACTATTATTAAATATAATTACTATTATATAAATTTTAAAATAACGTTGTATAATAGTTACTAATATTTATTTTAGTAAATAATAGTAAAAAGTAATACCCTTATAGTTTAAGTAATAATAATATTAGTAACTAGTATATATAGGGCTTATATACGTAGTAATATACTAGTAAATATAATAAAATACCTATAAGCCTTTATAAGCTTTAATTATAAAATATTATTAGTATATAATAGTGTTTAGTTACTATTTGAGACTTAAAAAAATATATAAAATATATTAAAATATTTATTATTAAATATTATAATATAGGTCTTTACTATACCTAGTTTAATATTAGTAAAAAACTTATAAAATAATAAATAATCTTTATACTTATTAAACTAATTTTAAAATATACGCAGTTTAGAGTTAGTAAGTATAATTTTATTTTTTACTTTTACTTTACCTAAATAAAGTTAGTAGAGATAATAAAAAAAATAAAAAAGTAGTAAAATTTTATTTAATTTTAAAATTTTACTATTTTTTTTATAAATATATTATAATTATATTAAACTTCTGTATAATTCTTTCTTTAACTTTCTTTAAATATTTAGCAGGGCGGGCTAAAAATTATTATATAGGTTTTTTAATAGTCTTCTTTTTACTTTTAACTAAAAATTTAGTTAATATATAACTAAGTACCGGTATTACTTATATATATTTATAAGAGTTACTATTCTTAGTATTCCTCTTACGCTTATTACTAGCTATTATACATTTATTATTAAAATAATTTTTATTTAATTCTAAGTTAGAGTTTTTATTAGCACTTTTTATAGTTTATTAATATTATTTATATTTATTATATTATTAAACTATATTTTTATAATTTTAATAAAGTAAATATTACGTAGAAAATAAAATATTAAATAAATTATTATATTAATAAAAATATAAACTATTTATCTATTAAGTAGAATAATATTTCCTATTAACTTATAATTTATTATATTTAGTTTTAACTCGTATAATAAAGTATACTTATTATAAAAACGCTAGTATTTATTTTTAAAGTAGTATATAAGGCGCACTTTATAGAATAATAGTATAAACTATTTAAATAAATACACTTAAGTACTATTATATTTATAATAAAAGAGTTTATATTTTATATAATAATTACGCCTTAATATAATTACGTTATATATAAAATACTATATAATACTAATAATAGTATAGTCTTGACTTAATTTTAAAAATACTTAATAATATATAGTAATAATTAGGTAAAAAAAAATATAATTAAAAAAGTAAGTATTAGTATATAAATTTTTACACTACTTAGTACTAAAGTTTATATTAATATAATTATTATTATTTAGGTTATAAATTATATTAAGTTATTTAGTAAAGTTATTATAGCTTTAGGGGGTAAAAGTTACTAATATTAATATTATAAAACAGGCCTCTACTCCTATAACCTAAAATTAGTTATACAGTATATTACTAATTATTTTAATTATATAAGACTTATTACTAATAAAGAGATTTATATAATTAATAAGATTATAAAAATACTTTAAAATAGGTTTATTTAAATTTAATCTATAAAGGTTAGAGTTATATTTTATTATATAATATTCTTATAAATACTTTTTTTATATTTAGATTCTATAACGTATAGTATTAAATAGATAACTTATAATAATTATTATATATAAAATAATCTTATCTACTAAATTTTAAAATAAATATTTAATATATAATATATTTAGTTTAAGTTTATATTTTAATAATAAATAACTAGAAGTAGAGTTATAACTCTTTTTTTATAAATAATATTATATAATCTATAGTACGTCGCTAGTAGTTTTTTAAAACTTATAAGCTATTTAATATATAAACTATAGTAAATACTACTAGACGTTAATTTTTAAATTAACTATTATTTTTATAGTATTAATATTTTTTATATTAATTATAACTTTTATATATATTTTTTTTCGTATTTAGATTCTAAAAAATAGTTAGCTAATATTAAAGTATATACAGAGAAAAAGAGGAAAAAATAGTAAACTTTAAATAAAAATAAAGACGTTTTATTACCCTTTACTAAAAATATTAAAAATATATATTATAGTATACTAGCTTATAACGTATATGTAGAATAATAAATAACGTAAAAAATTTTTTTTTAGTTTTAGTACTATTTATTACTATAGCGCCTTTTTAGTATTTTTTATATTTTAGTTTTTTATTTTACTTTTAATTATTTTTTTATACTTTTATTTAGGCTATAGTATTTTTAATAGCACACTCCTAAGTAGAAATATAAAAGACTTATTTATTTTTTTATATTTTATTTTTATTACGTTTCACCCCGCCTACTAATATTATAAACTAATAATATTATTATAAATTTATTATATAATTTAGAGTAACGTTTTTTTATTTAATTTTATATAAACTTTTATATTACCTATTAAACTTTATACTAAAATAATAATACTAAAAAGACCTACTAAAATAAATTATATATATATTTAGCTTATTTAATAACCTTATAAAATAAAAAAAGCTATATTTATAATTATTAGTATTTATACCGCCTATAGTACCTATCGCCTAATTAGTAATATTTACTAAATAAAAATAAAAGCGTATACTTACCTCACTCTATATATACTAGTAAACTCTAGAGTTTATACTTAATTTTTTTTTTTTTAGGTTTTATAAGCGTACTAATAGATCTACCTTATTTTATTAGCTTACTTTTTAAATTACTTTATTACCTCTATTAGCTCTATTAATACCGTTAAGTCTTTTAGCCCTTCTTTATTAACTACCTACTTTTATAAAACTTTTATTTTATTAGTTTAAAATTTATTCTTATAAGACGATGTACTAAAAAGGGCTTTAAAATAAGTAAAAATAATATACTTAAAAAGGTTATTTTTTACTAAAAGTTCGCGTATACGTAAATTAGTATAGGACTTATTAATAAGCTATATATAGGTAAAAACATTACGTTCTAATTAATTATAGATTTTATTTTAGTTTACAGTATTACTACTACTAGAAGTAATTTATATAATAGTTAGTAATCTATTTAAAATAAATATAGTAATAGACGTTTCGGAAATAAAAAAGACCTATAAAATTATAATATAATAGAGTACTTTAAGTAGGTAATAATATAGTATAAAGTGTAGAATAGATAATTAGACTTACTAACTTAAAGAATAAATATTTAGTTATATATACTTTAAATAATAACTTAATAACTCTTTTTAGTCTTAAAGTTTATACGCTTAATAACTCTCTAAACTAACTATATTATATATAATTATAAATAGTAATTACTAATAACCTTAAAAATAATTATAAGTAGTCGTAAATTTATAAATATATAATTAAAATATAAGTAGAGCGTTACTGTATTTAGTAAAATATTTTACTCTTACTAAAAAAAAAAGTATATTTTTTAAGAGTATAAAATTTATACTACTTATATATAATCGTATTAGTATTATATAAGCTATTTAGTATTTATTAAATTTTTATTATTATATTATACAGCAATTTTATAAAGCTTACGAAGTACGTTAATAAAGTATTTTTAATAGCTATATTAATTTTATTTATTTTTTAAAAAATTTTTATAGTACCTATTTCTTATGACTATATTAGGTATTTTATAATATTGTATTTAACAGATATAGAAATAAATTATAAGTTTACTTATAAATAGATAAGTAATTTTTAATAATATTTAAACTATATTATAAAGGTTATATTATCTATTAATTATTTAAACTTTTTATACTTTTCTCCTATTTATATTAACTAATTTATATTAAATAGGTTTTATAATTATTACTACTTTTAAAGCGACCTCTTAATTAAATTTAATAAATAATTCGCTTAGTATAAAATAGTAAAATTTAATTTTAATTTAATTACCCTTATAATATTAATAAAAAGATTTATAAATCTAGTATTTAAATTATTTATAAACTTTGTCTACTTAATAGTTATATATTTTAAATATTTAAAATATATATATATATTTATATATTAATCGAACAAATAGTGTGGCTGTGGTGGCTCGGGGCGACCAAAAGGGGTTTTAAAAAAGGAGGAGTATGTGTATGCCTTTATACTCAATGTAAAATATATATTATTAAGCACAGATACGTTTTTTAGATAAAAAATATTTAATAATTTAATTTTTTATTATTTTATACACTTCTTAATCGCTTTATTTATAAAATATAATATAAACTTATATACTATTATTAAATTAATTTAGTTAGTATTATAATTATTTAAATTTATTATTAAATTATTTTAAAAAACTCTATATACGTATTTATTTACCTATAGTTTTAGAAGTATTAATTATATTATATTTATTTAATTTTAATTACTTATATTATAGAGGTATTCCTCTTTAATTATATACTTTTAATATTTTTTATTAATATATATTTAATAATACTAGGAATTTTATTTTTATACTCGTTAGGGCTATATATTACTACTTTTCATTAGAAATTATTAACGCAGCTAATATACTAATAAAAACTTTTTAATTTACTTTTAGATTTCTCTTTTTATAAAGTTTTTTTAGTATACTACTAATTTGTCTTTTATAAGCTTATTTATATTTTACTTTTTTATTAGTAATTATAGTAGTGTTAGAGTTATTTTTTATTTTAATATTTATATTAGAAATAGTATTTTTACGTTATTTTTTTATTATAACGCTTTTCTTTATAACACTTTTTAAGTTTATTATTTAAATAGATATTATTACTATACCTATTAATATTTATAAATTTTTTTAAAATATTAGCGCGAAGCTCCTTAATTACCGTATTATTATTATTATTAATAATATTAATTTTATTAGTTATAAGCTTAATATACTTTTATAGCTAGTGTTTTACTATATTATATATTTTTATATTATTATTATTAGTTATATTTAAAGCTTTAGCAATTTTAACTCTATTATTATATTTTTAATACTTAATAGTAATATTAATTTCTTAGTATCTAATATAATAAAATTTTAAACTATTAAGTTTTATATTTAAAAGTGTAAACGTAATATTATTAATAATTTCTCTATTATTTTTAAATCATTTACGTCGGTAACGCGCTTTATACTAAAGTATTTATTTATAATAAAAAAGTTATTTATACTATTTTATATTAAAAATATTAATAAAACAAGTATTCTTCTTTCTAAAAAATATATTTAAAAATTTAAAAAGTAAAATAGTATAATCTTAATATAGACTAAATAAAAAATTTTTATTATAAATAGGTAATATAGATTTAGTAATATAAATATCTCTTAGGCAATAAATAGTATATAAAATAATGTTTTTCTTACCTAGAAACTTTAAATTTTAATTTAAAAAAAATACAATTTATTTTTTAATACTATAGTTTTAAAATTTAATAGTAGGTTTACTATAAATAAAAAATAGTTATTCTTACCTCCTTATATAGAATTTGTTGCTTTTTATTTTATAATATATATAAACATTTTTATAATTTTAATAATTAATTTTAACTTTATAATATTAGACACCTGAATACTAAAAACAATAAAAATATTTTATTTACTAATTTTTTTATACTTTTTATATAAGTACTATTAATCTATTAATTAGTTTATTAAAAAATATATTTAATATTATAATAGGTGCGTCCGTAGGAAATATTATAAACTTTTATTTAATTTTATTTAAATTAAGTGTTATAGGCTTAAACGGAGTAAACGGGATAGAATTTTATAAAATATTATATTACTTAGTATATAAATCTAAAAAAATATTAAAACTATTATTAATAAAAAGAGTTATAAAACCTTTAAAACTATAAACTAATTAAAAATAAAAACTAAAGAGAAAAAATAAGAGTAGTAAAACCTTAAAAAAAAATATTAAAGTAGTAAAACTTTAATAAAATATAAAGTCTTACTATCTCTATTTTTAAAAAATAATTTTATTTACTAGCTTTTGAATTATTTATCGTAACTATTAAAATACTTTAAAAAAAATAAGTTATAAACTTAATTAACTTTCTTATATATTAAAATAAGATAAAGAAAATTAAAAAAATGGTTTTTAATTTTATTTAAAAGATCCTGCTATAATACGCATATTCTTTTTTATATTTATATATAAAATATTAAGAAATAGTATTAAATAGATTAGTAACTTTAATAAAAAAAAATAATAATAAAAAAGTAATAAAACTTTTTATAAGGCCTTAGTAGTTACTAAATTAACTATTAATAATTTTTAACTAGAATAACTATTTCCGTTAAAGGGATCTAATAAAAAAAAAGGAGTATAATAAAATTTTATAAAAGTTAGTATATTAGCTTCTATTATAGTAGAGTAAAATTTTAATTATTATTATTA
Source organism: Pleoardoris graminearum (assembly GCA_030770415.1). Lineage (NCBI taxonomy): Eukaryota > Fungi > Ascomycota > Dothideomycetes > Pleosporales > Didymosphaeriaceae > Pleoardoris > Pleoardoris graminearum. The sequence goes on from JASEKS010000368.1 coordinate 26,426, forward strand.
AATAAAATATAATGCGCGCAACTAGCGTAATATTTAAATTAAATAATTTTAAGCGTAATTTACAGATAGGAGATTAGTAATTTACTTATAATAATTATATAGCTAAGTAAAGCGTAAATAGCTATTTAGGCGTAGAAGAAATAAAAACTATTAAATAAAAAGTTAGTATTTTAGGTTAAAATAGGTTTATTAAATAGAAATTAATAAACTAGTACTACTAAATAAAAATTTAGCCTATACTAGCGTTTAAACGTTTTATTATTATTATTTTTTTTTAGTTGTTTACGTATTCACTTTATATTTTTTTATATTATAAATTTTATAATTATAACTCTAGATTTATTATTATTATATTTTATAATATTATAGGGTTTTATTAGTCTTAGTTTTACTTTTTTTAGTATTTCTAGTTATTATTTATATTTTAAATACCTTACTTATTTTATATTTAATTAATTTTATATATATATTAATTATATATATATAAGCTTTTTACCTTATTAATAACTCTTTTATTTTTTATATTTTATTTATTATAATTTCTCTTTATCTATATCTAATATTACTAATAGAAATATAAAATTAATTAATTTAGTAATAAGTTTATCTATATTAGTATTAAATTTTATTTAGTTTCTAAATATTTAATTTATATATTTCTTAGACCTTAGTACGTATATTATTTTTAATATTTATATTAATACGATTATTAGTAGGTAAATTTTTTTATTTAATATATTAGCCTTTAGTATTTTTTTATATAACTATTTTTTTATTTTATATATAGTATATAGTGTTTAAAAGTACGTAAATTTTTTTTTAATAGCCTATAGTGTTTTCTTTTATGGTTTATACTATTTCTTTATTTTTTTAGTATATATTTAAAAACATATTATTTTTAGACTCTTTTATTTTTACGTAGTATAATATATTTTTATAATATTAGTATAGCTTTAGTAAAAATTATAAATACTACTACTACTAAAAGTTTATTTTTATTTATAATCTATACTATAGTAGATTAAGTCGTATTTATATTAATAGTAGTTAGTAATTATTACTTAAAATTAGTTTTTTTTATATACTATACACGTTTTTTAAAATTTAGTAAAATTACTTTTTTTTTATTATATTCTTATTATTATTATAGTCTTCTTTATATATATTCTTATAATACTCTTACTAGAGTTAAAAGATTCTATTTAGATTTAAACTATTTTATTTATATTTATTAGTATTATATATATTATAGTTATTTTATATTTAATACTATTATTTATAATACTTTAAAGGCTATTTTTAAACTAATAATTCGATTTTTTATACTATTAATAAAAGGTTATAATTGTTACTATTAAAATCGGAGATAAAAGTAGTATAAAGTATATAAGGTCTAAATAAATATATTTTATTATATTATACTATTATATATAATTTTTATATTAGTAAATAATATAAATAGGTATAATTATACTAGACTAATTAATAATTACTATTACTTCCTTTAGATTTAAAATTACTATTCTATTTAACACGCTGTATATTAGAGTAATATATAAAAAAGTTTAATTTTATTTTTATACTTATAAGTGCTATTAGTGGCTTACTTTATAATAAAAAGAGAAACTATCTACTAGTATTTTATAAAATAGTAAGTACTATTTAATTAATACTATATATTTTTATAATATTATTTTTTAGTCTGCTACGTTTATAGTTATAATTATTTATACTTTTATTAAAATCGGCGTTTATAGTTAGTAATAGATTAATATAATAGCAATAGATAAATTTTAATAATATTAGTAATTTTAATATATTTTTCTTAGTACTATACATCTATATATTACTATTTATATAATTTTATAGTTTATATTTAGTGTATACTATATAATATTAATTATATTATTTAATAATATAGATAATAATTTCTTTATTAAATAATAGTTTACATAAGAGAGAGTTTAAAAATATAGTTTTTATATATAAATAATTACTATTATAGGTAAAATAAATATTATATATAATATAATTATAAATATTTATATAAAAATATTATAGTTTACTATACTAAATTTTTTTAATATATTACTTATTTTATTATTTTTAGAAATTATAGAATTGTGTATTTATTTTTATTTAAAAGAACCTAACTAGTTACTATCTTTTTTTTCTATTATTTAAATTTTTTTACTATTTTTAAAACTTTATATAAAAGTTACTAACATAATTTTAAATTATTAGTAAAAATTTAAATTTTTTAAAATTAATAAGTAAGAATAGATATATAATTATAAATCTTAAATTATTTTAAAGAAATATATAGTAATACTATAATAGTTTTTAAAATTTAAATACTATAAGTTTTTTTTTATCTTCTATAACATTTTAGAATATATTTTAGTTTAAGAAGATAATATAGAAAAATATTTATATAATTTATTATAGATTACTTTATACTAGTCCTTAGGTTTATATACTTTAAAAGTTTATTTTTTTATTAATACTAATAAGTTTTAATACCCTAGTTTTAGAGTAGTGTAGTATTACTTAAATATATATACTTATAAATTTAAAGAGAAAGTCTTAGTAATTACTATACACTAATAATAGTATTTTATATTTAAATATAGTCTACAAGACGTTAAAATAGAATAAAATTACCTATATTTATAAAGTATTTTTAACTAGTATAAATTATCCTTAGAGGGAGTAAACAGAAGTATAATTTAGTCTTACTATATATAATTTATAAATAAAATAAAATAAAGTATTTATTTTCTATTTTATTACTTGGTAGTTTTAAGATAATTTATATTAAAATAATCTTAAACTACGTTTAATATACTAAAAAAAATAAGTTAAGTAGTACTATAAGTATATAAATCTTTTATACCTATTTTATAAAAGAAAGATTTAAGATTTTTCTAATTAGAGGCTGTAGTATATTTACTCTATCTTTAATTAATTATTTTTTAAATATATAGATTATATATATATAGCCTATATAGTTAAAAAAAAAGTTTTACTATATAATCTATTTAGTTGTATTTTTACTAAATTTTAAAATATCCTTAATTATATAATATATAAAATTAAACTAGAGAGCTTTATTAATATATATTATATATAAAAAAAGATAATACTTAAATTTTATAGTACGTAGTAGTATACGTTTAAATATTAATATTTATTAAAATAAAATTTTAAAATAGTTTTATTCTATATTTTAAAATAAAAAGGTATTTAGACTATACTAAACTTTATAATTAAAATAATAAATTTAAAATCTTATTACCTTTAAGGTTATATTATTTTCTTATATATAAAATCTATAGTAGTATTTAAATTTTTTAGTTTAAATATATAGAGTTTCTAATACTTTTTAATTATTATAAATAATAAAATACTACTAAGGTTATTATAGTTAAGTACGAAATATAATATATAAATAAATATAATTATATAAATATAATTAACTTTCTACTCTTTTATACTAGGATTTATATAATAGGCGATAGTTATAATAAATTCTAAGGCTACTAGCTAGTAGTTATATTTATTTACATAAAACTTATTTATATTATAAGTAGGTAAGACCTAACATATATAATATTTTCTATTTATTTTAAATTACGTAAACTAGTATTTACTGCTAATTTTAATTAGAGCTAAAACTTTTTACAATAAGCTAAGGCGAATTTAAAGCTTTTAGTAATTAAAATATAATATACTATAAGCCTTATTTAATATAATTATATAGATTTTATTCTTATAAAGCTTAATTTAATAAAGTAACTATTTTATTAATATAATAGTACGTTTAGTACGTCTAAACTTATTAAATTTAAATATATTAAGTAGTTTTTATATAGCCCTAAGGACCTTATAAAATAGATTATTAATGAGACTATATTTTTAAATAGAAGCGTATAAAATATTTTTAGTAATATTATAAGCTTTTATATATAAAATTTTATTTTAGTATAATATATTAAAATAAATAAATTTATATTTAGCAGAACCGGTATTAGTATTAATAAATATAAAAATATAAAATTTACTATAATAGTTAATATAACTATAATTAAAAGAAAATATTTACTACTTAAAGTATTATATTTTATAAAGGATTATAGTATTTAGTACTATTAAGTTTATTTAAATACTAAGGTTCTAATAAAAATAAGTAGAATTAAAAAAAATTTAGTTTTAGTTTATTTTAATAAACTTTTTTCATATAGTATAATATTTAGTAAATATTTTAAATATATTAAATTTAAAAAACTTAAAATTATACTATAAGAGTACAAGAATAGAATTACTATAAGTATTACTTAAAATATTAGTATCTAAAATAGTAATATTTTAAACTAATTTTACTAAACGGTTCTAAAACGGTTTTAAAATCTATTTTAGAATATTATAGTAAGTATTAATATAAATTTTTTTAAAAGTATAAGACTAAGCGATCTTACCCTTTATACGTAAGTTTATTTTAATATTTATAAAACTAATAAAATAATATTTAAAACTAGTTAGGTTATATATTATATAAAGAGAGGTAAAGTGTAGTGCCGAGACACTAGTCTAAAAAAGGTATAGGCTAAAAAAAGTTATTCCCCCGGATACAGTCAAAAATAAGCGTATATAAAAATAGTAAATAATATTATATTATTAATTATTAGATTATATATATTTTATAAAATATATAGAATAATTATATTTATTTAAATAGTAAGTACTTTATTATTAAGATACTAAAAGTAGGCTAATATAACGCGGCCTAAGAATATTTTATATTTTATAAAAAGAATTAGGCTAGAATATATAATAATAAAAGCTATTATATAGTTTAAATAATGTATTTTACTAATAATATATATTTATTAATAAAAATAAAATATATAAATTACTAGTAAACGCTTTAAAAAATAATAATAAAAAAATATAAAAAAATTATATTTAAATATAATAAAATTACTAAATAAGAATATAATACTATTATAATTATATTATAAATAAAGTTTATAAAATCTATTATTTTCTTTTAAGAACTTAGCTTTTGAGTAATTAAGACTAAAAAAAAATTAAAATTTAAGTTTAATATTAGTTATACTAGTTTAAGATTTAGTCTAGTCTTTAAAATTATAAGTTATAGTATAAGGGTAATAGGCTAAAATATATCGTAATATTAAAAGTTAAAGTTAAGCTATTATAGTAGATATAAATATTAATATAAAATTATTTATTTATTATATTTAAATACGTAAATAATTACTAATAGTTTAAATATATAAGCTATAATTATATATTATAGTAATATACAGTTATATATAAAATAAATTAGTTATTAATAAAAAGTAAACTAGCTAAATAAATACTAACAACGTTACTAATAATATAAATAAAAAGGGGGGGTAAAGATAATAAAACTTTAAATAAAAAGTAAAGTTTTAGTACTCTATTTCTACTATACTATAAATATAGAAATTATTATACTAATTAAAATATATTTATATATATTTAACCAAATTAATAATTTATTATTATTATTTTTATTATTATTAAAACTTTTAATCTTATAAACCTTATCACTTTTAGGTTTAATATATTTATTAATAATACTAAATTTTAAAAATTTTTATATAGTAATAGTAAAAATAAATCTAAAAAAATCTATTATAAAAAGATAAATAATTCTAATAGAAAAAGAAGTTTAGTTACTAATATAAAAATTATATTTTATAAATTTATTTAATAATTTAAGTTCTAAGACCTATTTATATTTTTAAAAAATAATTTAGGGTTACTAGTAGTCTTTATATTAAAATTAAGTCGTATAGAATTTCTAAAATAAAATATAGAATTATAAAATTATAAAAAATCTACGCTAATATTATTAGTATATTTTTTACTTATTAGTATATTTAATCTGTTAGTTAGTTTACCTAAATTTAAAATAATTAATATAGTTTATAGAAAGCATATTAAGTTAATAATAGCTTATACGTTTAGTAAATATATTATTTATATTTTATTAATATTATTATAAAACTCTTATAGTTATATAATAAGTAGTAGTTACTTTATAAATATAATTTATAAAGACTAAATAAAAATTATAAAATATAAATATATAGAAATAAATTATAAAAGTATAAATAATATAGTATTTAATACTATAGATACCTTTTTACTAAATATATATTTTTATATATATTATAATAATAGTACTTATATCTATTATAGTTAAAAGAATAGTTATATATAAACTATAAGTATATAAAATATTTAAATATAAACTACTATAAATTATAAATTAATATTTAAAAATATAGAGAGTAGTTTTAAAAATAATAAATATAAATAAAATTTTATATAATTTATTTTTATAGTGAAAGTAAAGCTAATTAAATTTTTTAATTAAAATAAAAGTAAAAATAGTATTAAAAATATTTTTATAAAAAAAGTACTAGCGCTTTTTTAAATACTTATTAAATTATATTAAATTTCTAATTACAGTTTTATTTATAAGTAAACTTTTTTTTAGTAAATAAATTAAACTTTAGAAATATATTATAATATAAATATTTAATATAATATAACTATACTAAATAGATATATATTATAATAAAAGAATCTATAAAGTTATCTAAAAAAAAAACTTAGGTAATAAAAATTCTTTTATATATAATTATAGTAGTTTATAGCTCCTATAAGTTATTATATATATAGTTATAATAGCCTATAGCTTTTATTAGCTAATATATATATAGTTATAATAATTTATAACTTTTATTAGCCACTATATATATAGTTATAATAATTTATAGCTTTTATTAACTACTATATATATAGTTATAATAGCCTATAGATTCTATTAGCTATTATATATATAATTATAATAGTTTATAACTCCTATTAGGTACTATATATATAATTATAATAGTTTATAGTTTCTATTAGCTCCTATATATATAACTATAATAGTTTATAGGTCCTATTAGCTATTATATATATAATTATAATAGTTTATAGCTTCTATTAACTACTACGTATATAGTTATAATAGTTTATAGCTCTTATTAGTTACTATATATATAGTTATAATAATTTATAGCTTTTATTAGTTAAAAAGGGGGGAGTAATAAAATTTTATTATATTAAAATTTTGTAATTATAAATACCTATACCTAAAGTATAAACAATATTATTTTAATTTTAACTTTATTATATAATTTTATAAGTTAATTTTATTTATATTACTATATACCTCTATAATAATAGCCCGGGCTTATTTTAAAATTAGTATTTTAACTTTTTAATTATACTTTTTTTTTATACTATACTACTATTTTTTTTTCTTTAACTAATAGTCTTTTACTTTATTTTTTTTTATATTAAATAAATCTATTCTTTTATTTTTTTATTTTTTACTACCTATACTGTTTACTAAGTTTATAATTTACTTATATTATTTAATTTTTTTGTTTACCGTTTTTACTTATACGGCATTTTAGTTTTTTATACTTTTTTAGTTTTTTATATTCTTTAAGTTTTTTAAATATTAATAAGAGTCTAAATATAAATATATAGTTAATTAAAAGTTATTATATTATATTATAGTAGGTAGGCGAGGTTAAACTTAATATAAATAAAAGCGCCTAATTAAAAACTAAAATAAGTAAAGTTTATAGAGGACTAAAGCTTAATAAAATCTATAACTAGTATATATATATAAAAGAAAAAGTAAATATATATAAATAGTATATTACGTAAAACGTATTTATAAAAAGTATTAATAGGCTAGTTAGTATAGTAAAGTAATAGAAAAAAAAAGATAATAAAATTCTTATAACTTAAATACTAATTATAAGCTATTAATATATTTTTTATATAGTATATACTATAATATTATAGTAGAAACTATATAAAAATACTTAATAAGGTAAATATAGTATAATACGCTATAATAAATATAATAATAGTATAATAATATAAAACTAAATTAATAATATTATACTATATTAGTTATACTAAACTATATCTTACTCCTAGAGGCTAACTTAATTTTTATTTTTAAATATTATCTAATGTAATATTAATAATTTATTTTAAAAATATAATATTATTTTTAAATTTATAGATTTATAATTTTATAATTTTGTAATTTTATAATTTTATAATTTTATAATTTTATAATTTTATAATTTTATAATGTTATAATTTTATAATTTTATAATTTTATAATTTTATAATTTTATAATTTTATAACTTTATAAACTTTATAATTTTATAAACTCTATAACTTTATAATTTTTATAATTTTATAAATTTTATAACTCTATAACGTTTATAATTTGATAAACTTTATAACTTTATAAACTTTATAATTTTATAAACTTTATAATTTCATAAACTATATAATTTTATAATATTTATAATTTTATAATTTTTATAATTTTTAAACTCTATAATTCTATAATTATTTAAAAAATATTTTTATATTTTTTTAATTACCTTTTCTTATTTAAAATACTCTATTACTTTTTTATATTTTTTAATTTCTCTTTTTTTCTTTAAGATACTCTACTATCTTTTTATATTTTTTATTTTATTTTTTTTAAGATACTCTGTTATTTTTTTTATATTTATTAACCTATTTTTTTTTTAAAATATTTTACTACTTCTATATACCTCTCTAACTTTACTATTATTTTAAGTAGCCCTTTATTTAATTTATTTAGTTTCTTTACCGTTCTTTATTATAACTTTTTTATCTTCTTTTACCTCTCTAACCTCGCCCTTATTTTAAACAGTTTCTTATTTAACCTATTTAGTCTCTCTACTACCCTTTTTTATAACCTTTTTATATTTTTTTATTTTTTTAACGCCTCTATACTAATTATATTTTTATTTTTCTCTTCTAAGTCTATAAGCCTTACTTTTTTTAATTTTTTTCTTTTTTTACTTTTCTACTTTTTTTACTTCTTTACTATTATTTTTAATATTATTTATTTATACTAACTTATCTCTTTTACTAGTTTATTTCTTTCTCTTTACTAGCACTTCTAATTTCCTTTTTAACTACTTATTAAATAGTTTGAAATTGTAAACTATATTTATAGCTTTTTTTTTAATTATAAAACAGTTTTTCTATTTATATAATATTTTTTTTAAAATAATATCTATATTATTAATTAAGATATTATACTATATACTAATAAGAATTTATATAATAAAAATATTTATAAAAACTTAAATATAGATACGTAACTTATTAAAAATTATTATATTAAATTATAGTAAAAAGGTAAAATTAAATTTAATATTAGTAGAAGCGCTAAATTAAAAAATAAAATAAATAATATTTATATAAGACTAAAGCTTAATTATATAGTATTTAGGGTCTATAGCTAGTATATATATATGTAAGAAAAAATAATAATATATAAATATTATTTTATATAACATGTATTTATAAAACGCGTTAATATTAGTTTTATATAATATAATATATTATTTTAATCTATTATTATATAAATAGAAATAAAATGTAGTTATAAAATACTAATATTAGTTTATTATATAAACTTATAAAAGGAGTAGTTTAGAATAACGTATAGGAGTAGGCTAGTTAGTATAGTAAAATAATAATAAATAAATAAAAAGTAAAAGAGGATAATAAAATCTCTATAACTTAAATACTAGCTAAAAAGTTTTAATACTTCTCTATTTTACCTAATATATACTCTATATTATAGTAGAAACTATATAAGTATATTTAATAAATTAAATATAGTATAATACGTTATAATAAATATAATTATAATATAGTAGTATATAACTAAATATATTTTATTATATTATATAAGTTATACTTATATACTATACTATACTATATAAATTATATAATTTATTTATATAAACAATATACTCTACGCTTAATATTTTTATTTTATAGTTTTTATTAAAACTATATATTAGTTACTACTTACTAAATAAGTAAAAAATATTACTATTAAAGGCGTACGCCTTCTTAATACTTTTTTATTTTAAATTACTTATATAGGTATACTTAGTTTTAACTATCTATATTACTAACTTTTTTACTTTTATTTATACTCTTTTTTTTATAAATAATTACTACTTTATAATAAAATTAAATTTAATTTATTTTAGAATCTTATTCACTATTAAATTTATTTATATATTTATTATTATATTTTTTTTATTACTATATTTTACTTTTCTATTAGCTACTAAAGGGGTTAAAGAATTAAACTAATTATTTAAAATAACAGTATTATAAAAGCTATAACTATAATAACTAAATATTAAAAGGATTTTATATAAAATACGTATTATATTAATAGTTTAAGTAAATACTACTTTTATAAAATAGTAGGCACACTACTATTAATAATATAACTTTTACCTAGTAATAGCTTTATAATAGTTATTATAGTACTTCTTTAGTTTAAAGAGTTAATATTAAAATTAATTTAATTTTAGTATTAAAAGAAAGTTAATAGGGCTTTAATAGTAGTAAATAGCGTTATTTTCTTTTATAACTTTTTAGGTAGCGTTTTATTATTCTTATAGTATAAGCGGCCGCGGTATTTAATAAGTTAATTATTAAAATATTTAAATTTAAAATCGTACTCTTTAGATAAAATAGTATTAAATAGTATAAATATAAAAATACTAATATAGTTATTAACTAAATTATTTACTATTTAGATATTATACGTTCTTATTATAAATAAGTAATTAATAAAATAGCGATAGAACTATCTAAAATAAATAATATACTTAATAACTTAATACTAAATTAATGAAAAAGTAGTAGATAAATAGGTATTTATAAAAAAGTATTACTTTTATAAATTTAGTCTACTATTTATTAAATAAAAAAATATAATAATTTTAATAAAACTAATACTGTTAACTATAGTCTTACTAGAATTATTACTTATATTAGTAATTTAAAAGCAATATAGGGCGTTAAAAGTATTAATATTAATTTTTTACTTTTTAGTATTATTAGTAAATATAATTATTAATATATAAATTTTAAAATAGTATAATATAATTATAATTAGTATTTACTTTAATAAATAAAAATAAAAAATAACGGCGTTTTTAGTGTAAATAATAATAATATTAATAATTAGTATATATAGGGCTTATATACGTAGTAATATACTAGTGAATATAATAAAATATTCATAAGTTTTAATTAGCTTTAATTATAGAATATTATTAGTAAGTAATAGGTTTTTATAAATTCTAAAAACTTAAAAAAAAAATATAAAATATATTAGAACGTATATTATTAAACGCTATATTATAGGCCTTTACTATACTTATTTTAATATTGCTAAAAAACTTATAGAGAAATAAATAATTTTTATACTTATAAAACTAATTTTAAAATATATATAGTTTAGGGTTAGTAATCGTAGCTTTAGTCTTTACTTTTACTTTACTTAAATAAAGCTAGTAAAAATAATAAAAATAAAAGGGGGGTAGTAAAACTTTATTTAATTTTACAGTTTTACTACCCTCTCCCTTTTAATATATTATAATTACGTTAAACTTATTTATAATATTTATTTTAACCTGTTTTAAATATTTAGTATAGTAGGCTAAAAGTTATTATTTAGGGTTCTTAACTGCCTTTTTTTTACTTTTAACTAAAAATTTAGTTAGTATATAGCTAGGCGCTAGTATTATTTATATATATTTATAATAATTACTATTCTTAGTAATCCTCTTATACTTATTACTAGCTATTATAAGTTTATTATTATAATTTTTATATAATTCTAAACTAGAGTTTTTATTAATACTCTCTACAGGTTTAATAATATTATTTATACTTATTAAATTGTAAAACTATAGTTTTATAATTTTAATAAAATACATATTATATAAAAAATAACATATTATATAAGTTACTATACTAGTAAAAATATAAACTTATTATCTATTATATAAATTATATTTGTTTATTACTTTATAATCTATTAGATTTAGTTTTAACTCGTAAATAAAAGTATATTTATTATAAAAATATAATTATTTTTTTTAATATAGTATACGAGGCGCACTTTATAAAATAAAAATATAAATTACTTAACTAAATATAGTTAAGTACTATTATACTTATAGTAAAATACTTTATAGTTTAAATAATTATTATATTTTAATATAATTATTTTATATATAAAGCGCTGTATAATATTAATAGTAGTATAGTGTTTACTTAATTTTAAAATCGCTTAGCGGTATATAGTAATGGTTAAATTAAAAAAATATAATTAAAATAATAAGTATTATTATATAGCTTTTTACACTTATTAATACTCAGATTTATATTAATATAGTTATTATTATCTAAGTTGTAAATTACATTTAACTATCTAGCTAAATTATTATAATTTTAAGAGATAGAAGTTACTATTATTAATATTATAAAATAGGTCCCTGCTACTATAAATTAAAATTAGTTATAGAGTATATTATTAATTATTTTAATTATATAAGACTCATCTCTAATAAAGAGATTTATATAACTAATAAAATTAAAAAAATATTTTAAAATAAATATATTTAGGTTTAAGCTATTTAAGTTTAAATTATACCTAGTTACGCGGTAGTCTCTTAATTACTTTTTTTCTATATAGTATTTATAATATATAGTACTAAGTAAGTAATTTATAATAATTATTATATATAAAATAAGCTTATGTATTAAATTTAATAATAGATATTTAGTATATAATATATCTAGATTAACTTTATACTTTAATACTAAATAACTAAAGGTATAATTATTACTTTCTTTTTATAAATAATATTTTTTTAATCTATAGTATATTACTAGCAGTTTTTTAAAACTTATAAACTATTTAATATATAAAATATAGTAGATACTACTAAATATTAATTTTTAGATTAGATATTACTTTTATAGTATTAATATTCTTTATATTAATTATAGCTTATATACGTTTTTTTTTATTTAAATTTTAAGAAATAGTTAGCTAATATTAAAATATATAAAAGGAAAGAAAGAGGAGGAGTAGTAAAATTCTAAATAATAATAAAGGTGTTTTATTACCCCCTATTAAGAACTTTAAAAATATATATTATAGTATACTAGTTTACTATATACGTATAGTATAATAAGTAATATTAAAAATATTTTTTTAGTTTTAGTACTATTTATTATTATAGTATCTTTTTAGTATTTTTTATACTTTAGTTTTTTACTTTATTTTTAGTTATTATTTTATACTTTTACTTAGACTATAGTATTCTTAATAGCTATATTAATATAAATTATTTTTTACTAAATTTTAATAGTACTTATTATCTATAGCTATATTAGGTATTTTATAGTATTTTATTTATATATAAGTAAGTAATTTCTATTAGTGTTTAACCTATATTACAGAAGTTATATTATTTATTAATTACTTAAACTTATTATACTTCTCTTTTATTTACGATAGTTAATTTATATTAAATAACTTATATAGTTATTACTACTTCTAAAATAACCCCTTAGTAAAATTTTTTAAATAGTTAGTATAGTATTAAATAGTAATATTTAATTTTAATCTAATAGTCCTCGTAACGTTAGTAAAGAAATTTATAAACTTTACCTACTTAGCAGCTATATTTTTTTAATATTTAAAATTTATATTATTAAGCACACATACTTTTTTTAAATAAAAAATATTTAATAACTTAATTTTTTATTACTTTATATACTTTTTAAGGGCTTTACCTATAAAGTATAGTATAAACTTATATACTACTATTATATTAATTTAGTTAGTATTATAACTACTTAAGTTTATTATAAAATTACTATAAATAACTTTATATATATCTTTATTTACTTAAAATTTTAGAAATGTTAATTATACTATATTTATTTTATTATAATTACTTATATTATAATAATAGTTCTCTCTAATTTTATAGCTCTAATTTTTTTTATTAATATACATTTAACGCTATTATAAATTTAACTTTTATAATAATTAAAGCTATATATTATTATTCTTTATTAAAAATTATTTACGTAGCTAATATACTTATAAAAACTTTTTTATTTATTTTTAAATTTCTTTATTTATAAAATTTTTTTAATATATTACTAACTTATCTATTATAAATTTATTTATATTCTATTCTTTTTTAGTAATTATAGTAGCGTTAAAGTTATTTTTTATTTAAAAATTTATATTAAAAATAGTATTTTTATATTATATCTCTTTATAACGCTCCTCTTTATAACGCTTTTTAAATTTATTATTTAAGTAAATATTATCACCGAACTTACTATATATTTATATATTAATTAAATAAATAGTGTAGCTGTAGTGGCTCGGGGCGACTAAAAGGGGTTTTAAAAAAGAAGGAGTATATATATACCTTTATACTTAATATATTAAAAAAGTTAGATAAGGTTAAATTAAAAAAAGTATAGTACTGCGCTAATTACTAATATATTAACGTACTTAGCGCGCCCCCCTAAAAAAATATTAAGTTAAAAAAGTAAAAAGGTTTAGTAAAGATACTATATTTATTAGTAAAAGAGAGATACGTAGAGTATAGCAGCTATTACTATTTATATATCTCTCTTTTATCTCTTTTACAGTTAATACAGTTAAATATTTATTAAATAAAAAAATACTTACTAATATATTATTCTTTTTTAAAGGTTTTAATACTACTACTTCTCTTTCTCCTCTTTTTATTAACGCTAATAATAAGATAATTTTAATTAATTTTAAAGCGTCTAGTATAGTTACTTAAGTTTTTCCTATAGTATTATTCTATTTTACGGGTAATAAAGACATAACTCTAGTAAACGCTTACTAGTATAAGTACTTTATTTATCTAAAAGTAGCCTACGAAGAAGTCGATTGTAACTTATTAAATAAAATTATAATTATTTTTAATAATAGGTACTAGCCTAGCAAGTTAATCAAATTATTAATAAAGAAAGTAATTAAAATTATAAATATTAGATTAGCGGCGGCTTTAACGGGTAGGAATATAGTAAAGATAAAAAAGGTAAATAAATATAACGTGCGGTTTATAGCAGAGTTAATAAATAAAATAAGTATTTTATAAATATAGTAGGTACTCTTTAGCGTAAAAAATACGGTAGAGGTAAAGGCAAAAATAAAAGTAATAGTAAAAATAATAGTAAAAGCGGAGGCGGTAGTAATAGTAAAAATATTTTAAGTTTAGAGTTTAGAGCCTATAGAGTAATAAATAAAAAATAGTAAAATTTTTAGTAGGTAGAGATACTAGGGGATAATTAAAGTTTAAGGGTTTAGGGGGGCCTATATATAATTTTTTAGGTACGGTAATACGTAGACTAGATATATATATAGGCGTACTTAGTATTATAGTTAATTATTTTTATAAATAAAAAAGGATTTACAATTATAAATAAAAATTATTAATTATTATTAAACGCTATACTACCTATGTGTAGGCGGAGTAAAAAGTAATAAAAATAAATATAACCTCTATTTTATTTTATAAAAATAGAGTTAAAAAAGTAACTAATAGGTTATAATAGTAGTTATCGGCGCCGAACTTATTAATATTTATAAACTTATTTAAAATATTAATATATAACTTTATTATAACGTTATTATTATTATTAATAAAATTTATATTATTAGCTATAAGCTTAATATACTTTTATAGCCGGTTCCTTACTGTATTATATATTTTTATATTATTATTATTAATAATACCTAAAGTTTTAGTAATTTAAATTCTATTATTATACTTTTTATACTTAATAGTAATATTACTCTATTAGTATCTAACAGAATAATATTTTAATATATTAAGATTTATATTTAAAAAAGTAAGTATAATATTATTAATAAACTTTTTATTATATTTTAATAATTTAAGTTAGTAACGCGCTTTACGCTAAGGTATTTATTTATAATAAAAAAGTTGTTTAGACTATTTTATAATAAATATATTAATAAAACGAGTATTTTTTTCTTAAAGAATATATTTAAAAATTTAAAAAGTAAAATAGCGTAATCTAAATATAGGCTAAATAAAAAAACCTTATATTAGATAAGTAATATAAGTTTAGTAATATAGATATTAAGTAGGTAATAAATAGTATATAAAATAATTATTTTCTTACTTAAGAACTTTAAATTTTAATATAAAATAAAACCTAACTTATTTTCTAATACTATAGTTTTAAAACTTAATAATAAGTTTACTATAAATAAAAAGTAATTACTTTTACCCCCCTATACGGTAGTATTTACTTCTTATTTAATAATATACGTAAATACCTTTATAATTTTAGTAACTAACTTTAATTTTATAATATTAAAAACTAGAATCCTAAAAAAAATAAAAATATTCTTTTTACTAATCCTTATATTCTTCTTTTTTTAAATATCATTAATTTATTAATTAGTTTATAAAAAAAATATTTAATATTATAATAGAAACGCCGGTAAAAAGCGCTATAAATTTTTATTTAATTTTATTTTTATTAAATTTTATATCGTACTATACTCTCTAATATATAAATTTAAAAGAGTACTAAAACTATTATTATTAAAAAGAGCTATAAAATCTTTAAAACTATAAATTAGTTAGAGATAAAGTCTAAAAAAATAAAATAATAGTAGTAAAACTTAAAAAAAAAATATAAAAGTAGTAAAATTCTAATAGGGTATAGAGTTTTACTATTTCTATTTTTAAAAAATAATTATTTCTACTAATCTAGTCTTTTTTTATAGTAACTATTAAAATACTTTTAAAAAAAAATAAGCTATAAACTTAACTAATATTTTAATATATAAAGAAAATATAGGTAAAATTTAAAATAAATTTATATTTTATATAAGAAATCCTACTATAATACGGGTATTTTTTTTATCTATACTTATATTTAAAAAATTAAAAAATAGTATTAGATAAATTAATAACTTTAATAAAAAAAATATTTAAAAAGAAATAGTAAAATTATTTATAAAGCCTTAGTAGCTACTAAATTAAGTATTAATAGTTTTTAGCTAAAATAACTATACCTATTAAAGAGACCTAGTAAAAGAAAAAAGGGAAAAAATAATAAAACTTTATAAAAGTTAATATTCTAGTTTTTATTATAATAAAATAAAATTTTAATTATTACTACTAAATAAAATATAACACTTATAACTAGCGTAATATTTAAAATAAATAATTTTAAATATAATTTATAAGTAAATAATTAGTAATTTACTTATAGTAATTATATACCTAAATAAAATATAAATAACTATTTAGGTATAAGAGAAATAAAATTACTGAATAAAAAATTAGTATTTTAGGTTAAAGTAAATTTAGTAAGTAAAAGATTTATAAGCTAATACTACTAAACTATAGTTTAGTTAGCGCTAGCGTTTAGGGGTCTTATTATTTTATTCTCTCTTTAGTTACCTATATATTTTTTTTATATTTTTTTATATTATAGACTTTATAGTTATAATTTTAAAATTAGTATTATTATATTTAATAGTATTATAAGGTTTTATTACTCCTAGTTTTACTTTTCTTAGTATTCTTAATTATTATTATTATATTTAACACCTTATTTATTTTATATTTAATTAATTTTATATATATATTAACTATATATATATAAGTTTTCTAGCTTATTATTAACTTTTTTATTATTTATATTTTATTTAGTATAAGTTCTTTTTCTTTATATTTAATATTGCTAATAAAAATATAGAATTAATAAATTTAATAGTAAGTTTATTTATATTAGTATTAGATTTTATTTAGTTATTAAGTATTTAGTTTATATATTTTTTTTTAATATTTTAGTAATATATATTTTATTTTTAATATTTATATTAGTATAACTATTAGCGAGTAAAACTTTTTTATTTAATATATTATCCTTTAGTATTTTTTTATATAACTATTTTTCTACTATATATATAGTATATAGTATTAAAAATTACTTAAGGTTTTTTTTATTTTATAGTCTATAGTATTTTTATTTATAATTTATACTATTACTTTATTTTTTAATATATATTTAAAAATATATTATTTTTAGCCTTCTTTATTTTTACGTAGTATAATATATTTTTATAGTCTTAATATAGCTTTAGTAAAATTTATAAGTACTATTATTACTAAAAGTTTATTTTTTTTATAAACTGTACTATAATAGATTAGGTTAGGTTTATATTAATAATAGCTAGTAGTTATTATCTAAATTTAATTTTTCTCTTTATACGCTATAAACGTTTTTTAAAACTTATTAAAATAGTTTTTTTTTTACTATACCTTTATTATTATTATAGTTTTTTTTATTTTTTTATATTTATCTGTAGGAGCTATATTAACTTAGTATATACTACGTTCTTACTTAATATAAAAATAAATAAAAATTAGAAGCGCTATAACTAGAGCCTATTAAATATAAAATTTTTTAAATATTATAGCTAGTGGAGCGATAGTTTAAACTAATAACTTATTAGGCTATAGTAGTAATAACGGCGCGTAGGTAAAATTATAAAATAATAATAGAGTATTTATAGGTTATTATTTTAAATAAAACTATAAGTAGAACTATAGGCCGTACACAGCGCGTTTAAAATAGTATATATAATACCTTTCTCCCTATAATACTATTTAAAATATTTTCTTCTTCTTCTTTTTTAGATTATTATAGCTAGAAGAACTTTAAAGCTTACTTTTAGATATTTAATAATTATAACTACTAACCCCGGCTAGAAATTAACAGTAACCTTAATTTTTACTAAGAATCTAAATAACTAGTAGGGCTATATTAAAAACTACTTAGAATATTATTATAAGCTTATAAAAAGAGCCAGTCTTCTTAGAGGGCTATTTTCTTTTATTAATATTTTTAATTTTAGGTTAGTTACCGTACGGCTTTTTATTCTTAAATATAAAATAATTTTTAACCTTAATAACGTCTACGGCTTATATTTATATAGTAATATAATAAAACTAGTAAAATAGTAGCTTAAAAGGGCTAAGGGCTTACTAAGTAAAATAGAGGGTAAAGAGAAGGGTAAAGAGAAGGGTAAAGAGAAGGGTAAAGAGAAGGGTAAAGAGAAGGGTAAAGAGAAGGGTAAGATAGAGGGCGAGGTAGAGAGTAAAAAAGAGTTTTTTAAGGTAGTACAAGAAAAACAGGCAAGATTTTAAAAAGAAAAGCTTTTAAAGGCAGTTAAAATTATTTAGGCGTATATATAGAAGTAGAATAGGTAGTAAATAATAAAGAGTACGCTATAGCGTAGTTATATAGAAGCTTACTATTAAAAAGTTAGTATTTATTATAAGAGAATTAAGGAATTCTATAAAGAGTACTATACTATATTTTAATACTTTAATTACTATCTATCTAAAAAGATTATAGGTTATTAGCGCTAGTAGAAAAGTTATTATAGTTACTATATAAAAAGCTTATTAAGAGTTAGTTAATTATATAATATAGTAAAAGTTTAAATAGCCAGCCTAAAATTACGTAACGTTACGATAATAACTCTAAAAAAAAAGTTATAATTCTTTTTATATATATTTATATAATATTATTATTAGAATTAAAAATTTTATTTACGTCTAAATTATTTTATTTATATTTATTATTATTATAAATATTATAATTATTCTATATTTATTACTAATATTTATAACACCCTAAAGGTTATTTTTAAACTAAGTATAAAATTTTTTATTCTACTAATAAAGGGCCGTAGCTATTATTATTAAAGTTAAAAATAAGAGTAGTATAGAGTATATAGAGTTTAAAATAAATATATTTTACTATATTATTCTTTTATATATAATTCCTATATTAGTAAGTAATATATATAAACATAATTATATTAGACTTATTTATAATTACTATTACCCTCTTTAAATATAAAATTATTATTCTACTTAATACGCTGCGTATTAGGGTAATATATAAATAAGTTTAATATTACTTTTATATTTATAAGCGTAATTAGTAACTTACTTTATAATAAAAAAAAATTATTTACGAGTATTTTTTAAGGTAATAAGTAATATTTAATTAGTATTATATATTTTTTTAATACTACCTTTTAGTCTACTACGTTTACGCTTATAATTAATTATACTTTTATTAAAATTAGTATTTATAGTTAATAATAAATTAATATAGTAATAATAGATAAGTTATAGTAATATTAATAATTTTAATATATTTCTCTTACTAGTACAAGTTTATATATTACTATTTATATAATTTTATAATTTATATACTCTATATACTATATAATATTAATAAGATTATTTAATAATATAGATAATAATTTCTTTATAGGATAATAGTGTAAAAAAAATTTTAGAATTATAATTCTTATATATAAATAATTACTATTATAAGTAAAATAAATATTATATATATATTTTTATATATTAATTAAATAAATAGTGTAGCTATAGTAGCTTAAAATAACTAAAAGAGATTTTAAAAAATAAGAAGTATATATATACTTTTATACTTAATATATTAAAAAAGAAATATTATATATAGTATAATTATATATATATATATACTAAAATATTATAGTCTACTATACTAGATTATATTAATATATTACTTATATTATTACTGTGAGAAATTATAAAATTATATATTTATTTTAATTTAAAAAGATATAGCTAGTTATTATCTCCCTTTTTATTATTACTTATATTGTTTTACTATTTTTAAAACTTAATATAAAATTTACTAACCTAGCTTTAAATTATTAATAGAAATTTAAGTTTTTTAAAATTAGTAAATAAAAAAAGATATATAATTAAAAGCCCTTAATTATTTTAATTAAATATATAGTAATACTAAAATAGTTTCTAAATTTAAATATTATAAATTTTTTTTTACCTCTTATAACCTTTTAGAATATCTTTTAGTCTAATAGGGTAATATAAAGAAATATCTACTTAGTTTATTATATATTATTTAATACTATTCTTTTAGCTTATATACTTTAGCAGTTTATTTTTTTATTAATATTAATAAATTTTTATAACTTAGTTTTATAGTAGTGTAGTATTACTTAAATATATATATTAATAAACTTAAAAAAAAAGTTTTAGTAATTACTATATACTAATAATAGTATTTTATATTTAAATATAGTCTAAAAGACCTTAAAATAAAATAAAACTACACGTATTTATAAGGTATTCTTTAACTAGTATAGATTATCTTCATAGGTAGTAAAAAGAGCTATAACCTAATATTCCTATATAGAATCTATAAAAGAAATATAAAAAAATATTTATTTCTTATTTTATTACTTTATAGTTTTTAAATAATTTATATTAAAATAATTTTAAAATATATTTAATATACTAAAAAAAGTAAATAAAATAGTACTATAGGTATATAAATCTTTTTTATTTATTTTATAAAAAAAAAGGTTTAAGATTCTTCTAATTAGAGACTTTAGTATATTTAAGCTATCTCTAACTAATTATCTTCTAAATATATAGATTATATATATATAAAGCCTATATAATTAAAAAAAAATTTATAGTATATAATTTATTTAGTTATATTTTTACTAAGTTCTAGAGTACACTCTATTATATAATATATAAAATTAAACTAAAGATCTTTATTAGTACGTATTATATAAAGAAAGAGCTAATACTAAAATTTTTATAGTATATAGTAATATATATCTAAATATAAATATTTATTAATATTAAATTTTAGAATAGTTTTATATTATATTTTAAAATATAAAGATATCTAGACTATATTAAACTTTTTAATTAAAATAGTAAATTTAAAATTATATTACTTTTAGAGTTATATATTTATATATTAATTAAATAAAATATATAGTTATAGTAGCTCGGGATAACCTAAAAGGGGGTTTAAAAAAGGAGAAGTATATATATACCTTTATAGTTTAGGGTTAGATTATATTCTTTTATATAGGAACTATAGTAGGACTTATACCTTTTAGTTTATATATATAAAGTTTCTAATACTTTTTACTTTTTATAAGTAATAAAATACTACTAAGGTTTTTATAGTAAAGTATAAAACGTAGTATATAAATAAATATAATTATACTAATATAATTAACTTTTTACTATTTTATACTAGAATTAATTAATAGGTAATAGTTATAATTAATTCTAAAACTACTAATTAATAGTTATATTTAATAATATAAAACTTATTTATTTTATAAATAAATAAAATTTTAAATATATAATATTTAATATCTATTTTAAATTATATAAAATAGTATTTAGTATTAATTCTAATTAAAACTAAAACTTTTTATTATTAGCTAAGATAAAGTTAAAACTTTTAATTAATTAACGTACTTCGCGAGCTTTATAAAGCCGCGGTATAATATAATAATAAAAACTTAATAAATACTAAATAGCTTATATATAATAAGGCTATATACAAGCAGTATAAATTTTAAATTCTTAAAAGTTATACTTCTTTCTTTTAGTAAGAGTAAAATATTTTACTAAATATAGTAACGCTCCGCTTATACTTTAATTATATATCTATAAATTAGTAACTGCTTATAATTATTCTTAAGATTATTAATAATTACTATTTATAATTATATATAACATAGTTAGTCTAGGGGGTTATTAGGTATATAAACTTTAGAACTAAAGGGAGTTATTAGGCTATTATTTAGAGCCTATACGACTAAATATCTAGCCTTTAAACTAGTAAGTCTAGCTATCTATCCTACACTCTATACTATATTATTAACTTTTACTTAAAGGCACTTTACTATATTATATCTTTATAGATCTTTTTTATTTCTAAAATATTTTATTATTATACTAATTTTAGTTAGGTTACCGCCTATTATACTATTTATTATACTAATTACTTTTAGTAGCAGTAATACTTTAAGTAAAAATAAAATTTAAAATTAATTAAAACGCGATCCTTCTATCTATATATAACTTATTAATAAGTCCTATATTAACTTATACGTATACGTCCTTTCGGCGAAAAATAGCTTTTTTAAATATATTATTTTTAGTTATTTTAAAGCCTTTTTTAGTATACTATTATCCCTTATAATTATATACGCGGTTATATAAAGATCCTAAACTAATAAAATAAAAACTATATAAAAGTAGGTAGTTAAAGGAAAAGAACTAGAAGACCTAGCGTTATTAAAGGAGCTAGGGGTAATAGAGCGATCTAAGGAGTAGGCTAATAAAATAAAGTAGATCTATTAATACGCTTATAAAATTTAAAAAAAAAAAAAAAAATTTAAGCGTTATAAACTCTAGGGCAGCCTACTAGGGCACGTAGGTTAGATAAGTGCGCGCTCTTATTTTTATCTAGTAGATATTACTAATTAGATAGTAGGTACTAATAATAGTAAATATAGCTTCTTTTATCTTATAAAGCTAGTAGATAAGCTAGATATATATGTAACTTACTTTAGTAGGCCTTTATAATATTATTATTTTAGTAAAAAGTTTAATAGGCACTATAAAGACTTACGTAGAATTAGGTAAAAAAACGTTATTTTAAATTACGTAATAAGTCTACGATAACGTTATTAGTTTATAATATTAGTAGGCGGGATAAAACGTAATAAAAATAAAATATAAAAGAATAAATAAGCCTTTTATACTCCTATTTAGGAGTAGTTAAAGCTTTTAGTAATTAAAATATAATATACTATAAGTTTTATTTAATAAAATTATATAGATTCTGTTCTTATAAAGTATAATTTAGTTAAATAATAGTTTTATTTATATTAGAGTATATTAAGTATATATAAATTTACTAAATATAAATATATTAAATAATTTTTATATAGTACTAAGGACCGTATAAAATAGATTATTAAAAATAATATATTCTTAAATAGGAGTATATAAAATCTCTTTTATAGTATTATAAACTTTTATCTATATAATTTTATATTAGTAAAATATATTAAAATAAATAAATTTAAGTTTAGCAGAACCGGTATTAGTATTAATAAATATATAAAATTTAAACTTATTATTATAAGTAATATAACTATAATTAAAACAAGAATTTACTACTTAAGGTATTATATTTTATAAAGAGTTATAGTATTTAGTACTATTAAGTCTATTTAAATACTAAGGTTCTAATAAAAACGAATAGAATTAAGAAAAATTTAGTTTTAAATTATATTAATAAACTTTTTTAATATAGTATAATATCAAGTAAATATTTTAAATTTATTAAATTTAAAAATCTTAAAGTTATATTATAAAAGAATAAAAATAGGGCTACTAAAAGTATTACTTAAAATATTAGTATCTAAACTAGTAATACTTTAAGCTAGTTTTACTAAATAGTTTTTTAACGGTTTTAGAATTTATTTTAAAATATTATAGTAAGTATTAATTTAATTATTTTTAAAAGTATATAACTAAGTAGTTATACGGTTTATACTTAAGTTTATTTTAATATATATAAAACTAATAAAGTAATACCTAAAACTTATTAAATTATATATACTTTATTAGGCGGGTAAAATAACTATATTTATTTAAATAGTAAGTACTTTATTATTAATATACTAAGAGTAGGCTAATATAACGTAGTATAAGGATATTTTATATTTTATAAAAATATTAGGCTAGAATATATAATAATAAAAGCTATTATATAGTCTAAATAATATATTTTAGTAACAGTATAAGTCTACTAGTAAAAATAAAATATACTAGTTACTAGTAAACCCTTTACAAAATACTAGTAAAAAAAATATAAAAAAATTATATTTAAAAATATTAAAATTACTAAATAAAAATATAATACTATTATAATTAAATTATTAAAGAATTTTATAAAACCTATTACTTATTTCTAAAAACTTAGTTTCTAAGTAATTAAAACTAAGAAAGAGTTAAAATTTAAACTTAATATTAGTTATACTAGTTAAAAGTTTAGTCTAGACTCTAAAATTATAAATTATAGCACGAGGGTAATAGACTAAAATATATAATAATATTAAGAGTTAGAATTAGGCTATTATAGTAGGTATAAATACGGGTACAAAACTATTTGTTTATTATATTTAAATACATAAATAATTACTAGCGTATTAAAAATCTAAGTTATAATTATATATTATAGTAATATACTATTAAATTATATATAAAATAGGTTAATTATTAATAAAAAATAAACTAGCTAAATAAAGTACAAAAACGTTACTAATAATATAAAAAAAAAGGGGGGGGGAGTAAAAGTAGTAAGACCCTAAATAAAAAATAAAATTTTTTTACTTTACTCCTCCTATACTATACGTATCGGAATTATTATACTAATTAAAGAATACTTATATATATTTTACTAAATAAATAATTTATAATTATTATTTTTATTATTATTAAAGCTTACAGTTTTATAAACCTTATTACTTTTAATTTTAATATAGTTATTAGAAAATAATAAATTCTAAAAGTTCTTTAATAGTTATTATAAAAATAAATTTAAAGATATTTATTATAAAAAATTAAATAATAATAATAGTAAAAAAAGTTTAATTACTAATATAAGAATCTTATTTAGTATATCTATTTAAAATTTTAAGTTTTAAAAGCTATTTATTATTTTAAAAAATAATTTAAAGTTACTAGTAGTTTTTATATTAAAATTAAATAGTATAAAATCTCTAGAATAGAGTATAAAACTATTATAAAGAATTTATACTAATATTATTAATAGCTTTTTTAATAAGTAGTAGACCTAATCTATTATTTAGTTTACTTAAATTTAAAGTAACTAATACGATTTATAAAGAATATTTTAAGTAATTAATAATTTATATATTTAGTAAATATAGTATTTATACTTTATTAGTATTATATATTTATATATTAATCAAACAAATAGTGTGGCTGTAGTGGCTCAGGGCGACCAAAAGGGGTTTTAAAAAAGGAGAAGTATATATATATCTTTATAATTTTTTTATTAGTATTATTATAAAACTTTTATAATTATATAATAAGTAGTAGTTACTATATAAATAAAATTTATAAACGCTAAACAGGAATTATAAAATATAAATATATAATAATAAATTATAAAAATATAAGTAATATAGTATTTAGTACTATAAATATCTTTATAATAAAAATATAATTTTATATATATTTTAATAACAGTAATAATATTTATTATAGTTAAAAGAATAGTTATATATAAACTATAAATATATAAAATTTTAAAATATAAACTACTAAGAACTATAGGTTAGTATTTAAGAATATAGGTAGTATTT
Organism: Pleoardoris graminearum; assembly: GCA_030770415.1. Classification (NCBI taxonomy): domain Eukaryota; kingdom Fungi; phylum Ascomycota; class Dothideomycetes; order Pleosporales; family Didymosphaeriaceae; genus Pleoardoris; species Pleoardoris graminearum. The sequence goes on from JASEKS010000368.1 coordinate 52,792, forward strand.
TTAAAAATAATAAAAATAAATAAAATCTTATATAGTCTATTTTAGTAAAAAAAGTAGAACTAATTAAATTTTTTTTATAAAAATAAAAGTAAAAATAGTATTAAAAAAAGTTTAATAAAAGAAGTACTAGTACTTTTATAAATATTTATTAAATAGTATTAGATTTTTAACTAGACTTTTATTTTTAAGTAAGCTTTTTTTTAGTATATAGATTAAGCCTTAAAGGTATATTATAATATAAATATTTAATATAATATAATTATACTAAATAAATATATATTATAATAAAAAAGTGTATAACACTATATAAGAGAAAAAAACCTAAAGTAATAGAAGTTTTTTTAAGTATAATTATAGTAGTTTATAAATCTTATTAGCTATTACGCGTATAATTATAATAGTTTATAACTTTTATTAGCTACTACGTATATAGTTATAATAGTTTATAATTTTTATTAACTATTATATATATAATTATAATAGCTTATAACTCCTATTAGCTATAATATATATAGTTATAATAGCTTATAGTTTTTATTAACTATTATATATATAATTATAATAGTTTATAACTTCTGTTAGTTACTATATTTATAGTTATAATAATTTATAGTTCTTATTAGCTACTACGTATATAATTATAATAGTTTATAATTTTATTAACTACTATATATATAGTTATAATAGCCTATAATTCCTATTAATTAAAAAAAGAAATTGTAAAATCCTATTATATTAAAATCTAGTAGTTATAAATACTTAAATTTAAAGTATAAAAAGTAGTATTAACTATTTAAATAGTTTAAAATTAATTTTCTTAATCTTATAGTAGCTATAAAATTAATATTAAAAAAAATATATTTATTAAATTTTAATAGGTAGTATTATTAGATAATAGAGTTTTAAATAAAATAATAAATATAATAAATATACTAGCGTTTAATAATATAAATAGTATTTATATAATTATATTACTAATTTTTTAAATATAATTTTTACTCTTTTTATACTTTTTATTATAGTATTATTTTTATACTTTCTTATATTATTTACTATATATTTTAATTATTTTATTTAATTTTTTTCCTTTAATAGGTTTTTTAGTTTTTTAAGAATTATAAATATTATAAATTAATTATTTATATTATTATTACTATAGTTATAGTAAACTATAATAATTATTTTTTATTTTAGTTTTTAAATTTTTTTTAAATTTTAAATTTTTAAATTTTTTTTAAAAACTCTTTTAATTTTTAGGTAAAAAAAAAACAGATTTTTTAATTATTAATATAGTATAATAATTAATAATTTAAATCTAATTTAGATAAAATAGTATTTTAAATATTATAAATATATTAAAATTAGTATAATACTAATACAGTTTAGTTTTTTTATTTTTAGTTTTTTATTTATTATTATTATTTAGTTTATAATTACGCTGTATAAATAATAAGAAAAAAAAATTAGTATTATAAAATATACTAATAATAAGTAGTTTAATAAAATTAAAATACTATTCAATATTAGTTAAAAAATTTTATAATTTAAATAAAAAATTTTATATTATAATATTTAAATACTTTTTTATTTTTTTTATAAAATAATATACTATTATTATAAACTAAAAATAAAAATATTATATTTTTAATATAGGTAGATGTATCTAAGTTATCTAATTTAGAAATTTTATAAATTTTTTAAATTTTAAAAAATATTATTTTTTAACTACTATATGTTTTAGAAAATTATCTTAGGTTTATATTTTATAAAAGATTATTTACTTTTTTAGTACCCGTTTTTATAGTTTAAAAAAATTTATAATTTTTTTTAGTTTTATATCTATATCGCGCTCTATAATAATTATATATTAGTTTTTTTCTTAGTACTAAAATATTATATAGAAAGTTTAATATTAAAAAAATTTAATAAACTTTTAAAATTATTTATTCTATTTTATTTATTTTTTTTAATTAGCCTTTTTAAGTATAAGATACTATTTACGCTATATTTAATAAAGTTTCTTTAAACTCTATTAAGTTAAATTTATAATATAAATTATATTTTATAATAACTTAAAGTATATCTAAAAAAACTAAGAAAAATAAATATAATAAGTTATTTATTTTATAGACTCTATTACGCTATTAAAAAAATAATATTAATAAAAAAATATTTAAATTTTTTAATTTATAATTTTTTATATCTTTATTTATTTTTTTAAATTACAATTAAAATAGTTTTAAAATTATTAAATTATAGTTATATAATTTAATATTATTAATAGATTATAAAATTAAAGTAGTTAGTATTTTACGTTTATTATTTAAGTAGTATTTTATTTAGTAAAAGTAATAAAAGCTATTATAATACTAAAAAACTAAGTTTTTAATACTAAATATATAAAAGTAAATATACTTATAAACTAATATACATATTAATATTTTAATTTAAAAAGTTTAAAATAATTATATATATATTATTATAGCCTTATTTATATATTAAAAATTATAAATTACTGTTTATTTTACTATAAACTACTTTATAGGAAAAAGGACAAAGCGATTATTTATAAAAAAAATATAATTTTTTTAATTTACTTTTTTTAATTTTTACTAGTATAAATTTTATAAACTATAAAGTTTAATAAATTGTAAACTACTATTAACTAAATAATAAAAATAAATAAAAACTTAAGTAGTAATTTTATAAATAATATTATTAATAAAATTATTTTATACTACCCTTAATCTATTTAAAAATTTAATTAAATAATTACATTATTAGTTTATTAATTATATTTATTAAATTATTAAATAATCTTATTATTTTATTATTTAATTTTAATTATTTTATTATATATTTTTAATTATTTTATTATATAATTTTTATTATTTTATTATATAATTTTTATTATTTTATTATATAATTTTTATTATTTTTATTATTTTTTATAGAGTTTTTCTAAGTAGTGTAGGTTTACATTATTTATTATATATAATAGCTTATAAATTATTAAATATTTAATTTAATATACTCTAGACTTTATAATTATATTATCGTTTAAAATTTTTACTTAATAATTTTTTTTTATATTTTTAAAATTTAGTTACTATTTTAATTATTAAAATTACTAAACTAAAAGAGCTTTTATTAACCTATTAACTATTATATTACTAATTTAAAATTATTTAATTTTAAAATTTTCTTTTAAATACTTTTAGTATAATTATATATTTTATATAATTATATAGCGTAAGTAAGTAGTTATATACTTATTTTTATGTATACTAAACTTAATTATTTATTAATTATTATAAAATATATACTATATAGTTTTAAAATCTAATATTAATTTTTTAAAAAAGTGCTTTAAATTAATTATTTTATTTACTTATATATTTAACTGTAAAAAGCTCTATTTTAGTATTTAATATTATAATAATAGTTTATTTTTTAGTTTTTTTAATAATTACTCTACTAAATAATATATTAATATAACTATATAAAAATAATTTACTTTTTAAATTATTTATATATAAAATATTTATATAAATTATAAGTTTTAGGCCCTTATAACCGCTATATTAAATTACCTAAAAGTTAAATTTATTAAAAAAGGTAATTATATATTTTACTATAATAAAATACTCTTTATTTAAATTAATTAAACAAAAGCTTTTAAAACAGTAGATATAATATTTAGTTATATTATAATAGTAGTATAATATATAAATTAAATATACTTTTAATATATTTTAATTTTAAATTTTATTATTTTTTTTTATTTTTAATAAATTCTTTTAATAGTAAAGGTATTATTAAATAATATACTAAATTAACTTTTATAAATTTTTTTATAATATTTTTAATATATATATTATAAATTAGGGTATTAATGTAATTTTTTTTATATTTAATTACTTATATTTTAAAATAGTATATTACAGTTTATTATATAGTTTTAAAGCTTTTTATTAATAAATTTTAAAGTATAAAAGTAAAATATTATTTATATAATAAAGTATAAAAATTTTATAATTTATATTAAAAAATAAATAAAACTTTTTTTATATGTAAATAAAACTATATTTTACTAAAATACTAAAAAAATTTTATTTAATAGTATAGATAAGTCGCGTAGAATCTATAAGACTTTATTAAACTTTATATAATTACTTTTTTATTTATAACTAATAATTAATAAAAGTAAGTTAAAAAGGATATAGGCTAGTTTAAAAGTAAAGTAGTATAGTATAAGAATATATATATTTTTACTATATATATAGGTAGAAAGAGGCGTATAAAAAAAAATAATAAAGGCGTTATACTAAAACTAATAAGCTACTAGCTATATTATAATTAGTAAAATAAAATAATAAATTTTAGTAAAAGTACTATATTAAAAGTATATTATAAAATAAGGTATAACTATTTTATACGCGATACTTCTTTTATAATAGTTTTTCTTATTATAAATTATTATCTTATTATTACAGTAGCTAAAAATAAATAACTAATATATATTATAATACGTTATATATAGTAGGCTAAATTTAGATTTATTAAAACTTATATAATTTTAGGTATTTTATATAAAGATTTATTTTTTATATAAATTAATATTATAATAACTGTAAAAACCCTAACTAACGTTTAATAAAAACTTAATTAGTAATTAAGTTATTTACTAGACTATTATTATTATTAAGGTATATTATAACATAACTATTATTTATATAAAAATCTTAATAGCGTCTAAATTACTAATATTTTAAAAAATAGCGAAACTAGACTAACAAATTAAGTAAAATGCATATATTAAAATATAAAATTTAATTAAATAGGGTCTTTATAATACCGCTAATTAGTATTAAAATAATAAATAAGTAAATAATAATAAAGATTAAATACTAGAAATAGTAATTAATTAAAAAAGTATTACTAAAATTTAAGAAGTTATTAAGGGTAATATATAGATAGAGATAATAAAATTATTTTAAATATTTTATTTTAAGTACTTAGCGCAGAGTGCAGAGCGTAAAAAATAAAAAATAAATAAAAATAAAAATAGCGGTTATATTAAATTAGTATATTTTAAATTATTAAAATTTATAAAAATAGAAAATATAATAAGTACTAAATAAATAGCACTTAAAGTATCGCGAGTTAACTAGTAGATAGTATAATTAGTTATATTTTTATAATTTTAAAAATAGCTATTAAATAGGTATTACAGCAAAGCTTTTAATAATTATATAATTAATTTACTAATAATAAACATATAGTTTAATAAAAAGAATAATAATAATTAAATAAATAACTACCGGCCTTTATAATTAATTAAATAGTTTATACTATATTAGATTAAAGAAATTAATTAATATATTAAAAAATATATTAATTATATTAAATTATAAAATTTATAAGTTATATTTTATGATAATTATTATAATTATATAATAGAAGTACGCTGAAAGTGTTATAATATATATTAATATTTATATATTTTTTAACAAAAAATTATTTTTAATAATAAGACTAGTTTTATATTTTATAAAGTAATTATTTTAATTAAACTTATAAATAAATATTTAGTACTATTAAAGCGCGTAACTACTTAAAACATTTATATTTTAAAAAGTATATTTTATTCTTTATATACAGTCTAGTAAAAGAGTAGACTAAATAAATTTATATAAATTATTTTTTATATTACTAGTTCTATTAAAAGCTTATTAGAGTATATATAAAATTTATTTTAAAATATTATTTTTTTTAGGGCCCTATTCTATATAATGGCTTAAATTATTATATTTATAATTATAAACTATTTACGCTCTTTCTATATAATATTTATATTAAAAATAAATATATTTATAAAATTATATTAGAGGGAACTACCTACGCTATTAAATAAAATATTTATAAATTTTATTATATATAATAGCGTACTCTCTAGATTAAGATATAATAATATATAAATACTAAATAGGTTTTTATTTCTGCCCTATAGTTTATAAACAATTTTAAAATTTAATTTATATTACTTTTAGTTTTATTAAATAGTTAAACTATAGTTTCTTATAAGTTTCTATATTTTATAAATAAAAGTACTAATTATTTTAATTAATAAAAAAAAATCTATATTACTAAATTAAGTAATAGTATTAAATAAGCTTTTATCTATTATTTAAATATTTGATAAGCTTTAAATTTTAAACTATTTTACTTCTTTACTAAAGTATATTTCATAAAAAATACCAAATTATATATCTCTTTTAAAATTTATACTTTTAAGTTTTTTAGGCTCTAAAATAAACTAAAGAAAGATTAAACTAATATCTATATTATATAATATACAGATTTATAGTTATTAGTTAATTATATTAATAATTTATATATACACTATTTATATAAAGCTTTATTTAATTAATTAGTTAAAAATATAAAATACAACTTATAGTAAAATACCTCTAAACTACTCTTTTACTTATATATTATTTTAATTAATTTTTAGCGTACTAAAGTTATAGGCGTATATATATAAAAATTTTCTTAAATACTTTATCTATATTTATAATCTTAATAGTATATAAAATATTTATAGAGTTTATAGCCTTATTATATACAATAGGCATAAAGGCATGTATATACTCCTCCTTTTTTAAAACCCCTTTTAGTCGCCCCAAGCCACTACAGCCACACTATTTGTTCGATTAGTATATAAATATAAATATATATACAATAGGCTACTTTTTAATTATTTTATAAAAAAACGTTTTATAAAATATAATATTACGTGTTATAATAACCTAGTTAAATAATAGTATTTATATTTTATAAATATTAAAAACTACGTAACCAACTAAATATTTAATATAAATTTATAAATTTATTTTTAATTTCTATTTATTACGCTTAACTACGTAATTTTTATATAGTATATATATATAATAATTATAAGTATATATATTATTTTAATTTCGGCGTAAAGTTACTATTTAGTACTTTATAAGCTTAGGTTTAAAATAATAAAAATAATGTCTAAACTAGCTATAAAGAACTTTATAGAAAGATTATATATTTTTAAAAGCTATTAAACTAATATTATAAAGTACTATAATAATTTTTATAATTTTTAGCTAAAACTTCTTTTATAAATTTATACTAAGTCTTATAATAATAGTTTTATTAATAATTTTTTAGCTAACACGTTTAGCGGCGCCGTTTAACTTATATATATAAAAATATAGTATTTTAATACTTATACTAAGCTTTTTTATTTATTTTTTAATATATAATTTTCTGTACTATAGTTAAGTAGTAATATTATTATTTTAAAAAATTTTAATAATTTTAAGTTTATACTAAATATATAACTATATAGTAAAACTTAAAAGTACTTTTATAAGTTTTAAAAGTAACTTTACCTATAGACTTTATTTATAAATAGGTCTATTATAGTTATTTTTAATTAATAATATCTATTACTTTCTAATCCTTTTTTTAAGTATATTACAAAATTTTTTAAAAATATACTTATATAGTTATATTAATTTTTTATTTTTTTTAAAATATTACTTAAGCCGCGTATATAAGGAGGTATTATTTATAATATATATATTTAGTATATAAAATATAAATATTTTACACTTTTTACACTAGCGTATATAAAGTTTTTAAATTTAAATATTTTACTCTTTAGGACTATATATTCTTAGTATTAATACGTAAATATATTAACTATAAATAAAGTTTTTAATATACTAATATTACACTGTAAACTAAGTGATAAAAAAATAAAAGCTTATATTTAATAAATATAAAGTTATATATATAAATAATGGTTATAAATATAAGACTTAATTTTAAAAATTTTATATAGAATATATTATTTAAGTCTAAGTACTAAACTTCTTTATTATAAAGATAAATTTTAAATACTATATTAAAATAAAACCCTTTTATAATAACTATATTCTTTAATATAAAATCTTATATAAAGGTTTTATTTAAACTATTTAAAATATTTTTAATTATTTATATATTTATATTAAAGTTTAATAGAGTTTATATTTTAATTTTAATAGTATAAATACTTTTAGTTTTTTTAAAAAAATTTAAAACGAGTAGTAATCTATTATTTATTAAATATAAAATAATACTATTATTTAGAATAATATTTTTAGAAAGTATATAAGTATTATAATTTTATATAAGATATATACTATTATTATCTTCTAATTTACTATTTATAATAATTAAAAACTTAATAACTATATATATAAAAAAGCTAGGGAATTTTAGCTTATTAGATTTCTTACTCTATAAAATTTTTTTTTAAGTTATCCCTTTTAATTAAGTATATTAAAAAGAATTATAAATTTATTAAAATTAATATACTTAAAATATTCTTTTTTAATATTTTTAAAAAGCGGCGTAGTCTATTTAGTATAAATACTTATTAATACTAATTATAAGTAGTAATACTTAATAAATTGTAAATAATATATTTTAAATATATAAAAGTACTAGTGTAACTTATTCTTATTATTTAGCTATAATCTATTTAATTAAAAAGATAGGCTCTATTTACTAAATATTATAAAAATTTTAAAACTTTTAGTATTTAATTTAGTAATTGTATTTTATAATACTACTTAAAAGATTCTTTTAACTTTTATTAAAGAAAGCCCTTTACTTTTAAATATTAATTATTAACCTAGGTTATATATATCTATTATACTTAATTAAATATAAATTTTCTCTCTATAGTAGTAAGAAAGTTAATAATAGTTAGTTTATTTTAAATATTACTAAGTTTATATACCTTTAGTTATATATAAACAGTTTTGTATTTATAATATTATAATTTAGAAATTATTTTTCTATATTTTACTTTTTTTTAATAAATATATTATTATTATATAATATTCTTAGCTACTATATTAATAGTTAAAAGCTTTTATTTAAAATAATAAATAATTAAATAAGTTAAAATATTCCTTTTAATAGCGTAATATATTTAAATAGTATTTATAAGCTTTAAAACTACTATTATACTTATCTAGTTTTAAATACTTATTACTTAGTTTACTATAGTAGTATATTTAAATAAGTGGCCTTAGTATATAGCTATCTTAGTAGTACAGTTATAGTAAATTTTTATAATTTTAGTTTTAATTACTTTTAATATACGTAAAAGCTCTAATATTAAAATAAGATTATTAAGATTATTATTACTTTTAAAGTTAAAATTAATAAAATTTAAATACTATAAAGCGTATACTATATATTAGGTTATATATACTATGCTAGCTAGCCTACAGAATTAATAATATAGATATTATTAATAATAAAAAAGTAGTTTTAGATATTATAATATATAAAAAATTATTAGTTATAAAACTTACGAAATATTTAATAGTTAAAGATATAAATTATTATTACTATAATATATAAATATAATAATAATTATTAAATATATAAAATTAAAAGTTTTTAAAATAAAAATAAAAAAATTAATTATAGTTTTAGAAAATAGAATTTCTAATAATTAGATACGTAGGGAAAATTATTTTTTACTCTTTAAACGCTAGACTTATAACTATAAAAAAAATAAACTAAAAATTATTAAATTTTAAAATTAAAACGTAAGGACTACTTATATAAAAAGAAGCGCTAAAAAGCCGTATTATATATATATAAAGGAGATATAAATTTTCTATTTTCAAAAGTTTTATAAACTAGTAATATAAGCTCTAAAGTGTTTTTTTATAATAATAGTTATAATAACCTAATTCTTTTTATTATAAAAAACGCCTAGTAGTATAAATAAAATAATAAAATTTATATAAAAATTTTATTTATATAAACTAGTAATAGTATTATTTAAACACTAGTTAGTAATAGTACTATTTAGAAATTAAGTAATAATAGTACTAGTAAAAAGTATATTATTTAATAGTTAATATAGTATATCCTAGCTAATAATATATTATATAATTAATTAAATAAATTATTTTTACTATTACTATTACGATCCCTTAATAGAGTAAAAAAAATTATTTTTAAACTTAAGATTAGTAAGCCCTAAAAAAATATAATTACTAAATTACTAAATACTATTTATAACCTTAGTAAATAGTTTATAAATAGCCCTTTTACTAAAAGAATTAAGAGAAACTTAATAGTTAATACTAGTAAAAGATTGTTAAAAAATAATTATTATAAAAGTAGTTTTAGCGTCTCTTACTATAGTTTACTAAATATTAGTAATAATAATAATAAAAATTTAAATATAGTAACTATTATTAGTTAACTTATAATAGACTAGTAATTATAAAATAGTTCTATAATAAACTATAAAATATCTATTAAGTAAACTAAGGTAATAAAAACTAATATTTTATTATTTATTAATATAATTATTATAAGTAATAAAAAATACTCTAAAGAAAAATTTAAGTATAAATATTTTATTTTATCCTATCTTTTATTTAACAAATAGATTATAGATAAGTATATTAATATTATTATTTTTTTATTAATAATCTTTAGGTAAGTATTATAAAATATTTAAAAGATTAGTTTATAATTATTTTAAAATAGTTTTACTATTAGAGTATATTACATAGTAATCTAAGTATAATTAAATAAATAATTAAACTTATATAATAGTTAAAAGTAAATATATAAAAACTATAATATATAACTAAAATAAATATAGCTTAACTAGAGCTATAAGCTTAATAATAAAAATTAAATTTTAATAGTATTTTTTAATTAATTACTTATATCTATTAGAAGCGTAATAATATAAAAATAATATATATACTTTATAAAAAGAGTTAAATACTAAATAGTAGTACTAATTAACTACTAATAAAGCCCTTAATAAGACTACTTAATATAAAAATAAATATAAATAATATTTTACTATACTAATTTAAAAAGTGCGTGAACTATAATATAAACTAAAATATTTAAAAATATTAGTAAAAGCTTTATATATTATAATAACTAATAATTAATATTTTAAAAAAAATAAAAACTGTAAAAAAATAATAAATATAAAAAGAAAAAAAATTATATAAGTTACTATAAAATATTTTATTTTTATATTTATTTAATAATAAATATAGTAATAGCTCTGGTAGTTTTAAAAATTTTTTATATTATAGTAATATAAAATTAATATTATTTAATAAAATTTATTTTATATGTTATATAAACTAATAGTAATATATTAGTATATTAGTATTAATAATTAATACTATTCTCTTTAAAAAAAAGTATTATTTAAATAATATTTAATTAAATATTAATAAATTTATAGTACCGCCAATAAAAATTTAACTATACGAATTAAAAATATATAAATAAAGTTTTAGTAATTATATAAACTTATAGAAATAAATAGTTTAAAATTAAGTACTATTATTAAGTATATAAAAATTGTATACTTATCTATATCTATAACTATAGTATTATAATATTAAATAATTTATTAATTAATATACTTTCTAAGCTTTATAAAACCGTAGTATAATATTATAATTAAAATTTAATAAATACGAAATAGCTTATATAATACTAATAAAGTTATATATAAATAATATAAATTTTAAACTCTTAAAAGTTATATTCCTTTTTTTCAGTAGAAGTTATAGTGCCCTATTAAATATAATAATACTTATACTCTAATCTATATTTATAAATTAGTAACTTCTTATAATTATTTTAAAGGTTATTAGTAATTACTATTTATAATTATATATTAAGTAATTAAATATTACTAGACGTACAAATTTTAAAACTAATAAAATTATTAGGCGGTTATTTAGTATCTATAATAAAATATTTAGTTTTTAAAATAAGTCTAGCTATTTATTTTATACTCTATACTATATTACTAATTTTTACTTAAAAGTATTTAGCACTATTTTAAGAAAATAAGTATTTAAGTTCATAAAAGTTAAAAGATATTATAATAGACTATAATATTAATAATATTTTTCGTAATTAGTAATTATATAAATATAGACTAAATTTTTATTATTAATTATATAAAGAGAGTTAAAGTGTAGTGCCGAGACACTAGTCTAAAAAAGGTATAGGCTAAAAAAAGTTATTTTCCTAGATACAGTTATAAAAATAAGCGTATATAAAAATTATAAAAAAATATTTTATTTTATTTAGTAAACTTATAACTATAATATATAACTTAATATATAGCTTAGCGTATTTAAGTTTAGTACACTAGGGCTACTGTTACCTCTACTTTTTTTTTTTTTTTTAGGCTAGGCTACTATAGTGCTACTATACTATAATACGCCTACTCTACTATATTATTATTATTAAAGTTATTATATAATAGGATCCGGTATAATAACGTAGATACCGGCGTAGCGTTTATTCTTAGTAGCTTATAGGGTACAGTTAGCTAACCTTAATTATAGATATACTAACAGCGACTTTACGTATCGCTATTAACCTTAATAAGACTATAATAACCGTGCCTTACTTTTTTTATTATTAATATAAATTTATTATTAGATTATTAATATACTTTAAAAAGTTAGTTACGTGACCTATCTAGGCCTAAAAGAGTATAGTTAAAATTTTAGTTAAATATATTTACTAACTAAAAGGTTAGAGGAATTTAAAAAAGTAATTAAAATAATTTTTATATTTAGGTAATTTTAATATATTATACGTAAGTAATAAGTAGTAACTAAAATTATAGTAAAAATTACTATAATTTTTCTTTTAAAATAATATTATTTACGTATTTTTAGACCTATAATTTAGTTTTATATTAATTTTTAAAAAAAATAACTATTTAAATTAACGCTTTATTGTGTAACCCCCCTATAAAATTATATATAATAATAATTTATATATTTATTTAAATATAATTAATATATATTAATATTTAAATATATTATTTATTTTTAATTAAATAAATTAATATTTAGTATTTTTAATTATTTATATTATTATTATTGTTTATTAGTTTTATATTATTATAATAATAAATATAAATTTATACTCCTATTTATAAAATTAAAATATATTTATAATTTTTTAAATTATTATTTTATAATAACCTACTCTATAAGTAAGTTAGTTATATAGATAAGTTAATTACTATACTAAAATTCTATTAAATTATACTACTACATATAGTTTAGCGTAATATTTTAACTACTTTACTAGCTACTATAATTAAAAAAAATTAAAATATAACTTACGCTCTAAACTCTTAAATAAAATATTATACTATTATAATAACGTACTATAACTATTTAACATATTTCTTAAAATATAATAAGTAATTAATATATTAACACTACTTCTTAATATAATTATATTTTTAATATATTAAATATCCTTTTAATAAAGCGGTAGGTACTTATATAAAATTTACTTAACCTAAATATATAAGACTTTCTAGTCTAGCTTACTATAGTAAAAATTAAAATTAATTTTCTATAAGTTAAGTATAGCTAAAGACTAGTTTATTAAAACTAGGCTATAAATTTTATAAAAGTCTAGTTAGAGTTTATAATAAAATTTCATTAAAAGTATAATTATAAAAGAGCTTTTTATAATAATCTATTAATTATCTAAGTATAGTTTATACTTATAGAAAATATTAAAACTAAGTATAATATTATATATTGAAATATTTATATTTATAATTAGTCCAGTTTTATAATAGATTTAATATTAATTAAAATTATAATTACCCGCTTTAAATATAAAAAAATACTAAAAAGTATTTAGTAGAGTAATTATAAGTAAATTATAATTATTTAAAATATTAACCTAATAGGCTAACTAATTTTATTTTTTATTATTTTTATAAATAAGTACTACCTCTTTTTATAGAATAAAGAGGATAATCTATTTTTTAATTAAATTATTATAGTTTCTAAAAATAGCTAAGTAATAAATCAACTTAGTCTATAGTAACTAAAACACTTTAATAAATATATAAATAAGCGCCCTGTTAATATAGTATATTTACTTATTATTAATAATTATAAAAGCTATAACTTACTTAAATTCTAGTAGTACTATAAAAATAATAAAATTATTATTTTATATATATTTTTATATTCGTCGTACCTCCTATAGCTATGTAATATAAACTATTTTTTATTACTAAAAAGGCCTATAAATAGTAAACTAAATATTTAATATATAATTATATTATATATATTACTAAAATTAAGTTATTATTTTATTTTATTACTGCTTGTAAAACTATAATTACTATAAAAAATATTTAAAAAGACTTTTAAGGCGCTAGTATAGTTTTTTTAAATATAAATATTATAATATTAAAACTTAACGCTTAATTATATATATTATTACTTTATACTATATATAATAGTAGATTATAGTTATAAATTTTAAATAATATATAAAAACTTAAGTTATAATTAATACTAGTAAGATAAAAAGTTTAAAGGTACTTATATAGTTCTCTAACGTTAATAATTAAAACTTTTAAAAAATAATAATTAAAGGCGTAGTAGTAGTAGTATATAAACTAGTATTAATATAAAAGTAAATTTATAAGTTTTAAGTAGTTAATAAAGTTATTATACGACGTAAATTATATAAAAGAAAATATATATAGTAAATAGAAGTACTTATAGTTAAAGAAAACTAGTAGTAAATTACTTTATAAAAGTATATAGCGTATAATAATAATAATAATAAAAAAATATAGGGCACGCGCTAAAAAAAAAAAATCTATTTAAAGGCGCTATAAGCGCTATAGTTAAACTAAATATAATTTATATATTTATATATTTAAAAAAAAGTAGTAGTAAATTTTAAATAAATTAATTAATTATACTGTTAATTAATACTGTATATTTACTATATACTATTATTTATAATATAGATTTTATAGAGTTATAGTATGGTAATTAATATATTTAAATAATTAGTTTATTTATTAAGTACCTTATATTAAATATTAAATATTATAATAAATTTTATTTAAACTATAATATTTATACAACTTTTTATAAATATAATTAAAAAGTAAAAGTATATATAAACCTTACTCTAGTAGTAGGAACGTAGTAAGAGAACTTTATTAAATACTAAATTATATATATAATAATAAAAAGCTAACTTTTAGTAAAAGCCGACTTTATTTATAAATATAATAATAATATAACTACTTACTAAAATATATTATATATATATTTTATATAATATAAATTTTATATAATTAAAATTATAGTTATACTTATAATTACTTAAGCTTTTTATAAATAGAAAAAATATATTTTTTAGTTAGTAATACTAGTTATAAAAATAATATATATATATATAATTATAAATATTTTAAAACAGTAACAAATGTATTAATATATAATAAATATATTTAAATTATATTATTAAAATATATAAATTATAAAAACAAAATATTAAATATTAATTTATATATATAAGTTAATATATAATATTTATTTAAATAAATTAACTAATAAATATAATATTTAATAAATAGTTTATATATTATATTCCTTTAATAAATAATATATAAATAATATATTATAAATATTTAAAAAAGTATTATAAAATTAGTTATTTTTACTCTTATATATTATTAGATTAATTTAACTATTATATTTAATAATACTTATATTTAATATTTAAAAAAGTATATATATTATAAAATTAAAAATAATAAAAAATATAAACTTAAATATAGTAAAATATATTATATAATTTTAATATAATATAAATATATTTATATATATATATATATATTTTGTATAAATTACTACATTAAAAATATTAAAAATTAATATAAATATTATAAATCTATATATATATATATATAAAAGAAAAACTAAATAAAAATTAAACTAAAAAAGATTAATAAGTATTAAAATTAATATAACTATAGATTAATACTATTTTAATATAATTAATATTTTACATTCATAATAAATATATTTAATAATATTTAAATTAATTAATACTTCTTCTTAATATTAGTATTTTAAAAATAGTTTAATAAATAATACTTATAGTAAAATTATTATTATTAAAATTATTATAAAAAAAAATAGAAAAATAATAAAAAATATTAATAATAATATTTTTAGTATTATATAAAGTATATTATTAATATTTAATATTAAACTACCTTAGATAAAATTATTACAGTAATAGTAAATATTAAAATATAATTTTAATAATATATTAAAAATTTATATATAAAATATTTTTTATAGAGTCTTTTTTTATTATTATATACTAGTATTCTAAGTTTATTTTTAATTTATTTTATATATAATATAAATTAAGTTAATCTATTAATATAATATAAAAATTATAATTAATATTAATTTATGCTTAGCTTAAGTAATAACTTTTAATTTTTTAATTATTTATAAAATATTTATTTTATTATATATTTTTTATTATTGATATTTTCTTTAGTAAGTATTATTAAGTAATAATAAAACATAATATAAACTTTATTAAAGGAATAGTTAAGTTTAAGAAGTTATAATAGTTATAAATAGATTTTTTATAATAAAAAAAAGACTTATTTTTTATACTAATAATATATTTTAGTTATATCTAAATGATTATATTTTATATTTAAATAATTATAAATTATTTTATTTATACTTATAAGTATTTTATAAAGCTTTTATATATATATACTTAGTATATTTACTATATTTACTTATTTTATTTTTTTATTATATTTACTAGTCGTGTTTACTATTTTATATATAGCTCTTTTTATATTTTTAGTAGTACTCTTTATACTAACTTTTTTATATTTTATAACTATTTTATAGTTACTATTATATATTATAATAGCTTATTCTTAAACTCTTTATAATTAAAATTATTTTCATTATCTAATATAACTAGAACCTATTATTATTATTTTTAAATATAATTTAAGTTATTATTAGTAATATAGTCTACTATATAGGTTAGTAAAAAATACTATTACTATAACTATATAAATATAGTATATACTTATCTATCTTCTCTGTAATAGCGTAGTTTAAAATAATTACTTTTACTATTTATTTTATACTACTTAATTAAAAAAAACTAAATAAAGGTATATATATACTTCTTCTTTTTTAAAACCCCTTTTAGTTACTCTAAGCTACTATAGACACACTATTTATTTAATTAATATATAAATATAAAAATAACAGTACTATAAATACTATAAAATTTAATAACTAGTTCTTAAAAGTACTACGCTAAGTTTAATTAAAAAAAGTAATATATACTAAAATAGGTACCTAATAACTAATTAATAATATTTAATAGTATTATAGTTTAGTATAGTTTATTATTTTATATAATAATTTATACGAGTATATTTACTATTATAAACTAATATTTAGTAGATATTTATAAAAAAAATATATTAATATATTATAACTATAACATACATTATAGCGTGTAAAATACTATTTATTAATAATAGTATATTACTACTTTATAACTAAAATACGCGCTATTAGTATATTAAAAAATAAAATATTAATACAATCTATATACTAAACCTACTCTAGTTTATATTATAAAGTATAATATATATTTTAAGCTTTTAAATTAACCTAAGTAAATAAAGAATATAGAGTAGTAAATATATTTAATATAATTACTATATTACTACCTATCTTTATAGGTAACTTATAAAAGTTTATACTTAAGTAAAATAATTTTATTAATATAAGCGTAAACTTAACTATATATATAAAGAAACTATAATACTTTATAAAAAAATTAAAAATTTACTATTTAGGAGTACCACTAAATATATATAATAGTTAAAATAAATTATTATACTAATACCTGTTAAAGTTTATTAATTTTTAATATACTTTTTTTAGTAATTATGTATATAGATTCTATAATACGCTAGTAAATTCGGCGGGGTTAGAGTTAGGTTAGGGTTATAAAGCTAGGGCTACATTTTATAAGAATATTAACGTGTTTTTTGAACAGTTTTTACTAACTTTTTAAATATAATTAATTAAGTAATAATATAATAATAACGGTTTTAGTATATAGGCTAAAGTTAAATTATAAATTATAAAAATAATAGTTTTATTTACTAGATTCTATACAATTTAAAATCTAAAGGAGTAATATATTTAAATTTTAAATTATATAGAATCTAGTAAATAAAAGTATTATTTTTATAATTTATAATATAGTGTTGGCCCATGTACTAGAACTTCTATTATTATACTATTATTAAATAAATTATATTTAAAAGGTTAGTAAATACTTTTTAAAAAATACTTTAATATTTCTTACTTATTCTTACTTATTACCCGATAAGTCGCGTGCTAAATCCTAGTAATTATATAAAAACTTTTACACATTAACGCGGATCTTAAAAGGAAAACTAAAATTATAAATAAGAATAGGTAGTAGTAAAAGAAATATATAATAGTAAAAAAATATCTAGTATATATACTTAAAAAAGTTTTTTATATTACTAATTTTAGTCTATAAATAGCTATAGGAATATAAATAATAATAATAATAATAATAAGTAAAATAATTTTATTTTATAAAATATAAATTTATAAAAAAAAATTTATAAAGCAGTGTTAGTTAAGGAGATAAAATAAAATATTATTAAAATAAAACTCTAACGCGATAGGCTTATAAAATAGTTAAAAATTAATTAAAATTTTAAATTATATATATTATAAAGTTGTTATTAGATTATAATATTAATTAAAATAATTAAATAATATACTTTATGAGCTTTATATAGCCGCGATATAACGTAATAATAAAAACTTAATATAATTAAAATAGTTAAGGGCACTAATAGTTTTAGTGTTAAATAAAGTCTAAATAATATAGTAATATATACTTTTAAGTAGTCTATATAACTATAATCTATTTACTAGTCTAGTCTATAATACTAGTATTTTTAATATTTTATATAACTTTACTCTTATATTAAGTTTAAACTTTAAAAACTTTTTATTTCACTAAATAATAAATTTTTTTAATAATTTACTTATATTATATATATATATATATACCTTTTTATATTTAATTAGTAAAAGTTAGTATTTATTTATAATATATATAAAACTAAACTTATTACTATTAAATTTAAATTTAAAAAATTTATAATTAATATTATTAAGTCTAAGATATAAAAGACTAAATTAAACTTAATAATTATTATAACTCTTATAAATTAGTAAATAAACTTATTATATTTAAGAATATAAAAATTATACTAGTATTGTACGTATATATACTTAATATTTATATTTATAAAATTATATAGTATAGTATTAATATTATTTTTAAAGTAATATATAATAGTAACTATATTTATTTTATTAATTTATATATACTCTAAAGGTAATAAATATATATATATACTCCTTTTTTTATTAAAAAAAAACCCCTTTAAGTTACTTAAAGTTACTCTAGCTACACTATTTATTTAATTAATATATAAATATATACTCTAAAGCTAGTAATATATATATTAAATAAATATAATAGTAAATATATTTTTAGTACTATAATAACTATTATTTTAATAATATATAACTTGTTATCCTAAAATATTAAAAATATTTAAGATAATAATTTTTTAATATTAAATCTTAATAATATTTAAATAATAACTTAGCTAAAACGAATTAATTAGATTAATTTAATTCTGCTATATTGGATTTTACTAAAAGTCAAGCGAGCGCTAACCAGAAGTCATGGCGTGGGAGCCGGAGTACCGCGTTGCTCTCTCGTTGCAGCGAGAAGTGTTGAACCGGGTATGCCAACGTACCAAAGTGGTATTATCACGCAAGTAGGCAATGCATAATTGAAGAGGAGGAGTTCACTGGCGGACCATCCGCTCATTGGTCCGCTAAAAACGAAGGAGGGGACGGACGATGTGTAATGCGTTGCACAGATAGCACTGCCGTTCCAATGACGGGAGCAGCGACCCGAGGCAACACGGTAGGGTGTCACTGCTCGGGAACGGCTACCTCGCGTATGCCTCTCCTTAATCAATCGCTGCGGGGCACAAGCATTCGGTAAAAACCGATCCATTCCCTATTACTGTACCTGCAATGGATCGAAATATACCATCTAGGACGCATTACTTCCTTTTTTCTACCTCGTATTCGTCTCTCGCACCCAACAACTCTTTTTTCTCCGCACTTCATCTCAACTTCACGGCGCGACTTTAGATCTCGTCAAGCTGCAAGTCGAACGGAAATGGCCACCCTCGAGTCCCTAAAAAGGGCCCTCAGACGAACGGTTGAGGAAACATCGACATCCGTGAAGCAGCCGTTATCCGACGCACAGTACAACGTTGGCTTCGATATCTTGATGCAGGACTCGGGATGGACAACGTACCACGATTTCATTATCCCTGAACTATCTCAATTGCTAGCCCCTCTCTTCGAATCACTTACCTCGGTATCGGTACTGGAGGTTGGACCCGGCCCAAAGAGCGTACTAGGATATCTTCCCGACCGTCTGAGACGGAAGGTGAGGAGGTACGCTGCGTTCGAGCCGAACCTCTTGTTTGCTACGCGGCTGGAAGAATACCTTTGCTCCGCCACCGAAACGGAGGCCCCACTACCCTGTCTAGAAAACCCGCCCGATGTCTACCGAAGTCCCTTCACTATGCAGGGCACGCTACCGGGCGGTATCGGAACAGAGGACGACGAACGATTCAACTTTGTACTCTTTTGCCACAGCATGTATGGGGTGAAACGGAAACACGAGCTCGTGGAACGGGCGCTTGAATTGCTTGTTGATCAACCACAAGGCGGATTGGTGGCAGTTTTCCATCGCGACGGCTCCCTGCAACTCGACGACTTAGTTTGCGATCAAACAGCTACTTTTCCTGCAGGGGTCGTCCGTGTGGCGGATGAAGACGACGTCCTGGACTCTTTTGCGTGCTTTATTGCGGGGTATGTTGTACAGGATGCGGACCTTGACAAAGCTATCCGAGCGGATTGGCGTGCAGTGTGCCGCGCCTTGGGCAGCCGTGAGGACGCCCGCCCCGAGCATCTATTGTTCAGCTCGCCTGATATCATGCTGGCCTTTACCCGACACGCGACCATGTTGCCAGCGTTGACGGAGAAGGTCCCATTGGCGAAGGAGTCCCAAATGGTCAAAAACCGAGAGGCTCGCCTCCACCGTAATACGCCGACTGTTAGGCCTACAGAGATCCGGCACGTGCAGCAGTGCGTTCGATGGGCTCTTGCACATAGGGTCGGCCTGACCGTCGTTGGCGGAGGCCATAGTAGTCACTGTATCTGGCGCAACGTTGTCTCCGTTGACATGGGCACCTTCCATCACGTGCACATTTTCACAGGGGATGGAGACTCCACTCCCGGTTCCGGTTCGTTGGTCGTCGCCGAGGCCGGCTGCAAGACGGTGGATATCATCCGTAAGACCATGGCGGCGGGCCTGACAGTACCCTTGGGGGCCCGCCCAAGCGTAGGGGCGGGACTGTGGTTACAAGGTGGTATCGGACACCTGGCCAGGCTGCATGGGCTTGCGTGCGACGCCATTGTCGGCGCCGTGTTGGTCAGCGTTCAATCTGGCGAGGTCCTCTGCGTTGGCAGGGTACCGAGCCAACATCAGCCGGCCGATGCCGTTCGCACCGAAAATGACGATGAACTGTTATGGGCGATCAAAGGCGCTGGGACGAACTTTGGCATCGTGGTCAGCGTGACGTTCAGGGCTTACAAGGCCCCGACGTACTTGGTTCGAGAAAAGCTTTTCCCATTGACCGACAGCCTCCAGGCGCGATTCAGGCTTAGCTATTTTGACAGCTCTGTCTCGAGGGATCTCCCCCGGAACTGCTCCGCGGACGCGTACTTGTATCGCGACGCCGGCCAGCTGCAGCTTGGCGTGACCGTGTTCGAAACTTCCACCACTTCGCTCGGCTCCACAGCATCCACGGCTGAGTCTATAAATGGACTCTGGGGCCCAGGGGACCCTGTGAAGGCCGTCGACAGCGTCGGCTTGTTCGAGGCGGAGATGTATATGTCTGGGATGCACGGCGGGCACGGCGGCGGCAAGACCTCCTCGTTCAAACGATGTCTATTTTTGAAACACATCGGAGAGGAGAATGTGGCCAACCGGTTGGTTGCCGCGATGAACGCCTGTCCCACGCCGCTCTGCTATCTCCATTTGCTGCACGGCGGCGGAGCCGTTCACGACGTTGCAAGCGAGGCAACTGCCTTTGGCTGTCGTGACTGGGACTTCGCCTGCGTAATCACCGGCGTCTGGCCCCGCAACCAAGACGGCACCGAAGCTGCGAGATCTGCCGTGCAATGGGTCTATGGCGTTGCTGAGAACCTGGCGTCTGTTAGCAGCGGAGCGTACAGCGCCGACCTTGGGCCGGACCCCCGAGACACGGCGCTCGCAGTGAATGCCTTCGGGCCGAACCGGCCGCGCCTGGCCCGTCTCAAGCGCAGCTTGGACCCGCATCGTGTGCTCGCTTACGCCTGCCCGCTCCCGAAAGCCCCCATGGAGCCAAAGCTCATTCTTCTCGTGACGGGCGAAAGCGGCGCCGGCAAGGACTACTGCGCTAACCTCTGGGTTACTGCATTCACCACTTGTGCCCAAAAGAACCTCGTAGCACGTGCAGTTAGCGTTAGCCTTGAAATCAAGCGAGAATATGCGGCGGCGACCGGTGCGGATCTGCGCCGCCTCCTCCAACACCGATCCTACAAGGAGCAACACCGCCCGGCATTGACGGCGTTTTACCTGGACCAGGTGCGCCAGCGGCCTCGACTTCCGGAAGAGCATTTCTTGAACGTGGTGTACAGTGCCACGGATGTGGATGTGCTGCTGATCACCGGGATGAGAGATAGAGCGCCAGTAGCAGCCTTTTCGCATTTGGTACCGGATAGCAGGCTCCTCGAAGTCCGTATCCAAGCCAGTAAGCCGAAACGACGGATGCGTCGAGACTATCCCGGCTGTGACGACGAGTCAACTGGGACGACCTTGGACAGCCCCAGTGTTATCTTCGATAATGAGGAGGATGGGACCAAGAGGGCAACAATGTTTGCGGAACGGCACTTACTTCCCCTTTTTAATGAGAGTCTGCAGCGGCTGGCTAATATGGTCCGCTTAGTTCCCGATTTCCCACGCCCAGACATCGAGTTCCGGCATGTACTCGACATCGCCCAGCAGTCAAATGGACTGAGCCTGTGCTCGTTTCTGTTGCACACGCACTTCTTCGGTGACTGGGACAAAGTAGGGGCAGTAGTATCTTGCGAGACCGGCGGCTTTGTCTTCGCGTCGCCGTTGGCCTCGCAATTCGCTAAGCGCCTGGTGCTGGTACGCGAAGCTGGAAAGCTCCCTCCGCCGACGGTTTCTGTTATGAAGCCCCGGTCGCATATATCATCGCTAGCATCAACCAATGGGCAAGGGCAGTTGATTGAGATGGAGCGGTACGCTGTCCACACAGACATGTCGGTTGTTGTAGTGGACGATGTGCTCGCTACAGGGGAGACGCTTTGTGCAGTGCTACAGCTGGTAGGGAAAGCTGGAATCGGTGTGGAGAATGCCAGCGTAATGGTTGTGGCGGAATTCCCAGTTCACCGTGGCCGGGAATTGTTACGCCACCGTGGATTTGGCAGGGTCAATGTTCAAAGCTTATTGGTCTTTGGCGGTACCTAGGAAGAGAACAGAAAGAGAGATCTGAGAATGTTAGATTTGTGATGGATATACCTTGTATATGCAATTTGACGTCTTCCTGGTGCCGCGTGACGACAGCGAAACGAATCCAGCCCTGCCTTTTCCTTGTAGCTAATCCTCGCCAACCGTCTGGCTAATTGACTGCATAATATTGGAAAGCCTACGCCCTATTTCCGACGGTCTATTTCTGGTTGACGAGATGCAAGAACTCTTGTCGATCCCTGTCCGACGACCGCATGCAGCCGAGCATGCAGCTGGTTTTGGTCGTTGCCCCTGGTTTCTGGACTCCACGCATCACCATGCAAAGATGGCTGGACTCTACCACGATGGCGAGACCCCGAGGCCGGAGTATTTCAAAAAGTGCGAGGGCTATTTGTTTCGTGAGGCGTTCCTGGACCTGGAGGCGCCGGGAGAGCATCTCGGCGATTCTGGCAAGCTTGGAAAGCCCGATTATGCGACCGTCGGGAATGTAGCCAATGTGGACCTGTTAGAGTTAGCTGGATAACTATGTACAGAGAGGTTTGCAGCATACTTTGCCTGTGAAAGGCACGAGGTGATGCTCGCAAAGGGAGAAGATCTCAATATCCTGTACGATTACGAGCTCATCGTGGTCTTCGTGGAATATGGCGCCATTTACAATTTGGTGCATATCCCCTTCGTAACCTTTGGTGAAGAAAAGGATTGCATTTGCAAAGCGATTTGGGGTATTCTGTAAACCTTCACGGTCGGGGTCCTCGCCAATGCACTCCAACAACGTCCTGACGGCACCACTGAGCTTCTCCAGCCGCTCTTCTTTTTCCGTCTTGGTCTCTTCCTTCCTCTTCCGTGTACCTTTGCCTGGTATTTGTTAGCTAGTCTAATATACGCAAGAAGCGCGCTTACTAGGCCAGCTTAAGCCGTCGACATTAACAGGTACGTGTTGCGTGTTTAAGCCTTGAGCATGTTTCGTAGCTCGCGGAGTTTTCGCAACATTATTCCCCTTCAACCCATTGAGGTCGATCTCGCTACCGTTCTGGCCGTCCATGTTTGCGGTGATAGGAGTTGGGTAGAACCCAGATTTAGCACAAGGATGATCCTCTTCTTTTATCTTTGTATTAGACTCTGCTGTTGTCCAGAGCGACGCCACTGTAATGTCATTGCATTAGATTAGGGTGCATTAAAGCGTCATATGAAGCATGGCCAATTGTACAGTATTTACGCTAGAACGGACTAATGCATCTATTTGTACTGCACCGCCATCGGTGCTATGTTCATCCTTTCGTTGTGCGTCTGGGGAGCTGAGAGACGTCCTGACCAACCGCGTTTCACCACTATAACAAGGCGGAACGCCCCGGTAAGGCAAATTTTGCGGACTGTCACATGCGGCATACCCTCCCTCTTATCCCTTTTTCTGTATTCACAAAATCACCAACCACTAATCGCTTGGGTATCGCGATAAGCTTGCAAGGCCGGGCGTTATGTGAAGATAGTAATAACGGTCGCTAAAGTCCCCAGACTATGGGCTTATCAGGGCACCAGAACTGGTTACAGGATTTCCTTTCACTACTGCCACTTACAGTAATGGGAGATAATAAACTTGTTAAACTACCAATAGTCCGCTCGCGTAATGGGTCAGCCAATTAGAGACCCTCAGATACTAACATCAACAACTGTGATGAACCTTTTGGGAGACTCAAAATTTTCGTTACGTCGACATGTTCGATAGGAAAAGTTGCAGTGCTCCCCAACGCACCAGTAAATGTGGACTTGAGAATTTTCTCTACCGCTTCCGCCAACCGCCGCAGTATCTCCCCCTGGGTGCGATCAATGTGCCCAGCAAGGCTTTCGAAGACCGGGTCCGGAAGCCGGTACAGCCTAAATCACCAATCAGCGCCGTACGAAAGAGTTCAGGCTTCCATACATGTCGTCCGTTACCGTTAGAGCTGGATATTCAGGAGACGCAAGCGGCAGGAGCCCAAGAATTCCATATCCAAATGTATCGGCCAGCAATTTAAAGCGTTGTCCTAGCTTCCGTAGTTTCTTGAATATTCGATACTTTGATTCATACGTTTCTTGATCAGATGCAGATGCGTACATATCACGGAACATTGCCAAGCTTACTTTTGCAGTGGCATGGTTTCTGGGATTACCGCGTTTCCCTCTGGAGAAGCAATGTTCATCTGTATTCACAATGAAAGTATCCTCACGGGGCGAATGTGTGTGTTCGACATATAGGCTTAGAACGTGATATCGCCGTAGAAGCTTGTAGTAAAAGATTTTCGTTCCTAGGCGTTCAATTGCGTCCATTCGCTGCTGAAGCGGTAGCCGCACCGAAGGATCCAGTTCTTCCCCTGAAAGTCTTTTTCTTTCGTGGAGGACTGCTTGCAATAGAGCGATTGATTCGCAGCTACCCACTCCCGCAAATAAATTTCTGGCTATGTAGCGATGTTCCTCCTTTAGAAACGTGGGCTCTTTTTCCATGGACCTCGGGAGAAGATAGATCTGTTCCGGAAATTCTCTGGATAGGCGGTCATGTTTATCCCTTTCCATCGATATGTACTGCTCCAGACTTATCGGGCCGCCATTTCCTTTCTTTGGGCGTTTGGATGTCCGACCGCTTTGTGATTGCTGTGTCCTTTTGAGCGATGAAATGCCTAGTCCGATCTCGCCTGAGTCTCCCCCCTGACGCGGGGCATTTTCTTCGCTTTCGCACAGCGACATCCCCTCTCGCTCGATATGATTGTGTATCGGAAGCCCGGTGCCGTCCGTCCATGGTGTACCGAAAGCCTGCTCGACATCGTATTCTAGGATTTTCTCGCCATCCCAGGGATCAAACTCTGTCTGATTCGGTGTACGGGCTGAGGAAGCGTCGCAGATTGCCATTGGAGACTCATGATCGTGGGAATGGGGGGAGTTACTGCGCACCCTTTGTGATAACTCCTTGTCCGAGACGAGGTTAGAGTTTTCGGGGTCGACAAAGGCGCTGAGGTCAGCACTTTCAGGGGCCAAACTAGAAGAAGACGTAGGGCCTTGCTCGTATGAAAGACTCGACATATGGACACATACGGTCTGATCTACTAGGAGGCTTATCAACAATCAACAAACTAGCCCCTCGTAATCGGATCTAGTGAAGGCAATTGTCTTACTGTAGTCTTTCCATAACTTGAAATACAACGTCGATGTCCTTTCCAGAATCCAACCATAGTGCACCTATTATGGCGCGAATCGCTAAGCTCAACGTTCTCGGCGAGGGATGCGCCTGTAGAGGGCACCACAGTATACACTGATCAATGCCCGTGTTTTTGGCGACGGCTTCGTGTCTCTTTATGCTCAAAGCGTTGGATGCGAAGTTATCTATTGCCCCTGCCCCAGGTTAGCGACCGATGGGTTTCTACTGTATTAACGCATACCTGCTCTCTCACCTGTTGAGAACTTCATCTGGGATGCATAAAGTTCGATTAGTGGTTTCCCTAAACGAGCGAGCATTCGGTTCCCGTCATGGTCGCTCTTCTCCGCTCCGGCAGACTTCAGTGCTTGGACAAGACTCTCCTTCTGGACAAAATGGTATCCAATAATCTCTTCAGCGTTTTCTAGACGGTGAAGCGGATCCATTCAGGCTTGGTGTGTTGATAGTGACTGGGGAAGTTGATACTGCTAACGTTGTAGCACGGGATTGCTGCCAAATGTAAGCCCAGTAGCTGTTAGCCTTGGCTGGACGAGACTACTTTGGGCAATTACGTCTGCGTAGCGTCGTACTTTCCTAAGTAGTACTAGCGTACCGTGTACAACAACTAATTTTTGTAATTGATATGCTTGCTAGTGATTTAGGAATGGCGGGGTAAAAGTCTCTTAACGCCCTGTGCTGCGAAGCGGGGCACGTCCTGAGCCGGGACACTTAAGGGGTACCTTAACCCTAAGTAATCTAATCTCTTCCTACGAGTTAATAATTGCTGCAATTTTATATATTTTATATATATTTATATATTAATTAAATAAATAGTGTGGCTATAGTGGCTGTATAGGCGACAAAAAAAAATTTTAAAAAAGGAGGAGTATATATTTATTTTTATACTTAATGTATCGAAAAACTATAAATTTTATATTTAGTTTTTATAATAGCTTATTATTAATACTAAAGATATTTTAGTCTAAAAATTATAATTATATTATTACTCACTAATATAATATTATAAAAATAAGTTTTATTATAAAAAATAATAATTATATATTTTTATATAAAGAAAGTTAAAGTATAGTATTAAAATACTAAACTAAAAAAGCTATAATCTAAAAAAGAGTTATTTTCCTAGATATAATTAAAAAAATAAGCCTATATAAGAGTTATAAAAAATAATATTATTTTAATTAGTATTATTTATTATAATATTATAATAGAGTGAAAAAAAACTACTTAAAAAAGTTATATATTTTATATTAATATAACACTATAACTAGTAGAAATATAAAATTAAAAAATAACTTTAATATAAAAAGTTATAAATAATTATATAATATAGTCTAATTAGGCTTAGCGTATTTATATTTTTAGTTAAAAATCCTTAAAATTAAAACTTTTTTTATACTTAGGTTTACCTTAATATAACTTTTAACTAGTGTATAAAATTTACTATAAAATATATATATTAAAATAAATACTATTTATTATAAATAAATAAATTTTTAACTAAAATTACTTATATAAGTATTTAGTATTTTAGATTTTAAATTTTAAGCCTAATTTTAAAAAATATAGATAATTTTATAAAACGTAATATATACTTTATATTTAAATATCTAAAATATTATAGATATATATATATAAATATAAATATATATAGTAAGTTTAAAAATTAAATTTTTTTAAATTTACTATATAATTATAATAGTAATAATATAATAAACTTTTATATTTATATTAGTTTAAAGCCTTATAACTATATAAAAGGTAAATATATTAAAAACCTAAATTTTTTATTATTTCTTTATATAAAGCAGTATATTTTTAATATTTTATAATTATATAATTTAATTAGTCTAATTTTAAGTATTTCATTTTTAAGAGTAAAAATATATTATTAAGATTTATATATTACTATATTACTTAAAATATTACCTATAATTATATAGAATATTAATTATTTAATATATATTAAAATAGTAATAATTTTTTACTATTTTTTAAATTTAATTAAATATTATATAATTTTTATAAATAATTATATTATTATATAATAAATACTACTATAAATAGTAGATATAGACTAATAATATATATATATATTAAAATTAATTTTCTACGTTAGTTAAAAAATTATTTATAGATAATACTAAAAATATAAAATATTATATATTTAAGGCTATATAACTAAGAATAGGAGTATAATAATTATAAGTACATTATATTATATAATTTTATATAATCTTTTATATATAATAAGATATTTTTAATTGTATATACCTATTAGTAATAGAAATATATTCCTTTAAAAAGTATAACTATTTTTTATAGTCTTTCTTTTACTCCCCTATAATTATAATTTATACAAAATTAAATTTTATAAAAATATAATAAATTTAATAAAAAGATTTTATAATAATATATTAAATACTAATTAATAAACTATTTACTATTATATATAAATTATATATAATTATTATATTAATTTATATATCTAATTTACACGAATAAAAATTTAAAATAAATTAAATACTATAAATATTAAAAATTAATACTATATATTTATATATTAATTATATAAAGAATATAATTATAGTAATTATATATATAACTAAAAAAGCGTTTTTAAAAAGAAGGAGAATATATATAATATTATATTTAATATAATAAAATAGTTAAGTAATTTTAGATTTAAAAGAAATATAAAATAAATACTATTTATTATTTTATTATAATACAAAAGTAGAAAGATTTATTTAAATAATATTTTTTAAAACGAAATAACGCTTTCATTACTAGTTATAAAACTATATATAAAAAATAGTATTTTCTTATAAAAAATAATAGCTAATTTAATTTAGTTTACTAGAGTCTATTTAGTAAAGGGTTTAGAATTAAAAATATTAAAATACATAAATAATTATTTTTTAAAATATAAATTTAGCTAGTATATTAGCGCTATTTATATAAAGAATTTATATAAAAGTTTTTATTATAGAGGTATATAAAAGAGCGCACTAAAAAGAAAAATAAACATAACTTAAGTATTAATAATACTAGTATAAATAAATATAAAAGAGATATTAAATTATATAAGTACTATAAATAAAATATATATTTAAAAACTTTTAAAGATAATGTTACTAATATTAGTCTAAATAAGTAAAAAGAATAAATATATATAACTAAAAAGAAAAAAGTTTATATTATATTTAAATAATTTAAAATAACTATATTATTTAATTAAAATTAATATTAGAAAAATAGTAAAAGAATTGCTTATATTTTTAACTATAATCTATATTAAATAATTATTAGTAGACGTAGTTAAAGTCTTAAGTTTATAATATTATAGTATAGCTAGTCTTTATATATATTATAATAATATCTATAATATATATGCTTTTTCGACACATTAAGTATAAAGGCACGTATATACTTCTTCTTTTTTAAAACCTCTATAGGTCGCCTATATAGCCACTACAGCCACACTATTTATTTAATTAATATATTAATATATATATATATAATATAAATATATAGATATATAATATAAATATATATAATATAATTATATATTAATCTATTAAATATAAAATTAGGTATAATAAGTTTTTAAATTTTTAATAAAGAACTAGTAAATATTATATAATTAATATGTAGTATTCTACTTTTATACTTCTAATACTATTTTGTTTATAGTTAATATGTATAAATATATATTAAAATATTTTTAAGTATTTATATGGCTACTATAGTTATATAATATTAATTTAAATAATATATAAGTATAGTTAAAGAGCAATATAATATAATTATTAATATTTTAGTATAGTATATAATATTATTTTTTAATAATAGCTTTTTTAAAAATTTTTATGTTTTTTAACTAAATAGGAGAGTGATATTATAAAAGATTAATCTTTTAGAGTTATATAATTTTATTAATATTAACTATATTAAATTAAAAGTAATATTATTTTACAAATAAAGTTTTAAATAATAATATAATAAAGCCTAATTAGGCTTAGAGTATTTATAGCCTTAGTTATATAGCCTTAAACTTAGTATTTTTTTATTCTTAAGTTTACCTACTTATTTCTATTTAACCAGCATATAAAATTAACTATAAAATAAATATATATTACTAGGCCGTAATTTTTCCATAAAATTAAATTTTAAGATATATTTATTTATCTAAATATTTAGTATTTTTAGTTTAAAACCTTTAAACCTAGTTTAGAAAATGTAGGCGTTTTTTAAAAAGATTAATATTTAATTTATTTTTAAAAATTTAACATCTTAAAAATAAGTAAAATAATATACGAAGGCGAAAATTAAAAAAGTTTAAAATATATTACTATATTATATTAGTAATAGTCTAAAAATATTTTAAATCTATATTAAGTAAAAGTCTTATAAGCTTTTAAATACTAAATATAATAAAATAAATTTTTTAAAATATATTTAGTTCTATAGTAGAATCTAATTTTAATATTTTACTATTACCTTATCAGGTTAGCTGAATTTTAAACATATATTATTTAATAATAATATATTATTACGCGTTATTTATCTCGAAAATATTAAAACTAATTAATAAAATTTTATAAAATATTAATTACTTATAATATTAAGAAGTATTTTTAAATATTTACCACTCTTTAATTATTATAAAAACTAAAATAATTTTAGGAAAATATTATTAAGCTATACTATAAACTATTATTTTAGTACTATATAGGGGTTAGTTATAGATATATATATTATACCTAATTTTATACACTAGTTAAAAAGTTATTAATCGGTAAACTTAAGGATAAAAAAACTAATAAGTTTAAGGCTATATAACAAAGGCCATAAATATACTTAGGCTAATTAGGCATTATTATATTATTATTTAAAACATTTTTTATACAATAATAATACTTTAAATTTAATATATTTAATATTATTAAAATTATATAACTCTAAAAACTAATAATCTTAATTTATTTTTTTTATTATCGTCTCCTTATAATTCTATATTTAAGTTATCTTTATATTTTTTATTTAGCCTAAATTTTTATATAGTTTATAAATATCTATTAAAACCTAAATCTAGACTATATTCTAAATTAAGAAAATATATAATTTTATTATTATTAAACTAATTTAAGACTATTACTATTTAATTAATATTAGTATTATTTTATTAAACCTATATTTTAAATTTATAGTATTTTAAAACCCCACTATTTAATAAAAATAACTAATTATTTACTCGTAAATAGTATATTATATTATTAAAAATATTTTTTATATTTATTTATAAAAGCTATATTAATTTTATATATACTATATTTTTACTTAATATAAATATATATAAATAATAAAAATACTATAATTAAAGCTAATTAAATATAGAATTTTTTATATATTATATATAGTAGGATAATAACTTAATAAATAATTTATTAAATAGTCGTAGTGATAATTGTAAAGTAATAACTATAAAATATTAATAAAGTATTAATAGGTTATTTAATAAAATAAATCTCTAAACTATATATAGAATATATATAATAGTAATCGTAGCAACTTTATTTTTATAAATAGTATATATAGGATTTAAAAATCTATTATTATATTTATAATTTTAGTTTTATATTAGTATTTAATAACTAAACTAAATAGTTACTAATATATAATATAGTCTTTTACTAATAGTAATAATTATAAAAATAATATTAAAAACTATTTTAATTTTTATTTCTATACTGTATAATACGTTAGTCTATATAATAAACTAAATTTTTTAGTTATTATTTTTAATTCTAATTTAATTCTAATATATTATTTTATTTAAAATAAATATAATAAAATTACTTTTAAATTAGATAGTAATCTAGTAACTTTTATAATATAATAATATAAAAAATAATATAAGTTTTTTATATAAAATAAAAAGTAATAATAGTAATAGTAATAATATAGGGGGGTAAAAATATAAAAAGTACTTAAAAAAGATTAATTTTTTAAAGTTTTTTATTTTTATTAATAAGATATATACGGAATTAGAACTTATATATAATTATAAAAAGAGTTAAAAAAATTATATAATAGTGCGTAATTAGGCTTAGTATATTTATAGTCTTAGTTTTATAGCCTTAAATATTAAATCTATTTATCCTCTGTATTACCTTTAAATAACTTTTTAACTTAAGTATAAAATTAGCTATAAAGTATATATATATTACTAATATTTATTTATTACTTATATAATAATTTATACGAAAAATTAATAATATTTTTAAAAATTATTCTTTATTATGTATCCGGGAGGATAACTTTTTTTAGCCTATACCTTTTTTAGACTAGTGTCTCGGCAATACACTTTATCTCTCTTTATATAATTCTTTATTATATTATTATTAAATAATTATACCTATTTAACAAAATGGTTATATATATTACATAATTAGTATTTTATATAATTATAAATATATTAATAAATACTTTAATAATAATATAAACGTAATAGTATATTATTATTCTTAAATAATATATACTTAAAATTAGTCTAATCTATTTAGGTAATAGTAAATATTTAAATTATATTATGTTTTATAGTAAAACTATTTAAAAAGATTTAAATTATTATCTTTACGATTTAAAAAGTTATAAAACTATTATTTAAAAAAATTATAAAAGTTTTTATACTATTACTAACGTAATATAATTATAAATTATACACTTTTACTATTTTTAAAATATATATATAGTTATATTTCTTCTTAAGATTTTTAATTTTTAAAAATAAATTAAATATTAACTTTTTTAAAAAACGTTAATTTGCTCTAAACTAAGACTTAGAGTTTTAAATTTAATATACTATATATTTAGATAAGGAACTATATTTTAAATATTAATTATAAAAAATATCTAACTATTAGTATTATATATATATTTTATAGGTAATTTTATATACTAGTTAAAAAGTTATTAAGCTGTAAACTTAAGATAAAAAAGATTCTTAGATATAAGACTATATAACTAAGGCTATAAATACGCTAAGCCAAATTAGACTTTATTATATAATCTTTTTTAACTTTTTTTCTAATATAATAGTAGTTATAATTTCGTATATATTTTATTAATAGAAATAAATAATATTAAAAACTACCTTTTTCGTATATTTATTATTTTTTTTACCCCCCTGTAATAATAGTAATAATAGTATTAGTAATAATAGTACTAGTAATAATAGTACTAGTAATAATAGTAGTAGTAATAATAATAATAATAATAATAATAATAATAATAATAATAATAATAATAATAATAATAATAATAATAATAATAATAATAATAATAATAATAATAATAATAATAATAATAATAAT